>OY977939.1:21719209-22319209 GCA_963854355.1 Epinotia brunnichana
TCTCCTCCAGTTAACCTTTGAGCAATTGAGACTATTTAGCATTCGGTTTGTAGAATGTATTTAGGTACCTAACCTATGTGCTAATAGAAACTAAATATCAAATTTAGAATTCCTGTAATTAACCTACAGGAATTCTAAATTTAGCTATAAAATCGAAAGATCGTTCACTGTAGGTTCACATTTCGTCCAGTTGAGGAATGAGTTACTTACCAATGTCCATAAGACAAGTCGCAGCTTCGCTCAAGGAGAGACTTAAAAAGTTTTGGCTTTCCAATTGTTAATAAGTATATTTGTACGTGTACATGTGTATATGTTTATTTAGCAATTTTATGCAGTAGTTTTGTTATTTATCTTATTAATCGGTTGTGTTGTGTACCTATCCAATTTTTATATAGGTATTAACTTATTACTTACTAGTTTTCACTTTTCAGTAGTCATAATTTACTTAAGTTTGTCCATCGTCGTTAATTTTCTTTCTCTTAATTTACTTAACCTTTGAGTTAGCTGGAAGAGATCCCTTATTTAAAGTATCCAGTTCGCCTTTGTACATTAGGTACCTAATTATGTTTTTTTTTTACTTACCTTTTTATCCATACTAATATTATAAATGCGAAAGTGTGTGTCTGTCTGTTACCACTTCACGCTAACCGATTTAGATGAAATTTGGTATTGAGATAGTATGAGTCCCGGGGAAGGACATAGGATAGTTTTTATCATCCCAGAAATCATCCCCTAGGAAACTAGAACTCCAGGCAAAATACGGTTTTTAAAAGCATTAAGTAATTTATAATAGCGTTTTTTTGTTTGTCATTTTAAAACGTTATTCTAAGACGCTTTATTCAAGAATCCAACAAACTTTTCATCCGGAAGTAATTATATAGATGTAAATAAAGCATGGATTGTTTTTCTTTTATTCTTTATCTTGAATATTATAGAGCGAATGTAAATGAACTAAAATAAAGATGAAACCATATAATTCATATTTTTTCCGACTTTTCAGAAGCTAGTTAGGTTATAATTTTTTTGATGTCTGAAATTTTGTTGGATTTTGTTGCTAGGTAATATATCCATTACATAAAAAAGTCGGCTATTATAAATTATTTCCAAATTGGTAATTTTTTCCATACAAGTTGTCAGTTCATTGCCTAGACTACTTCGTATAAAATAAACGAGTTCCACGCGGACGGGACGGAGTCGTGGGCAGAAGTTGGCGTACAGTCAGCAGCGGTAGTAGTAGCTAAGTAGTCCGGTACGTAAACAGAATGCACCTTCGATAATTCACTAGAGCGCGATATTTTGTTAATATTTAGAATAGGTATAATTAATACTACTAGTAGTAAAAAGAGAAAGTGAATTCTAACGTGAATTTAGGTATGACACAGCGTTTTCTTAGTGACCTTTGTAAATCCAGGGAAATATTATACAAGTGGTATTTTTCTTCAATAGAGTGTCGCATTTAACTGTTACAACCTTCCCTATAATAAAATTTACTAAAACTTTCGTCTATGGATAACGTCATCATCATCAGTATAATCCAAAACGAATAAAAAAAATTAATCCTCTAAAAGCTTATTCAAGTGAGTTTTGGTAACTGAATTGTGTTAAAAACTATCAAAGGTAACGACAGTTTGAATTAATAATATAGTTATTCATCAATAGGTTAAATGTATGCGAAAATTTTAATTTCGAAAGCCTTCCACTAGTCACTTAAATATTTTTTTTGTAGATTTATATTTTTTTTAATCGTATCCGGTTTTGCTGACGTAATCTATTAACAAAACTTAGAAAACGATAGGTATTTTTAACCGACTTAAAAAAAGGAGGAGGTTATATATTCCACTGTATGTATTTTTTTTATGTATGTTCGCCGATTTCTCCGTCAATTGTGGACCGATTTCCAAAATTATTTTTTTATTCGAAAGAGTATACTCCCGAGGTGGTCCTATTGTCACCAATTTAGGATCTGATGATGGGATCCTAGGGAAATTGAGGGCAACCCTCAAATTTTATAGGCACGCGTGTAGTGATTGCGGTAAATTCTATTATTATTTAGTGTTCGTGATTTTTTTTCTATCGAGGGAAAATTGCTTAAGTAGGTACTTAATCATGTTTCGATTGACTGATCTCGCTGCAGAAAAGCATCAAGATTATTATAAACAGACGCATTATATTGTTTCAAAAACTCTGTTCGCTTAACTTCGCTGAACATAAGGCGCCTTAACGCGTCATCGTTATCTAACGAATGATCGGTACAAAATACGTGCTCGTATCTTCCCATACCTAGTACAATTCTATTCGTAATATTTTCTCGAGATATTTTTACTCAATTAATGTAGTTTAACATAATAATTATATACCTAGGTATATAAATTATATAATTGCTTTTGTAGTTTGCAAATATGTAGATACCTAGTTTTTAAAAAGGAGGAGGTTCTCAATTCGGTTGTATTTTTTTCTTCCGTACATAGGTATGTAGCCATTGTTTATAGGCTTAACGAGCTTTGGGTTCAATGTAACAAATATTTCCAAATCTTTGAATATTTTGGTATTTTCTTCATAACCGTAACAACCGAATGAAAACCTGGTTTACCAGATCCTCTGTCGCTCCAACTCAAAACTTTAAATAAGTGTTTAGTTTTAACTTATTTCGATTTCGTAGTACTTAACTTAATTAGCTTCTTTAAATTTCTCGAAATTGCAAGATAAATCAATTAATTAATCGAACAGGTAGCTAATCTATAGAGGTCCAATGTACCCATGGGCTTAACAACAATTTAACTGAGGAATCACGAGTAGGAATTATGTGCTACGTCAGTCAAAAAATATTTTTTTGAGACATTAATATCTAGTTATAATCAATAATAGCAAACTCCCGCAATACTTGGGGTTGTTTTCGATTGGACGCTCACCCATGTATACTGCGTTTCTGCTATGCGAAATACGAACTTCTTGCATCTTTGCGTCGTACCTAGTCGTAGTATGTCATCTAGTACCTAGTTATTAATATTACCTATCTACTCTTATGAATTTTTACAGTTTCGTAGTTCAAATGGCTGTGCAGTGCGAGATATTTCGTCTCATTACAATTCGCAATAACCTACCCTTTTTAAGTAAAATGGCGAAGAAGTCTTATCAGAAACCCAATCATCTCGGTTAAAATGATTTATTCAAGCATGTTTATGGCTGGATCCGCTAGTTTTACGAATATTTAAATTATATCTTATTTAAACGAAACCGGTTAATTACCTATAAATACGCGAGAAGTCTGTTCCATCTTTCTATGGGCATTTATTCTGGGGCGAGATTGGTCTTATCCCGGAGAAATTATAAAGTAGGTATTTGACACTTGGGATAGGTATTATTTCTTTGTTAGGATTAGCTGGTCCCTTCGAGTGCTTTGAGCCAGTTAGCAACGGCTGCGAGCTCGTGTCTGGTAAAACGAGACCCCTAGATTCTTAATACATGACTATGCTTGGTAGTCAAGTTATACTGGTTGTATCGTTGCGGTTGTACGCTCGCCTGGCCGGATGGACACACTATAAGAAAGGATGAATACTCGTTACAATCTTTCAAATAAAAGATTATCTACCTATACACAACAAATAATTGTTCGATCACGGAACAACGTACAGTCAACTGCGAACATATCTGGCACTGGCACAATTTAGTAGTGTCTCGTGATCTCGTCAACTTGGTTATTAATTGCTGCCTGTAGCTACGACGAAACCAAGAAAGCGTAGCATTAACCAGCTGGTAACTAATCGTTTACGCTGACGACTGTCAAGTTGAACATGCCCACCGTGCGCCTACGTCTGACATACCTATGTAGATGAGCTGGTAAGGAACGTGAAGTGTATGCTACCGTATGCAATTAATAAAAGAAGAGTCTTCACATACTGTGTCATCATTAAGTTCATATTATATTTCTAATAAGGTAAACAAGGCTCTTGATATTGAAAATACTACTACTTACCTAATTAACATTCGTATTTTTTGTTAAATTCCTTAGGCTGACAATGTCTTGGGAGTATTTCTATTATAAAATCTGTCGCGTATTTAGGCTGATATTTTTGTTTCTGATATTAAATATTGTCGACTTATTGACGCCTAATACTGAAGAATCAGGAAATATACCTACCTATATTTAAAATTCATCCTGAGTGACGCAATAAGAAGGAAACACCATATGATTGATATCTAATTCAATTCAAAGTTTTTATTTCGGAAAATAGTAATCCATATAAAATGTTAGTAACAATGAAATTTATAAGGCTATGTTAGTACCTACCAATTGAAATAATTAATGAAACTAATGACTTACTCGATTACTTTTTCCGTCGACTCCGTCCATAGGTACGATTTCCGATTTAAGTTTTCTTAAAACTATGCCAAGTTTAGTTTAGACATATGTGTGAGCAAAAATCACACGGATTACATTGTTGTAATTTTTACGGCTGTGCCTTCAGCTGCGTTGTACGAAATCTGCGTATGAAATCTATTTTAGGGTTTCGTTTAGGTACATACCTACGTGTATGATTTATGGACCCAATGTTATACATTATTGACTCATTTTATACTTACCGCTTTAAAGGCTGAAAGTGGTGGCGGCGCGGCGCGGCGCGGAGGCGGTACCGGTTGTAGGTAATGTTCGAACTAATGCGAAAGGGTCCGCACAGAATACCGCGGCGAGATGCGGCGCGGCGCGGTATTCTGTGCGGACCTTTTCATATTAGCTCGAACATTACAACCGGTACCGCCTCCGCGCCGCGCCGCACCGCATCGCACGCGCCGCCACCGCTGTCTGTGCGTTTCGACCTTTATAGTGGTTTAATTAGGTATAAGTACCTTTATTAATTCCTTTGTCGTGTTAAGTAAAACCGGTGCATTTTATTTATGAAATGAGAAAGGACTCTTTTCTTTTTATTAGACTCGATATAGCTGTCTTTGAGTAAGTATTCGAATTCATGTCGAGCAATTTAAGGAATAAAAAGAAGGGTTTCCTGGAAACGTTGACTGCTTAAATTGGCTTCGTAGTATCGATCGAACCTATTTTTAATATTTTTTTTATTTTTTGTTACAGCTATGCTGTTACTGGAGAGCGACATGTTCATGGATGCCCTCAATGCGTCAGCAACTAACAAAAAGGAGCCAAAAAAAAGAAGACGACGCACCAGTGGTTCTAAAGACGGAAATACGCCAAATGAAGGTTCTCCACCACATACACCGAATTCCATTACTAGTCCGACCAGTGAAAGCAAATCGGTGCCACCAAGGTTTTACCAAGATACTTTAGATACGGAGGAAGAAAAAGATAAAGCAAACGATAGAGTTACTGACAGTAATGAAAGCAAAGACAATTCGTCAGATAAAGAAGCAGATGCATCCATGGATACCTCCGAGCCGCACACTTTGACGGTGAATGGTTTACAGGGTGTTTTATGTTATCACAAAAGAAAAGGTCCCAAGAAAAGTATACGATGGAAGCCAGAAGCCGAATTAGAAGAAATTCAGTACTTCGAACTGGATGAAACTGAAAGGGTAAATGTTACTAAGACTTTCACGGATATGAAACACCTGGAGAGGACTCATGAAAGAGAATCTTTCCAGAGGGGTAGAAACGTTAGTAGTGAAGACGTTATGGAAGAGAAAACAAGTTGGAAACCGCTGTTTCCTATAGATGCGGAAGGACAAGTGCATGTAGACCATGGGAAAAACAGTAAAGAAAAAGACATACAAGCTATTCGACAAAAAGGGACATTACAACCGCTTTATTTCCACAAATCAATGATACCAGATTCTCCGTTAGAACCTGACACTGAAACGCATACATACTCTGAACCAACTACTATACCTTTAGAAGACGTTACTGGTAACCAAGATAATATCAGTGACTTCAGAACTATGCCATGGCCTGAACCTAAAGGTAATGCCCCGCCAGCATCGAGTAGTAATATTACTATGCCAGCAATGTTCCCAAGTAATATGACTCAGTTTCCGAACGCTTTTCCACCTGGTCCCTTCCCAGGTCCCCCTGGATTTCAAGGACCCCCTGGAATGGTACCTGGCGATTGGCAAAATGGCGTTCCTCCTCATATGATGCCAAATGGTATTCCTCCCGGATTACCACCGGGTGCGCTTCCACCAGGAGCGATGCCTCCTACAGCAATGCCGCCGGGTATGATGGTTACTCCTGAGAACATGATGATGACGCCGGAAATGTTTGTAGGCCCCAATGGCCCCATGTTCCCCCCTGGAATGGTCCCAGATGGGTTCAATATGCAGCCAAATATGTTTCCTCCTGATTTTAACATGACTGGTCCACAAGGGCCACCAGGAGCTGATGGATTTTCTGGTCCAGGCAACTTCCGTGGCTCGATGCGAGGTCGCGGATCGAGTGGTCACTGGCGTGGCAAAAACTCTGGCAACTGGGATGGCCCTCCAAGAGGCAGGGGTGGCCATTCTCGTGGAAACAGGAAACCTGTTTGTATATATTTTCAAAGAAAAGGCTCCTGTCGGCAGGGCGACAACTGCTCTTTTTTACATCCTGGTGTAAATTGTCCGTATTAAGCATAGTAAAGCTATTAATTTTTAAGTACCTACCTTAAAAATATTTTACACTGTTTAAAAATAACGGAAAAATGTATTGGAGAAGGAATAAAATTAATATGAAGATTGTTGTAAGTTAAATGATCTGTGAAGACTGTTAATTATATTTTAATTGTAAATTTGTACATAAAAGTAGGATAGTGTTTATTTTATATGAAACATTGCAAATAAAAAGTTGCTAAATTAAAAAAAAAATGTTTTCTTATGTAGCCAGTAAAAGATCAAACATATTTGACCACTATTTGACAAATTTTACGTTTTTGTACGTTTTCATCAAACATCAGCGCACACGTACCAACACGTTTGTCAAACAAGACTTCTGCGGCGCTACCACGAAAATCGAAATTCATATACATGCATCCCTGTCACTCGAGTAATGTAAGTGCGATAGAGATCGAGATACCCGAATTTCGAAGTTCGTGGTCATAGTCCAGTTTCCAAGCGGCGATCACGCGAAAATTGCGAGTTTGTTAGAACAACATGACCGTACACCTTCAAACATTATGCCAAACACGCCGTCAATCAAATCTCTCATGGTCGCACCACACTTGGCGGTGTTTGCCCAAATATTCGTGTTGCATCTTTTTCCTTCCTACGGCAAATGAAAGAGAGGCAACGACGCAACGCGAACACGAACCCCCAAGTGTGGTGCAACCATCAAATAAACAGCCAAACACGTAGTTTGTTTGACAAACACGTCAAACATGACCGCAGACGTTCAAATAATTGGCCAAGCACGTAAAATTTGACAAATTATTTGAACGTCTACGGTCTACTTTAGCCGCTATTTCCAACGGCAGTCTACATGCCTCTTGAGATACCTAAATAGCTACCTGCAGTTTGCATTACGTTACAATTCTTACAGAAATATTGTGCATTCCCAGAAAAAGGAACACTGCTTTATCGGTTGTTACTATAGTCCCCCGCGGCTATGAAGTCAATCCTGAGATTCCTGAGACATGCCTCTAGCTTAGTGGCGCCCACCATACAACACAAAATGACATTGAAATTTGAAACAAACTAATAAAAGAATTAGAGTTGAATTTCTTTTGTTTCAAGAGAAGACCAAAACAAAACAAATGCAACTCTATTCCAACCCAAAATTGTTTAAATTCCTTTAAGAGAATATTTTCTTCCAGTAGGCCCATGGGCGCTAGGAGGCTAGGGTTGAATATGTAATTTTTTCCTATAGTTGGCATTGTCATTATTCAGAAACTTCATAGTTGCGCAATGTGTCAGGATTGACTTCATACTTCATAGCCGCGGGGGACAGTAGAAACTAGTTAATAATTCTATCATTATGCCAATAGTGGGATGTGATAGGTAACTGCTTACTGGCTTGCCGTACGCTAGTTTGTACACGTGACTAAAATATGCGAAAACGTTTTTGAAATCGAGGTTTAAAAACGTTTTCGCATATTTTAGTCACTTTACAATTGCTTCTTCGCTTGGTGCATCCAAATCTTTAGGCGACGCAGGTCGGTTTCTTATTTTGTTGGATTCGTAGTAGGCCAGTTTCTGATTTTGTCATATTCTTAGAAGGTCAGTTTCTTTTTTGGCGGTTTCGTAACATGTCATTTCCTTTTTTTGCCAGCTTCGAAGTAGTACAGTTTCTTATTTCGTTAAATTCTTAGTAGGTTATTTTCTTATATTTGTCTTTTTCTGACTAGGTCAGATTCTTAGTTTGTCGGATTCGTAGTAAGTGGATCATTACTGTTTGTAGTTATTATATAATATATGTAAGTAGGTATATTCTCTTCTTCATATTGTATTTCTACATTTTGATACGTAAAATGCACGAATGAACATGAAATTCATTAACACAGGTTAAATGATGATGCTGATGATGATCCATCTACTACGAATCCGACTAAATAAAAATATGACCTACTCAGAAAAAGACAAATATAAAAAAATAACCTCCTACTAAGAATTTAACGAAATAAGAAACTGTACTACTTCGAAGCTGGCAAAATAAGGAAATGATATATTACGAGACCGCCAAAAAAGAAACTGACCTTCTAAGAATATGACAAAATCAGATACTGGCCTACTACGAATCCAACAAAATAAGAAACCGACCTGCGTCGCCTAAAGGATCCAAATAAAGGGTTCATTCATTCATCAGACAAAGAAAAAAAAACAAAGCATTCATTAAAAATTCGGTATAAAAAGCCCTCTTTCCCAGCTGTACCATTGATTAGTACCTTTAATGGTACTACTGGGAACTTTTGTCCCACTAGTACCATTAGTGTACTACTGGGAAATATTCTTCTCAGTTGTACCATCATCTACTGCAATAAGCATTGCAATGCTGGCAAGGTGCCCAAAATTTACCAGGACTGTGCTAACAAACACCCTTTCTCTGTAATATATACTTCGAAATTCATATATGTATATACTCCAGGCAAAATACGGTTTTGAAAAACATTAATTTATAATAGCGGTTTTTTTCTTTATTTCATTTTAAAACATTATTCTAAAATGCTTCTTTCAAGAATCCAACAAACTTTCCATCTGGAAGTATTTATATAGATTTAAATAAAGGATTATTAATATTTTTACTGAGTTTTCTGAAGCTAGTTAAGTTATAATTTTTTTGATGTCTGAAATTTTGTTGGATTTTGTTGCTAGGTAACTATTTAATTGATAATATATCCAATACAAAGAAAAACTCTGCTATTATAAATTATTTCCAAATTTGTCATTTTTTCCATACAAGTTGTCAGTTCATTGCCTGCCCGGCTAGCACACTAGCAAAATGACGACTTTTATGCACATGTTTTATGTCCACAACCGACGTATAAAATTTTACCGTCATTAGCTAACATGCTATACCATCATTTACGTAAAATGTGACCATTTATATGTCTTGCACATAAAACTATTTGCTTTACGTCAAATGCTAACATGCTCTTAATTTTGGCACATAAAACTTGACGATATGAGCCGTTGACGGACGAAATTTTATATAGGTCACTCGAGACCCCGGATAAATTTTAACACTATGAAAACAATATAATTTTCGCAGGATTTCTCCGATTTCTGTCACAACACATACGGTTTCAGTCTCAAAACTCCTATCGTCTCCTGAAACAATGATCTAGCATTTTTAATTTTAGCTAGATCATGATTACTAACTATAAATTAGTATAAATAACGCAATGATTATGATTTTTTGCTTGTGTTGTAATAATAGTACATTACTTACCTAGGGCGGTTAAACAAAGAATGTCTCAGATCGCAGGTATTTGACGCCCGAGCCGAAGGCAAGGGCGATAAATATGCGCTCTGAGGCTTTCTTTATTACCGCCCGTGGTGAGTACAACATTTTACGTCTCTATCTGGCTAGGAAGTGGGGTTTTCCGCACGCATAGCGTGCGGTAATTCCTACTTTATGGCCAGGTATGACGTAAAGTATATTACACAAATTTACAAATATTATTGATTCAATTATAAACTAACATGTGTTTTGGTACTCGCTAAATTACTTACAACCACTGCGTAAAACTTTTTGTGGGGTGGGAGTAACGTAAATAAAAACAAAAAACTATTATAACACAACTTAATACAGGAGAACAACTGTTTAGTAAACTGTGCAGTGCTTATCATTACTCTTTAATTAGGTAGTATTATAATAGGCTTCTAACCATAGACTACTATTGAACGAATGAAATGAATGTAATAATTTTGCTACGTATATTTTACGCTATGGCATAAATATATGTTGCGTGATTACCATGTTAGCTAAGTAACGTAAAAATGGTCACGATCGTAAAGTTATACGTCCGAACGTAAATATATGTCCGATTAGTGTGCTAGCTGGGCTGGACTAATATGTCACCGTTAGATTGTGAACACCGTCAGTTTATAATCTAACTTGCGATATCATAAACTGACGAAAAATGGTGAACTGTCAAAACCGTTCACAATAGGGAACATTACTGCAATGTTCTGCCGCCAGAGGCAGCACTACCACTAATAGTAAACCAGTATAGGAATATAGGGATTCACACACCCATGCACAAATGATTGTCAAATGAGTGACAAGGATGCTTGCATAGACAATACAGCACGTGGGAACGAGATACAATGTCAACGCTGCTAGTGTCGCCACCTACGAAGAGTTTTGCGTAATGTTCCCTATTTAAAGCATTATTTTTCGTTAGTTTATAAACTATCAAATTAGAATCAATGACGGATTGTCAAATTGTGAACTGAGATCAAATAGGCATGCTACGGGCCGCATACACAAAGACTAGGTAGGTAGCAAAGAGAATATAAATAAAATAAGAGACCATGCTATGCAAACTTAGAACTTAATGCAAATCCAGTTTCTTATTGAAAATAGTGTCACCTACTTGATAGGTGGCGAACTCTCTGAAGCTCTAGCGATTGCTCGGCTAGGCCGTCAAGGTATTTCAAAATTCGCCGTATTGTCATAAGACATCAGTAGCCTAGGGGTACAGAGGTCAGCGGTATTTGGAGTCGATGAGCCGGGGTTCAAACCCTGTGACCGACGCACTTTTTGTATGTTTTGTACATTCAAAGAAAAGTTTTAAGTAGAAGAGATGGCGCCTGTATACGCAAGCATTAAATACCTTCTCAATTTGGTCGAATTGCCTGTCTATCTCAGTATGTATATTGTAGTCTTTGTAAGAGACGGGACTTCGAACAAGGTTTTGGATGACAGTGACATTGTCATTTGATTTTGACATGACAACTCATTCGAACTTTAGCTACTTTGAAATACCACAATATCAATAAAAATAAACGCAAGTACGGAAGTAGACTTACCAACCTAACGAACGAGGACGATTGTAGGTTGTAGTACTTAACGTTATCGATATCGATAATATTAGAACCCAACGTTATCGATATCGATAAATTATGATTAGAGACGTCGTTGGGCCCACTGCATGAACAGAAAATTGATTTACAAAATCTAAAACTAATTCGATTTAGGTATGAAATAATAAAAGGAGAACAAATATTTCATACAGTTTATTTCACACTTATTTCCAAATCACAGTATAATTACAAAAATTCACCAATCTGTACACATATCTTTGCGGGTCGCAATGAATTCTTCTCGAACTAAGAAACCTCGCGCTCGTAGGTTTTATCCAAGTACCAACCGTTGTTTATCATAAGTAAATCAAAATTGGCGCTTGATATTTCGTTATTAATACTTACGTGTTTTATTTTAAGATAATTGAGTTGCTTAACTACAAACTCGGGTAAATCCAATTCTGAATTTTTTTAAGATTTTGGTATAAAATAAACGGGTAAAAACTACTTTTGTTACAATTTAATCAGTTAAGTATAATTTTGTCTTGTTTTTGAGAAAAATACAGTTAAAATCATAATATTTTATCAAAATCAGATAAATCCATATGACAGTTTTTTTTCAAATGTAGGTAAGTCCATCCAAGCCAATCAGGGAAAGAAGTTTGTTCAGCATGGCATGGTTTCTAATCGTATTTTCTTCAAAGTTATACAAATCCACACTGAGTTTTTTCAAAGATAGATAAATTGCAATTGATTATATCAAATGAAGGTAAATCCAATCTAAATTTTATGTTTTGTAAAGAATAGATGGTTTTAATGCTGAATTTGCCAAACAGGATAGAGTCTGTCTAATGAAAGTAGAGACTAGAAAGTAGCGGCAAATTTAAAAAATCGACGTATTGCAACACCGAGTATAGTGCGAAAGAACGATAATGATACTTGAACAAAAATTATAATTGTTTTACTACTTAGTGTAGCCACGTCTATACAGATTAGTTTCAAAATTGCCCAAATTGTTGGTAAGATAATATCCCAAATCCCAGTATAGTGTATATGACCTAAAAACTTGATCCCATTCAAGTTGTTGCAACCATCTAACAGTAAAATAAAAGACCTTTAGACAGATTACAAATTAAGTAATTAGATGCTTATAATCTATAATGTGTCTAAGAAAAGGTGTTTTTTTAGAAAGTGAGGCTAACTTCATGGGTCTCGCTTTATGTAATTCCATTTGCACATTTTTGTGAGGTTATAGCGGAAAAAGTACAGGTTATATGAAATAAAACTTTAACTTCGTTTTACAAGATAAGTTTATTATCAAGTTCAAAAGGTGTACACCTTAGGTACAAGTGTACATAATTTCTTAAATTACATAGGATTCACTGTCTTATTGTATATTTAAGAAGAATAATTAAATTCACTCTCTAAAATCTCAACTTCCATTGAATCCTCCGAAGTGGTCGAGCTGCTACTTCCCACACTAATAATAAATTTATCTATCATGTCTTCTTTGATGTTGTCCCTGTCTTTATATTGGTTTTCAACGTTAATGACGTGATTGATCATTTTATTCCAATCATCTGCTGTTATGCTTGCAAAAGACTCATGGATCAGTTTTTCTGTGTCTTGTGCAGATAACCCTATGTTCTTCTTGGCAATTTTCCTTTTTGCTAGACTCCATATTAGCTCGATAGGATTCAAATCGCAGTGGTATGGAGGCAGCCGTAAAACTTCATGGCCATGTTGCTGAAGTATGTGATTGGCTTCATACACTGGCTCTGGCTTGTATTTGTCAACAAGTACTAACAATTCATCTTTCTTGTGATATTCTTCATAGTGAATATTATTAGCTGTAAGCCACTCTTTGATTTTGGGCTTATTTGTTTGAGTTGTTGGGGCTTTATTCTTTACAACACTGTGGTAACTGGCATTATCCATAATAACCACACTAGGTTTGTCTAAATTTGGTATGAGTTTTTCTTCTAACCATTTATTGAAGTTGCCGGCGTTCATGTCATGGTGGTAATCAGCCAGTTTAGATTTTGTGCTGAAAACTAGAAGAGCATTTGGGACAAAACCATTTTCATGCCCAGCGTGCACAACAATGTGTCTTTTTCCAGACGAAATGCTTTCAACTGCACCACTTGTTCCCGGCCCTCGCCAGGATTTTTTAGGTTTGTAGTTTTTGTGGACATAGGTTTCATCCAAATACACAATTTGTTTTCCTGCTGCACGTTTCTCTGCAATCTCCCGAAGAAATCTATGCCTCCATGCAGCAATGTCGTAGCGTTCCATTAGAACATATCGTTCATTCTTGTTTTTTTGAAACTCATACCCGTTTGCTTTCAAAATCCGCCTTAGTGTTTCAATGCAGCCAAGGAAATTTATGCTAGTCCGCAACTCTACCAGGAGGCTCCGCAGTGTTGGTACTTCCTTTTTGACAGTATAAAATTCAGTAATTTTATTTTTAATAGCGTTTATGTCGAAGCTATCTAAATTTGACACCGTAGGCTTATGGGGCCTCTTTTTGCCTGGGGTATTCCAAACATTATTATTGATTCCACCTTCATATTTTATTCTCTTGAGGGTAGAGACACTAACTTCTGCAACAAACAAAATTAAAGTATGTGGTTACATAGATGACTTTTTTAGACTAGCAGGTTGTGCCACTCATTATAAAAACCTGAAAGTACCAGGTTTGAATTCCCATAAGGGCATTTATTTATGCGATGAGCACACACATTTGTTCGTAAGTGTTAAATGTTCTCTATGTAATTAACTTGTGTAGGTATAACTTTGTTTAATATTCACAGTAAACACTTTGCTTAGATTAAGATTAAGTCGAATTGTCCAAGATTGTTCATGGAAATAATTACCGGTAAGAGACGACAATTCTTCAAGGTATTGATTTTGATTCCTTATACACGAATCTTGCTCCAGGTCTTTCAAGCTCTGAACGGCATTCTGAATTTCCTCCACACCTTCGACAAGCTCCATATTACCCGCTGAAAGAAAAACAATGACAATACGTAAGTATTTAGGAAACAGTTGCTTTCTTAGATATGTTGCAAATAAAGTATCAAAACTTATCATGGGATACTAACCTACGAAATCCGATATCGTACGTAAGTACGCTGCTTTCTTATCGAAAATCTCTTCCCGCTCGTCTCGTTTTTCTTTGTATTTACCAATCATGGTAAAAAGTAACTGACGCGTATTACTTTTAATACTTTTGTTCATAATTAACACCAAAAACGTTAAAGAAAAACGCAATATTTTTTCCAAATGACACTAGTGACACGACAGTAAAGTGACATTTGACGTAATTGACATTTGAATTGTAGTTGCCATTTAAAAAGTTTATAATAAATCGCAGTCTCAACTTTCATTAGACAGACTCTAACCGGCCAAAGTCAAAGTCACCATGACAAAATGACAGACAGAGAAAGAACGGAAGTAGGAGATAGCATGAGTCCGCCATAGCAATAGCACAGCTAGAAAACTTGTCACTTGTCAGAACTTGTCAGATTTGATCTGAATTTGGGCAGTTGGACGTCATTCATATTTTTGTTCCTATTTGCGCTACACTGGTAGCTAGCTTCAATTGCCCAAAGGGCAAATACGCCCAGAAATAGGAGCCCCGGCGTTTTACGTTACTTAGCTTTTAGCTAACATGGTAATCTCGGAGCATATATTTATGCCATAGCGTAAAATATACGTAGCCAAATTATTACATACATTTCATTCGTTCAATACATGACCATTATAATACTACCTAAATTAAAGACTTAAAGAGTAATGATAAGCACTGCACAGTTTACTAAAGAGTTGTGTTCCTGTATTAAGTTGTGTTTTGGGGTATATACATGTAATGATTTGTCAGCCCCAATTTATCAGAATCTGACTAATTGCTATCGTCTGCACGGCTATCACGAGACGGCCGCGACATACCCTCGAGCTCTCTCGCACTATCCGTCTCTTTCTAAGTGGTCTAATAAGAAAGAGACGGATAATGCGAGAGAGCTCGAGAGTATGTGGCGGCCGTCTTGTGATAGCCGTGCTGGAGGCATGTTGGGCTGCTGATGCAACTGTCAAAAGTGTCAAACGAGTTGTACCGACAAATTGTATGCATGTGGACAACCAACACAATTTCACCATGGAAAGATTTTATGATCAGCCAAGTTTTCTGGCAGACAATTTTGAAGTAAACTATTTAAAATATTATTGAATTTATTGTAATTAGGCTTTCTACAAATTTTACACGCATTTATTATAAAGTTTGTATTTTAAAGGTGTTATAGTGCTATAAACACCCATTTTACAGTCGATTTGAGCCACGCACGCTTTGATAGCTTTATATTTTTTTTATCATCACATTAGCATCTTACTGCGAATAGCGATACCTTAGGAAAAATAATATTACTTATTTTACACAATCATGACACAGTGCTTTAATAATAATAATAAATATTTGCGGACAATCTTACACAAACCAACCTTTGTTATGGCATGATTATATGGCAATATTATTTTTACGAAATGGTATCCCTAAATTGCCACAATTTGTCAGAAATTGGATACGACAAATCAGAAGGGATAATTGTATGGTTTGTAGAGCCCATTGCCTTGCCTTCATTTTTCATTTCAATTCAATCATATTCAATAGTTTCAACAAAGACTACAATATACATACTGAGATAGACAGGCAACTCGACCTAATTGAGAAGGCATTTAATGCTTGAGTATACAGGCGCCATCTCTTCTACGATACTTAAAACTTTTCTTTGAATGTACAAAACATACAAAAAGTGCGGCGGACGTAGGGTTTGAACCCCGGCTCATCGACTTCAAATACCGCCGTCTGTACCCCTAGACTACTGATGTCTTATGTCTATACGGCGAATTTTGAAATAGCTTGACAGCCTAGCCTAGCAATCGCTAGAGCTTCAGAGAGTTCGCCAACTATCAAGAAGGTGGCACTGTTTTCAATAAGAAACTGGATTTGCATTAAGTTCTAAGTTCGCATAACATGAGTTTCAATTTCAATTCAACACCTCAACCTCACCTATTAACGTCTTTGTACTCTTTCTCTTTGTAAAGTGACAAAAATCCGATCAAATATAAATTTTAATCATTTATCTTTAGTAGTTTTATTATAATGGTTGCTTTATACAAAAATCTTATATTATCGCGGCACCTGATAACATTTAGCTAGTGAATACGACCTAAATATAACCATAGGTGAGTGTAGTGATTTATTGAGAAAATAAAATAGAGAGAGATGCAGAGCTGGTTCTTCACCCAGGACCGTAGAACACTGAAAACTAAAATTCCCAAGAAATCGCCCGCTAAGCCACAATCGCCACGACCGAAAATGTACACCGAAGAGTGGAAGTTTAGTGTAACCGTCCCATATGCGAATGTTGTCGGTCGGGATACCGTCGTTATTACGGGGAACATACCGCAGCTCGGCGAATGGGATTACTTGAAAGCTGTTCCACTTGAAAAGGAGGCAGGTAGTGATGTGTGGTCGAAAACTATAATAATCCCGAACACATGCGAAATTTTTTATCGCTATGCCGTATGTGCTTTTGATGACCAAAACAGAGACGTAGTTACAGTACGCTCTTGGGAGACCAATGTCCAACCAAGAGTAATTAAAGAAAATATGAGGCACCCATCACTTGACGTCTATGGTGACTACAATGACAAAACCAGGATCTGTAGGGGATGGCTAACTAATCATAAATTAATGCAATTTAAATTTGTTAAAAATCCCTTGGAGCTTAAAAGTCGCTTAGCTGGGAGACTTGTGAATATAAAAGTAACTCCTGCTAGCTTAAGCTTTGGATCACAAACTCAAATTGAAGATTCATTAAGCACGGATGCTCCTGAGCCGGAAGTCCCCTCTGGGGTGTTTGTAGAGGTGGCCACATTGGATGATGATCCATTGTTGTGTCACTTGCATCCACAAGAACAGTTTGGGAAAGAGTATCGACCTAATGATATACTAATTGTTAACATAATGGCTCAGAAGCCTGACAGCTTGGCTTATTTAGTTGACTTCTATTGCTACAGCACTAGAGCCTCAACTCAGGAGCCCCCATGTCATGTTGGTTACACATACATACTACCCAACATGTTTAAGCCTTCTGAAGGTACTATAGAAGTGCCAGTGACATGTAGTATCAAGCACAGGCCCCTTGGGACGGTGAACATTCAATATTTGATTATAAACCCTATACCTGAGCCACTTAACACCTTTGAAGTCTCTTATGCAAAGCATTGGGATCCGTCTTGGACCGGGCTGGAGGTAGGACACCGCGGGCTGGGTGCTAGCTTCAAAAAGAAAGAGTAAGTTGTTGCATATTTTTAAATTAGCTTATCATTTTTCAGATAACAATTATTCCTTTATCAAATCTCTTTTAAATGAACTAATAACTCATGGAAAAACCTATTTGCTAGAACTTTCATAAACTATTATTGATATGAGTATGTATTTATTGTGTCTATTGAGTAATTGAGGATCCAAGATTGAATTTATTATTATAATAAAGACAATTAAATTAGGTTTTTATATTTTAAATTGCATTATTATTCTCATTCAGATGCTATTTTTCCCGACATTAATCTTTAATGTGTACAGTCAGCGTCATATAGTTAGTAGCAGCCAAATATATCGTTACACATCCATACTGCTATAGTAATAAATACATGTTGCAATATATTTGGCTACCTTGGCTGCTACTAACTATCTGATGCTGACTGTACTTAAATATTATGACAACCAGATTTTATCCTTTTGAATGTATCTTAAATATTAACACTGTACTAACAAGTGATGTGGTGTTCTGTTTCTTAATAAGCTAAAATATAATTAGCTTGTTTGTTGTTTTAAAACTGGTCCACTGCTCACTAGCTATGTAATCTATTAAATTATATTTTTGATACTCAATTGCAATTTCCCTATAAAATGTAATCTGACAATTTTCAGAGGAAATCCTATTCGCGAAAATACGATAGCTTCTCTTAAACAGGCAGCTGCAAGTGGTGCAGACATGCTTGAATTTGATGTTCAGTTAAGTAAAGATATGATACCGGTTATATATCACGATTATTATGTTTGTGTTTCTATGAAACGAAAGAAGGAAGTTGACTTCACAGAAATGCTAGAATTGCCTGTGAAGGACTTGACTTTGGAACATCTCCAGAAACTTAAGGTATAATTTTGACACTTATTGATGTGTTTAAGGTGAACGATATTGTGAATTTTCAATGAAAACTTTTTGGACTACATTGCTGAATTATAAAACAATTGTATAGACCAACAAGTTTCTATTTGACCCTAGCCACATACAATACTACGTTATTGCTGGGGATGATATTGGGAGGTAGCCCTCCCACCCCACCCCTCCCCCCCCAAAATCGTGGGTCGACAAAGTACATTTTTACCCAAAACGACACTATCTCAGGGTCAAATAGCGGATTGTGAGTAGGATTTGTTTTTTAATTAACCAATGCAGTCTGAAAAAAGTTTATGAAAAGTACACACTGTTGTTCCACCTTAAAGTATGGACAATATTTCACACTGACATGTGACAATTCCAAATATTATTCTCTATTCATATGTTTTATGCTGAACGCAGTTTTGACTTTATGGCACTGGTCCCACCGCCGACGATGAGCGAGAAGCGATTAGAGTTAGAAACACAGAATAATTAATAGTACAGTCAGCCAAGAAAGTGGTCTACCACTTTTCGACTTTATTGCATACAAAATAAGGTCCAAAAGTGGTAGACCGCTTTTTTGGCTGATGGTACCTAAAGCCCCTAAAGGTACAGAAGGTCCACTGCTTAAGTGATGTAGATGTATTTTTTTTGGAATGGACAGTCGCGGAATGAAAAGGTTGACCACCTTAAGATCTGTTTTTGATAACAGTGATAACTTATACTGAGCACAGTATAAGTTATCACTGTTATCAGTATCTGTTTTAACGACATTGTCAGACACATTCCGTCATAATGAATGTCAGTTCCACGACATGGCCTACAGATACGTCTACTATGACAGTATTAACAGACGATCGACCGGTGCGGTGGAACGAGAGGGACACAACTATCTGAAAGAATAAGAGATCTCTTATTCTTTCAGATAGTTGTGCCCCTCTCGGTCCACCGCACGGTTCGATCATCTGTTAATACTATGATAATAAAATAATACATTAGACGGGAAGTCAGGTTTAAGTAAAAAAATAATTAAATTCAGGTTAAGTTTTTACAAAACAGTTCATATTTTGCTACGGGATTGCCCCTTTCGTCATGTTAGCAAGATGTTGTAAAATTTAATTCGTATAACGGTGTGCGATCAATGAAGTTATGTTGTTACTACGTAAAACGGAACGTATATATGAAAAGTAATTGTTTGCGATATAGTGCGTGTTGTTAGGGAATCCGTCGAACAAATACTTCACTTTCGGATACCAGTGCCATCTTTAAGTATGTTGTTAGGCATATCTCTTGGATCCCAAAACTGCCGGGAGACAGTCTCTAAGGAGTCGGTTTCCCCAGAAATAACGTCATCAAAATCGCCGCGTTTGCGAAAGTGTAAATTTCATCCAAACCATGTAACATATATATATATATACATATATATATATGTATACTCATGCTGAATAAATTGTCTATAGTTCATTTAATACATTATATTTCAATATATACGCTTGTTTAAGTACTATTAGCAAAAATATCAAAATAAAAAATAAAATCTAAGCACTTTCAGACTTTACGGCAAAACTAGAAAAGATACAGAAAAGTAATGTTTACACAAATTATATCTAGTATTTCAGCTTTACATTGTAGTTTATTATTTTAAAACAAGAGCAAAATTGGGAAAATTATGCTCAATAAACCAACAACGCAAAGTGACTTTTCAATACAAGATTAAATTTATCGAAATGACTATTGTCCTGAAACAAGCACGAACTTTTAGTATGTTGTTAAACATGTTTTGTGCACCGCAAAACTGCAAAGAGACAGTCGCTAAAGTAGGTCTAGGTCATCAGTAATGACATAATCTTCATTGCCGCAAAGGCTTTTTGAAAAGTGCGAATTTTACCTGAACCATGTAATATAATATGTATAAACGTGTGTTACGTCATGTAAAAGCTAAGCAAATATGCTATAATTCTTGCCAGCATTGTGATTCCATATATCCATAAACTTAAGAGGTATTTGCAAAATTGTAGAGAAGAAAAGTGAAAAACCTGCTAACATTAGATTTAGTGGAATTGGAATTGCTCTGAAAGATCTGAAAGTTATAAATATATTGAATAACAATGTTACAACGAGTTAAGTATAGCATATTTTATTAGCTTTCATATGATATCACATTTGCATTCAGAAATTAGGTAGTTTGGGTTTAATTTAGACTTTACATAAAGCAGGAGTGGGGTTGTTTTCACTTCTCTTCCTTACTATTTTGCAAATACCTCTTAAATTTATGGATATATGGAATCCTAATGTTGGCAAGAACTAAAGCATATTTATTAAAATAGACACATTTTATTACTTATAGGATTATAAACAAATATTTACAACAAATATAAATATAAAAAAAAGAATGGATGGTTGTATGTAGAGAGTAGAGAGGGGTTAGGGAGGGGTTAGGGGGCGATGTTGGGTAGAGCTGCCCCGTCGTTGAGCCCGAAAAAATGCTTTACTGATCTGAATTTGTGCCGGGTCCCGCGAATGCACATGCTTGTGGCTCGGATTATTGATATTATAATCTTTGACCTTAACCAGCCCATTATTATAGATAGGGGTCGGTTCCAGCGGTCGGCAATAGCTTCACCAAGATGTTTTATAAAGGTGGACATTTGTGAGGCGAAGACTCCGTCAACTGATGTGACGAGAGGGGTAAATGTTGCATGTTGTTTCTCGCAGGCGCTACTGTATTTACGTTTTTTCTCTTCTTCTGCGGATTTTAAAATGGAAGCTACCGGGCGAGAGATGTAAGAGGGAGCGTCGGTGTCTACGACACGGATATCGAATAACGCCTCCCTTTGTGCATCCCAAACACCGCGACAGCTGAGGTCTCCACGAAGTCCACAGTTTCCTTCAGTTAAGATCGGTTCTTTGGTAACATTTCCCCAAGCGTTTTGGCATAGTTCACAAAACAGGTCTCTGATTTCATTGTGACGACGAGTTATTAGGCCACCAGTTTTGCAGCAGAGTGCGTGGTCCACATTGAAGTCATCGTTACCGCACCCATCGCATGATTTGGGCATGGAAACAGGTGTTCTGTTGTATCGTATTGCTAATGAGCAAAGCATATTTATTTAGCTTTTACATGATAACACACCTTTATTATCTTATCACATGGTTCAGGTAAAATTCCCACTTTTCAAAGTCTTTGCGGCAATTAAGATTATGTCATTACTGATGACCTAGACACTTTAGCGACTGTCTCTTTGCAGTTTTGCGGTGCATATAACATGTTTAACAACATACTAAAAGTTCGTGTTGGTTTCTGGAAAATAGTTAATTTCGATAAATTTAATAATCTTGTAGGGAAAAGTCGCTTTGCGGTGTTGGTTTTTTGACCATAATTTTCCCAATTTTGCTCGTGTTTTAAAATAATAAACTAAAATGTAAATCTTATGTATGTGATGTGCTGATGTGTATGTATGTATACTATAAATCATTTGTATTATACATTACTTTCGTGTATCTTTCCTAGTTTTGCCGCAAAGTCTGAAAATCCTTAGATTTTTCATTGTTTGTTTTATAGTTTTGCTAATAGTACTTAAACTAGCGTATACGTATGTACACCCGACACCGTGTCCAATAAGTTTCTAGCACTGGTTTCAATAAAATAGACAACTTTCGGACAGTTTCGTTGTCATTATAATTTGAAATTTATATTGTCATGAACAAATAATAATATTTAAAAAATATTTATCTAGCGTCGTTAACTTTAAATCCATGATGAAGCAATTCCGGGAACCTATTATCTCAAAATGTCTTAAGGGCGTGAGTGCAATTTTGGTATTAAGCGTAACCTAGTTTATACTACAATTAGAACATACAAGGAGACCTCCACATTAGAAGACCGAAAGAGATCTGGTTGCCCGCGTTCAGCAAGGTAGGGTCGTGAAACTCGTGAGAGAGCGTCTCCGCCGGAAAAAACACCGTTCGATCCGAAAATTAGCTGCAGACTTAAATATTTCAAGAGGATCAGTACACAACATTTTGAGAGAAGACCTCGGGTGTCACGCTTACAAGAAAAAAAAAGTACACGGCATTTCCGAAGCTATAACGAAAAAAAGATTAGCTCGATCAAACACTATAATTACCTGGCACGCGGGTGACGCGGGGGATGAATTCGTTTTTTCGGACGAAAAACTCTTCGTATTAGAGCAACCTCTCAATGTTCAAAATGGTCGTTTGTGGGCAGCTAACATCCAAGATATTCCAGATAATCAGAGGAATGTGCCAAGGTTCCATCAGTGATGGTTTGGGGAGCAATTTGTAAGCGGGGTAAACTTCCTTTGGTATTTATCGACAAAGGGGTACAGATCAATGCTGACTATAAAACAGAAGTTTTGGAAAAAAATGTTGCTCCAAACTTAAAAATGTATGGAAACGATTACTATTGTTTCCAACAAGAGTAACGAGACGGAGCTCCATCCCACACGGCAAACGCAGTTCAAGCGTGGTGTCTTGCCAAAAAATGAATGGCCCTGAGTTCTCCGGATTTAAATGTACTGGACTTTTTTGTATGGTCATATATGGTCTCGAAACTTAATAACTACAAAATAAAGAATTTGAAGCATTTCAAAAAAGTTATCGTACAAATTTGTGACGAAATGCCGATGGAGGCAGTGCGTGACGCGAGCGACGGATTCGAAAAACTTTTGAAGCTGGTTATGAAGGTTAAAGGCGGAGTTATCCCAAAGAGATTTTTTGTGAATATTACAATAAGAATATCTTTCATGAAATGTAGTTTTTATTGCAATTCTTATTAACACTTTGTTTTAATGAGAGTTTGAAACTGTTTGCGAACTTATTGGATACGGTGTATATAATGTATCAATGAACTATAGACAATTTATTCAGCTTTCATTTAATACCCCTCACGTGTGCACGTTGCATGGTTTGGGTGTAATTTATACTTTTCCAAGCGCGGCCGCAGCGTTTTTGATGACGTCAATACAGGGGAGACCAACTCCTTAGAGGTTGTCTCCCGGCAGTTTTTAACCCTTTACCAGGCGAAGGGATATATTCCTCCCACATATTATATCGGTTACCGTAGTCAGGTTTTAACTCCAAATCTCCTATAAAATATTTTGTCAATCCCTGAAAATAGTATTTTATGATCTTCATTCACAACACGCTTCTAAAACGCGTAATATATCTTTGGCAGCCGTTTAAATTCACTTAAACTCTAATTTCAGTAAACTACGGCGAAATTCGAACACTTTCCTTAATTTCTTTCTTAAGTACATAGGTCGAACAATTTTTTGATATGTTGTAGATTTTGAGTGTTGAAAGGTAATGTAATCGTAAACATTGCTAAATAATCATGCATTATTGTGTTTGACCACAATTAGAATGTGGGTTGACATTATCCCATGGCCTTATTAGAGTTTAACTGTGCGGGAGCTATTCTTCCCATGGCCCGGTAAATTGTCTTGTCATGTCATAAAAACTCACGTAAGTAATAAATAAAACTGTTTTTGAGTTCAACCTATCTAGAGCGAATTCATGTTTCGTAGTTTTTTGTTTTTTTTTTTAAATATCCCTTCGCCTGATCAAGAATATAATAAGACAAAATCGAGTATGACAGTTAATTACTTAGTCAGGCGATGGGATAACCGTAACCCACTTTTTTATTTCTGGTATAAAGGAACATCTCCGACTTTCGTAAATACATGTTTTACAAGGCGTTCAATACGGTTGTAACAAGCACGTATGAAGACACGCTAGTTCTTAGGGGCCTGGTAAAGGGTTAACCGACTTAAAAAAGGAGGAGGTTCTCAATTCGTCTGTATTTTTTTTGTGTGTTTGTTACGCGATAACTCGGTAATTTATGAACCGATTTGAATTTTTTTTTTCTTTCTTTGAAAGCATATACTTCCAGATTGGTCCCGTTGTCACCAAAATCCAGTTCTGATGATGGGATCCGTGAGAAATCGAGGGAACTCTTCAAATTTTATAGGCCACCTTGAAGCAATTTTGCTACTGATTTGAAGTCGGTTAAAACTTTGTTTTTAAAGTAAATTAAGGAATCCAGGGGACATGCCTAACAACGTGCAAAAATATGGCGCTGGTATCCGAAAGTGAAGTATTTTCCCCTAACAACATACACTAATACCCTGTACAGCCCTTGCTAGACCTCCACAGGAGATACGAGTAGACAAACTTCGTTTCGCGCCAAATTGACAGTGGGATATAGGCCTGCTAGAAAGAAACGAGTTGGCGAGCAGTTCTGATAGTTTTATCGCTCGGCTATAAGTGAAGCGAGTGTTCGAGTGCGAACTGCGACGGGCTACCACTCACGGACGAGGGCGGGGCGGCCGCCAAACGGGGAAAAAAAAATGCCAAACGGGGGAAAAAAAAAAAAAAAAAAAAGAGGGCGGGGCGGCCGAGCATGCAGTCCTGCCAAGCGAGCATCGCTGAGCGAGTACCGCTGAGCGAGTTTTATCTTTGATAACTTTTATCGCTGCGATCAACTAGTGAAGAGAGAGTCCTCGCCGGCAGTGTGAACAGCGATCAACTATAAATATATCTGTCTCTTTTACCGACACGGGATCTATATCTTTTGTTCGTTTCTTGAGCGAGAAAATTGTCGATAGCTAATCGCTTTCTCGCCATTGGTGGGACCTATTGCCTATTCCAAGTTGTGACATACTTAAGACACATACTTTACATTACCTTCGACCACTTTCATGTAAATGCAATAACAGCTGTCCGTACATTCTTTTTCATATTAAGCATTTTTGATAAATTTTCATTACCAATAAAATTATGGGAAAGTTTATCAAAAACTCGAAGCTATTTTAAAGCCCTCCACAAAGCGGTCGCGGTTGCGGCGCGAACGCGGTTCGAGCGCGGGCTCGCGCGAGTGTAAAGCATTGTAACTACACTTCAAACCTACATCCGCCTTTGTGTAATCAAACCAGCGCCGATTTTGCATCAACGTAGTCCATTCAAAAAGCAACTCTACTGCCCAAAGTAGAAGATTCCAATGACAGTTTTATTTTATACGACCCTTTGAACGCGGTAACAACGCGTGTCCAGCGCGGTAGCGCCGCGGGCCGCGGCCCCTAGTTATGTTATACTGGGCGTTTTCCGCAAGTCGACATCCATTGTGCCTATTTTGCGTGAAACGGCGGTGTGGCGCTACTCTAACCACCCCAGCTCGTCTAGAAAGTTTAGAAGGCCCCTACGCGGAGCTCGGCCTTCGGCCTCGCATTCCTCGCCGCTAACCTGAGCGCCCGCGTTGCGACCGCGCTGGACACGCACTCGACTCGCCGTCTGCCTGCGGCGCGAATATACCGCATCAACCGCGCTGCTACCGCCTCGCGCCGCGAACGTCCCGCGTTCAACGTGTGGAGGCCTTTATTATGAGTATAGATAGGATTCAATTTTCGAGAGGTGAAGTAGATCTGTGTGGACCTATACGGAGCTGATGTTTATTGCATAATGTAAATGCATTATATCCAAAACTTTCTGATCATTCATATGACATAGGTACCTACTATTGAATTTATGTGATGATTAATCAAGAAATTTCTTTTGTTAAGGTATATCACTTAGTAGAGGGACGAAACCACGAAATCCTATTTTTCGATGACGATTTAGAGGAACATCAGCCATTTCCTACATTGGAGATGGTTTTAAATACTATAGATAGCCATGTAGGTTTCAATGTTGAGTTGAAATGGACTATGGAGTTGGAGGATGGCACATTTGAGCTGAATAATCCGTTTGATATGAACACATATGTTGACAAGGTGAGTATCTAATATTGATGTATGCACATATTCATTCATTTCTAATAGGTATACATTTTTATAAAGAAAGAAATGAATTTATTGCCAGCCAAAATAACACCACATCACAATTTAGGAGAAAACACAGTACCTACTTATATAAAAAGAAACTTAATAATTAAAAGCTTAAACTAAGATCATGTGTCCAAGAAGACTGGAGGTGCTGCTATAAATGTTTTATTTTTGTGTGCAGTGCAGACCCTATTGTTCCCTGTTCCTGAGTATAGTATACAATGGTACATTCTAATATTTGTTGCAGATTCTAGCAGTTGTTCTGAAGCATGCAGGATCAAGAAAAATTGTGTTTTCGTGTTTCAACCCTGATATCTGCACAATGGTCAGGAACAAACAAAACAAATACCCTGTTATGTTTTTAACTGTTGTAAGTATAGTATAATTTATATTTGTTCTTACACAATGCACATTTAATTTATAGTAAAATGTATTTGTAGTAGTTTGTGGAAAAACAAGAAAGACCTGGCGAAACCTGAATTGTTGTTCAATGCCAGAAAGATTGATATTTGCTAAAAAAAATATACTAGGACGGCGGCAAACGAACATAGGGCCTGCCTGATGGTATGTAGACACCGTAGCCTACGGGCACTTGTGATACCAGAAGAATGACAAGTGTGTTGCCAAGCCTTTATTGAGTTGAGGTATCATTGTGTAGACACATGCAGGTCTCTCACTCTTCACACACCACATCCTCGGGATTCCAGGTAGGGTTGCCTACTAATTTAAGGAGAGATATAGTATTTTCCAGAAAAAAACGATAATAATATATGAGTACACTGTAAAAAAGTTGGCTGGCCAATGTTGCTATTTAACAGTGGCGGCGCGTGAAAATTTTCTATGGGCAACCTGAAACAAAAAAGTTATGAGATAGTTTAGAATATACATATACCTAGATATCTATAGGCTTGCCTAAAAATAAATTTTAGGCAATCGGCTTGTATGGGCGCTCCGCCACTGCTATTTAGTAAAACCTCGGCAATTTGAAGCACTTCGTAAGGTCCCCCAAAATATAGTATTTTCGCGTACTATATATTTCTTCAACAGTATATATATAGTACAAAGAGTCAAAATATAGTACAATATATAATTATAATATAGTACGGTTGGCAACCCTAATTCCAGGCTACCTTTAGCTCTGGCTAAGTTTTCTCACTTTATCTATACTTTCATTACTTTAATTTTCAGGGTCAAACAAATAAATACAAGCCATATCGAGACCCTAGGTGCCTGTCGATACCAACTGCAGTGCAAAATGCCATCAGCTCAGACATTTTGGGCATAGTGGTGCATACAGAAGATCTGCTCAGAGACCCTACCCAGGTAATTGTTTATTTCATTAGAATGTTGCAAGTGTAAAGCCGGGTCCGCTGCGCCGTGTTTTCGATGTTTGCAAACATCTAACATGTTTTCCGTCAGTTTTGGCAAACAAATAGGGTATTGTTTTGATTGGCAAAACATTTTTGACGTTTAAAAACCACGAAAACATGGCGCAGCGGACGCGGCTTTACACCTACAAATTGACAATTGATAGACTTTATTTTACTGGAATAATCTTTACGAATACTGTGTCACAAGGTACATTCAGCTGATTAGCCAGCATGGCAACGTTATGTCCGATATACCTAATAGCATTTTTCAAATTTTCGTAAACATTAGTTGTTTAGTAACCATTTCTCTGCTCCATTTTTTATCAGAAAAAGATGAAATTTTATAATCTTTTTTTTATAAAACTTTATAGTAATGAACAATAACTTTATTTTCATACTTACTTAAACTTCTTCTCGTTTTCTGCAATATGAAAAAAACATGATATCCGCGCTTTCGAACACGCACTTCAATCTCGCTCACGCCACGCGCATGCTCAGTGAGAGGGAGAGAAGACCATGAACGTACGGAGCCTGAAGGCCTCCACACACCGGTCGCGTGCGCGGGCCCGCGCAAGTTGTAAAACATTGAAAATAAACTTCAAACACACACCGAATGCGGGCCCGCCGCGGGCCCTCCGCGGGCCCGCGGCGGGCCCGCGTTCGGTGTGTGTTTGAAGTGTAGTTTTAAGGGGACGTAGGTTCGTGGTCTTCTCTCCCTCTCACTGAGCATACGCGTGAGCGAGATGGAAGTGCGTGTTTGGAAGCACGGATATCATGATTTCTAATTTTATTTATTTGTGCGTTTTAATAAATAAAAAAGTGATAGCTGATTTCCCTCAAACATGACATTGCCGATTTTTAGAACCAGTTGTAATATGTTTAGCTGTTGTGCATAATTTGTTACGATTTTTTAAAGTGTATTTTAGACCTGTGTTCGTGATTTTTTTCTATCGCGCGAAAGTCAAAAACTCAGGATTCGAATAGCTGATTTCCCTAGAGAAAAACCTCAAGATTGCTAATTAAATTTAAGGCAGCCGTATTATAATCCAAACACGAGCTACGATTTTTTAAAAATCCGTTTTCGGAGCTCACGTCGCCTTAATAGTAATACCTATATTTGCAAGTGCGAGTGAGACGACGTTTTATATCACACGAAAACTACCGATCGTCTGTCATGCAACGTTATAGATAGAGTTTTTAAATTATTTGTTTTTCTAGCGTTAAAATATTATTATCCTCTCTTGGCTGACCTTCGCTGTACAACTACAAACAAATACTACAACGTCCCCTTCAGGTGGCTAAAAATATACTCTAGCTACGGATAATGGATCACGTGAGGAAGCGACGCTAACGCGACGTCATGCACTAGTACGATTATCTTACTGCGCCACGCGGGGAACATAAAATCACGTTTTGATTTATATGAATATTATTTTAAACGAATTTTACGAAATAAGATTTTTAGTAGGTTACAGTTTAACTTTTTACCCGACTGCCTCAGAAGGAGGTTTTATGTTTTTCGAGCGTATGTATGTTGACGAGAAAATTCTATTTCACGGGCTACGGTTTAAATGGCTTTCGTTTTACGTTCAGAGAAAATCCGATTTTTCACATAGGTTTTCACTTTCACATACCAGCTACGCTCCGTACAATTTTTTTTGGAAAAGATAAAATAAAAACTTTTTTAATAAAAAATTTACTTCTTGATGTGTTCTTGGGTACTGGGTGTAATCACATGTGTACTTTACCGATCGATTTTTTACTTTTAATGAGAGTGTTGAATTAATATATTATACCATCGGTGGTGTTTCTGTTACTATTAGTAGTTTTTTTTTTATATTATTGTAAATCCTTTTAGTCCAGGTTTAACTTCGTCTGACTATATTTTTTAAGTTATGTTAATTTAAGCTGTTAGTCTATTGAAGTCTAACTAACATTTGTTTTTTTTTTTTAGCGTCTTGTTAATTTTTTAGTTTTAGTTTAAAACCTGATTGAACATTTTCACTATGTTTGACTTACCTTGTTAATAGTTTCTTAAGTAATTAATGGATGACTGTTATTGGCCTTGTATTATGTAATTACCAAGTATTAGTTATATCTACGGCTGTTGTTATCCTCAATACCAATAAATAAATAAAAATAAAATAAATAAAAATAAATAAATAAATATTTGCGGACAATTTTACACAAATCAACCTAGTCCCAAACTAAGCAAAGCTTGTACTATGGGTACTAGACGACGATATAGATACTTATATAGAGAAATACATCTTATCTTATCTTATCTAGGTGAGGGCCCTTTCGGATGCACTTCGACCCAGTGGGATCTTTTGTGCATTTGCTCTCTCCTTTATACCTGCTCCCAGGCTTGCTCCATCATTTCCACAAAGCGGATGATGCAGTTCGCCGGGAGCACCTTGAATTCCTTTGGTTGCGGGTAACCGTTACCAAAGTAGTTCATTCTTTGTCTGGCAAGGGCATGACATTCACACAATAAGTGTTCCATAGTCTCATCCTCCTCGCCACACATTCTACAGTCTAAACTATCAGATAGTCCCATCTTGGCCAAGAGATCCTTGACCCCGAAGTGACCAGTGAACACCCCAGATATGATTCTGAGTTGCTTCCTACTGGATTTCCAGAGTTTTCTGGTCCAGCCCGAGTCCACTCCTTCTATGAAGAGCTTAGAGTGCCTTAAGCCAGCCTCATTCCTCCACTCGTGTTGGTGTTTGGTTTTGGCGTAGGCTTTAAAGGCCGATATTATGGTCCCCTGCGAGAGTCCCACAAATGGTTCTGGACCTACAAAGTGATTTGTAGAGCCCCCTCTTGCAAGCTCATCTGCTCTTTCGTTGCCGATGAAGCCCTTGTGCCCTGGTATCCAAACTAGTTGCACCTTATTGTGCCTTCCAAGTCTGTTTAGTGCTTGGACGCCATTATAAATTAGTCTAGAGTCCACTTTCGGCGCCGTAAGCGCTTTAAGGGCCGCTTGACTGTCACTGAGTATATAGATAGTCCGCCCTTTGGTTCGCCTGTCTATATTCTCCTGTGTAGAGAAATACATAGAAAACATCCATGACTCAGGACCAAATATTCGTGCTCATCATCACACAAATAAATGCCCTTACCGGGATTCGAACCCAGGCTAATAAGGCTTTATTTAACGGGCCAAATTATCTCAAAATCATGTTGTGGTATACAGCATGGCCTGAGCAAGATACGGGTTTTTGGGAATAATTCAATATTCAGGCTAATTATTTGTATACGGCTTTTATATGTTATATTAATAGTAGCTTATGTGACGGTACATAATGAAGGGCATAAGGCGAGTTTCATAATAACATCACATGAGTGTTTTATTGCCTAATTATGTACAGTTACCATAGATAACCTCCAGGAGGTTATCTATGACAGTTACATACACTACTTTATCTATCCACATATCATAAGCCTCCATGATGCATTCAGGAGCCGCATTATGACCGGCATCGCGGTGTTGTTTTCTGGCAGCTGTCATAGTTTTTTTTTAGTCAGAGACAAACTAGAGTCGGATCCAACCATCATAATATCGTTCGATATCTTACTTACGTGCGACATTTGTCAAATATGTATGCAAATTGACAATTCACTTTCACTTCGAACTAAACGTCACCTCAACTGATATTAGAATAGAGGTTAAATCAAATTTCTTTGTTTTTCAGAGACGTTCGAAATTTGAATGAAATAATATTATTGAAATGGATGTTATTATTTAGCAATAATAACATTTTCACAGATAAGAAATTTGTTCTAACAAAACAGTCTATTTTTATGGTGGTCATAATGTGCGGTTCTTGAACGCATCATGGAGGGTTTATGATATTTGGATAGATAATAGTACATTACTTACCTAGGGCGGTTAAACAAAGATGTCTCAGATCGCAGGTATTTGACGCCCGAGCCGAAGGCAAGGGCGATAAATATGCGCTCTGAGGCTTTCTTTATTACCGCCCGTGGTGAGTACAAAATTTTACGTCTATATCTGGCCAGGAAGTGGGGTTTTCCGCACGCATAGCGTGCTGTAATTCCTACTTTATGGTCAGGTATGACGTAAAAGCTTTTACTATTGAAATCACTAAGTATATGGACCGGAAGTTAGGAAAAAGATGAACCCGCAAGCAAAAATGCTATCAGTATTGTTATGATGAAAACATGTTTGAGTACACAAATTTGGAGACTTAGGTATGGTCAACCAATTTGATTCCTAGGCCATCATAGAACCTTGCCGTTGTAAATTCTATGTCAATACGGGTTACTAGGATTATTGCGTCGCTATGTAGCAGTTAAAATGACAGGGTTCTACGGTGGCCTAGGAATCAAATTGGTTGACTGTACCTGACTAACTTAGGATGAGCAATTGTATACTAACACTATGGACATGGCCTGAATAAAAAAAATTGAATTTTGACTACCTGAATCCAAAAATATATGCATCAGGAAATGACAGCGTTCTAATGAAATATTTACGACCTTGAGATAATATTGAATTTCATCTGGCCTATAGAAAGGTTTATTAAATTAACAAAAATAAGTGGATTATGCGCGTATCCCAAAGAACGTATATAGAAGTAGTCAATTATAAAGTAAAGAAAGTTTATACCATTTTCGCCTGATTTTTACGGAATTTATATAGATTAACTTTCATTATTTTTTACCGTTGCGGTATTAAATTTAGGTGGATTATTAATGAATAATTAGTCAAATTACCCAACCTATTTTTTTGGTGTGAAAATATGGCTGATATAGATAAATTGTTGTGTTTTCATCAGGGATTGTAACCGGTTTTTTTGTATGAGAACGTAACCGTTATTTTTTCGTTATTTCATTTTCTAATTGGGCAATCTAATAATACGCACTCGTCACCTCAAAACACAACTGAGTCCTACATATGAAGTATAAAATAGTTCGAGATATGTGGTTATTTCGAGGTTTTTGGAAAAAACCGGTTACAATCCCTAGTTTTCATAGAGCGAAACCGTACCTTTCTCAGGCTAATGATAATGACTAGAAGAAGCCATTTCCTGGAAAAAAAAAACCTTAAATTCGGTTATTCGCGGACGGTCTAGAACGCAAAATGACTAGTGTATTATATTGCCTCTATCGCTTTTAGTCTACATCGCGAACGGTCTAGAACGCAAAATTTACCCATATTGTTAACGATCAGCAAATTTTACTAATATAAAAAAATATAATATAGAAAAAGTATTTGAATGCTGTGGAGTGGACATACCATCCGTCAACATAATAATTTTATGTTTATACAGAATACCAGGTGCTGACATAGATGTCTTATAAATGAGCCTACACGAATAACAGCACGCTCCAAAACATGCATTGATAACATTGCCATAAACTTTTAATAAGGCTATAGTTCATCATTTACAAATCTCTGATCACTCTGCACAAGTCCTAGATATTATGACCAAACCCACTATCAACCATAAATACTGGTATGTCTGGAAACGTAACATGTCAGCTGTAAATAGAAAAAAGTTCCATGACTGTCTACAATCTTTATGTTTTAGTGAAATTTACCAGTGCAAAAGCATCAATGGTTCGTTTCCGGCTTTTCATGATTTAATAACAATGTTCTTTAATCTCTGTTTTCCAATCGGTAGGGTAAAGGTAAACGCTGCTGTTAAAAAGTCATGGATAACGCATGGCATCAGAGTGGCTTCTAAAATGAAACGCAAGCTTCATCGACTATACACTTTACAACCCAATATACAAAACAAGATGAAGTATAAAAAATACTCTACACATCTAAAAAGAATAATACGAAAAAGCCAGAAAACAACCAACGAAGCCCATATAAAAAATGCAGATAGTATAGCAAAATCTACCTGGGCTCTTATTAATCAAACTGTTGGTAACAAACAGCCGAAACACATACTTAATAAAATAAAGTTTAAAAATAAGCTCACGGAAGATCCGAAGGAAATAGCCAATAATTTTAACGACAGTATATACAAATAGTAAAAGACAGCGATAATATAAAACTTCAATATACAACACACCAAAAAGTTGAAAATTCAATGTTTTTGAAACCAACAGATGTGAACGAAATAAGTAAAATAATTATGTCATTAAAGAATACAAGCTCAACCGGATATGACGAATTGCCAACGTGTATACTTAAAGATAATTGTACTGCTTTGGCACCACCTTTAAGTTATATCATAAACCAGTCAATGGAGCAAGGTATTTTTCCAGAGCAGTTAAAGGTCACAATAACAAAACCAATTTTCAAAAAGGGTGATCGACAAGATTCTGATCAATATAGACCGATAGCACTGATACCAATCCTAGCTAAAGTATTCGAAAAGGTACTATATAACAGAACAATATCTATTTTAAATAAATATAATATATTATCAAAAAGCCAGTTTGGCTTTAGTAAATATAAAACTACTATTATGGCAATCTACGACGTATTAAAAATTATCATGGACTGCAGGGATAAAAGTATCCCAGTTTTGACAATTTTCATGGACATGTCAAAAGCGTTCGATAGAGTTACACACAAGTTACTACTGTCTAAATTATACAGTTTAGGGGTAAGAGGTAATGCCTACCTATGAATGGTACAAATCTTATCTACTGAATAGATTGCAGTGCACTGAAATAACTAGTTACTGTCCTAAAACAAAAACAGTTCAGACCCATAGATCTGAATTCAGCAATGTTAGATATGGTGTACCACAGGGGAGTATTTTAGGACCCCTACTTTTCCTAGTTTACATAAATGATTTACCTGACGTCACCAAACATAAAATTGTACTTTTTGCTGACGACTGTTCTTTGGTTGTAAGAGGCGATTACCCTTTATCCTATGAGTCAGAAGCAAACGTGGCGCTTAACAATATCATTACATGGCTGGAGGACAACAACCTTAAGATAAACGTATCAAAAACAAAATTTGTAGAATTTTATGCACCCCAAGGTAAGCCTAAGTGTGTACAGCTATTTTGTAATCTTAACTGCTGTAATCACCATATATATATAACGAGTCTCTTCTATTCGTTTCTTAGGAGTAACCGTCGATTGTCACAATAATTGGAAAGAACACAAAGATAATCTCATGGATAAGCTTAGCAGGTTTGTTTTTGCTCTCAGACGGCTTAAAGCAATCACATCTCAAAAAACAGCCCTTCTGGCATTCCATGGCGATGTCATGTCGAATCTTAGATATGGTATAATTTTATGGGGTAACAGCACAAACGTCACTAAAGTATTTCGACTTCAAAAAAAATGTTTATGCGCACTCTATGGCGCTAAACAAACAGACTCATGTCGACCGATTTTTAAACAATTAAAAATATTAACGCTACATTCTCTGTACATTTACGAAGTGAGCCTATTTGTAAAAACCAATTTAAGTTCATTTTCTAGTGTTGCTTCCACCTCAAGGTACAATACTCGACATGGGTCAAACTTAAATTATCCGAGAATAACATCTGCCCTTGTCAGCAATAGTTATTTGTGTCACAAGGGAGCAAAATAGTATATTTACGGCGAGGGCGGTGTATTGAATCCTTATTGAATTTATTGAAGCGTAGTGAAGGATTGAAGTGTTAACGCCCAAGACGAAAATAATTTTGCTCCTGAGTGACACATGTAACTTTTCACACCGACTATGAGTAAAACATTTGCAAAAAAAAACAAAAAAAAACACCAAAAAATAACAAAAAAAGAACAAAAAAAAAACAAAAAAAGGAACAAAAAAAAATACAAAAAAACTAAAAAAAAAACAAAACAAACTAAATCAAATAAAACCAAAAAGCAAACGAATAAAAAAGAAAAAAAAAACAAGAAAAAAAGAACAAAAAAAAGAACAAGTAAACAAACGAACAAAAAAACCTAAAAAAATAAAAAAAATACAAAATACAAAAAAACGGAAAAACGAAAAAACAGCAAAGAACCAAAACAAAAACAAACAAAAACAAAAAATAACAGAAAAAAAGACAAAAAAACAAAACTAAAAAACGACAAAACAAAATAAAAAAATAAAAAATACAAAGAAAACCAAAAAACAAAAAAAATGGCAAAATAATCAAACAAAAACAAGCAACAAAAACAACAAAAAACAGAATAAAAAACAAAAAACCATTGAAACAAACGGAAACAAAAAAAACAAAAAAAATTAACAAAAGAAATAAAAAAAAACAAAAAAGAAACGAACAAAAAACTAACAAAAATACAAAAAAAAACTGAAAAGAAAAAAAAAACAAAAATAAAACAACAAAAACTGAAACAAACAAAAAAAATAAAAAAAAACAACAAAAAAAAACAAAGAAAAAGAACAAACAAAACAATAAAAAAACAAAAAAAATATCCTCATATATACGTACATTGCACGTAGAACTGATGGCCGTTGAGGCGGAAAGGTTCTCGAGTGGCGACCACGTACCGGAAGGTGCGGCGTGGGTAGCCCCCCCCCCCACAAGGTGGACTGATGACCTGGGTAAAGGTCGCGGGAGTCCGCTGGATGCGGGTGGCGCAGGACCGGTCATTTTGGCACTCTTTGGCGGAGGCCTATGTCCAGCAGTGGACGTCTATTCATATCGTTTGTCGATTACGATGAAATTACAATCGATTACTTTATCAAGAAGCACATTGCGTAAATGCTACAAGCCAATGAATAAATTAAAAAAGTAGCTTGAACAGAAAAGTAGCATTTTGCTCCCTCTCGTCGGGGACCAAAACTTACTTTTCTGAATGAGAGGTGTGAAAAAACATTATATTCATGTGCATCAAAATTTACAAAAGAGCTGAAGGAACTAGACTTGCCCCAGTTTAAAAGTAAATTATATGCCTGGTGTCTTGACAATAGTACATTACTGCAAAGGTCGTGAAGTAAGGGATTGATGGACGAGTTTGGTCTAGACGGCCGAGTCGTAGACGAGGCCGGATACAACGAGTCGAGCAATCCCTGTTCCGGCCGAGGCTTGTATAGTGCTTTTCTCAAACGATGTGAGGAAATAATAAATAGTTATTTGTTATACAAGGGTGCAGTTATAATTTAACCGCGAGTGTGGAATTGAAACACGAGCTAGCGAATGTGAGTGGTTTAAAAATAGAATCCTTTTCACCTCACTAAAGTGAGAAAGATTCTAGATAAAAAAATCTAAAAAAGAAAAAAAAAACATTAAAAAAGAATAATATTAAAAAAACATTACAAGAGTAAAACAAAAAGGAAAAAAATATTAAAAAAAAACAACTAAAAAAACAAAAAAAAAACAACTAAAAAAACAAAAAAAACGCCCAAAAAAATGACAAAAAAAAAAAAAGAAAAAAAAAAAACAAACAAACAAAAAACATTTAAAAAAAAGAAAAAAGGAAAAAAACAAAAAAAAATAAAAAAAAAACACAAAAACAAACAAAAACAAAAAAAAACAAAAAAACAAAAAAACAAACAAAAACAAAAAAAAAACAAAAAAAAACAAAAAAAGGAAAAAAAACAAACAAAAACATTAAAAAAAAACAAAAAACAAAAAAAAACAAACAAAAAAAAACAAACAAAAAAAAAGGAGAAAAAAAACAAAAAAACTAAAAAAAATAAAAACAAACAAAAAACAAAAAAAATACAAAAATAAAGGGAAAAAAACATTAAAAAAAGTAAAACAAAAAGGAAATCTTGAAAAAATTAAAAAAAACGACAAAAAAAACAAAAAACATTAAAAAAAGTAAAACAAAAAGGAAAAATAGATAAAAAAAACTTAAAAATAACATAAAAGACCCTACAAAAATTTTAACATTAAAAAATAGACAAACATCAAGAAAAGAAAAGATTTTTTTTTAAATCATTAAAAACGATAAACAACACTAAAAAATAAACGAAAAATAACAAAAAAAATTTAAAAAACTAACAATTTTTTTTTTACAAAAAGCTAAAACAATTAAAAAAAAGTATTGGTGGTTGGCAGTATGTATTTTTTCCATTGTCTGTTTAATATCAGTAAGCAAATTTAAAAAGTTAGAGTAGCGGCCAATAATGTTTTTAGTTAGGGTTTTCATACATTACTTCTTGGCCTAGGCCAAGAAGTAATGTAGGCAGCCATAAACAAGGAGCTTCATGTCTTCATTTCGTGACATTAACGCATACATTTCCGAGCATGTTTGAGAAAAATGTATTATGGCAATTCGGAGCACTTTGTAAGACCCCGGGATCTATAATGTTTAAAGTTTAATATTAAGTAGGTAATTAGCTGTAAGATACTATAGATTTGTATGTCTGTGAATCAGGCTGAAGATGGAGACGCCAAAACAAGTTTTAAGATCTTTTATGTACACCCATTTTCAACAAATAAAATATTCTTATTCTTATTCTTATAACATTTCTACATTTCATGCAGTTATTTTATCATCGCTTTGATTTGATAATATGTTTTTGCATGCCGTTTGTCGTATAAATGTTGTCCTACGACGGTGATGCCGCGATACCGGTTATAAACCAGGCCAAGGATCGCTTGGTGTCATAGCCAATTGAATCCATTAGAAAATTGCCTGAACGGGTGCACCAACGCGTAGCACGTTATCTTTACATTGATAGCTTATCAGCTGTCGTTTACATATAGGTAATCTTCTATTCTTCGTTGTCGAAACATCACGATTGAGGGTCGTGACTACTCGTGACCAGCTAAGTCAAGTACTTGTACAGACATACCTAAGTCGCTTTATATGGCACTCAGTTTCCGCACCTTCCTTCCTCCTGGCCAGGGAGAGAAGTAAAATGTTGTACCCGCTACGGGCGGTAATAAAGAAAGCATCAGATTGCATATTTATATATCGCATACGTGCGATCTGAGACATTATTTGTTTTACCGCCCTAGGTAAGTAATGTACTATTAAGTACGAACGAGAAAGTATTACGTCCAAACTGATTTGACTTACCAAACGTTTCATTGCCATTATGGAGGTCGTCACGGTGTCGTAAAGAAATGACATGACGTGTAGTGAATACAATGCGTGCTCAATTATTTTGTATGTAAAACAAATGAAGCAGTTAACGAAATGTATGTAAATGTGTTGTTTAGGACCGACCGTAATCGTCATCAAAATGCATTCTTCTTCATTCCGTATCAAATTTGCACGCTATACGAGGAACGTTCAATAAATTCTCGGTATGCGAATGAAAACAAAAGAATAAGATAGGTGTTTTATTTTATTTCTTCCCCCCCTGCTATGTACATACTTATAAGATCGGTCAATTCGTTTTTTAACCCCTCATATATAAAAATATTTTTTATCTTTAGTGTCAAAATGCTCCTCCACAGTAGTCTTCAAAGCTTTATCGTCAGAAAATCGATTTCCTCGTAGGTCCTTTTTGAGGTTGGGAAACAAAAAGAAGTCACTCGGGGCTAAGTCTGGACTATACGGTGGGTGTGTAATAGTTTCGAACCCAGATTACCGAACAGCAGCCTTGGCAATATGAGCAGTATGCACAGGGGCGTTGTCATGCAGAAGCAGAACTCCCTTGGCTTATTTTCCCCTTCTCTTCTCTTTGATTGCTTCTCTTAATTGGCGTAGAATATTAGCGTAGTACCCTCCTGTGAAATTTACACCCTTTTCTTTATAATCAAACGTCGGACTCCAGCGGGCATTTTCGTGGCATGTCAGAATGATAGGTAAGGTTCGCAAATCAATCAATTCACTTTCGAGTATTTGTACTTAGTATTTGGTAAGTACCTAGTATTTATAATGTGAAATTCCAATAATGTGACCTTTCTGTGACTTAAGTTCGGAGTGCTATCGTAGTATCGTATCCATTGCAATACATAGATATACAAATTAACAAATAAAGCAAATCTTTCTATTGATTAGACGGCACTCTACCAACAAATATAAGTATGAACAACAGTCATAATGATGCATGTCAGCTATTTGTTTGTTTTTTAAGTGGCCACTTCAGTGGGCTATCAGTCATCACTTCAAAGAGTATTTACACATTAAAGATGAATAAATGATAACGGGTAGCTAATTTAATTAACTATGTTACAAATAATACATTATAATTAGACATGCGCCGAATATGGGTTTTACCGAATACGAATATTCGGCCGAATTTTCGGTCCAGCTTTTGCCGAACCGAATAATTCGGTTCAAAGGAATGCCTTATGCCTTAATCAGCCGTTCCAAAACAGACTCATTTTTCAGTGGTAAAAATCTTGTTGATTTTTAAGTGAAACATTTATACTAAAGGTAGTTAAATAACAATAAGTATCCGTTTTAGAATAATAATTTCACAGGACAATGACTATGTTACATTCTTACAACTTGCAGACAAAAAACCTGCAAAATGATTCGGTAAATATTCGGCATTTGAACCGAATAATTCGGCCGAATAACGAACATTGAAAAACGTGCCGAATATGCCGAATACCGAATATTCGGCGCATCTCTAATTATAATACTCGTAAGTTAAGATTTTTTTGTAAACCTTACCTTGCCCTCAAACTGCCCCCTATAAAAAAACGTATGTTTATAATCGATCAGTAATATTCCATCACAATCCCAGAAAATTATGGCGATGACCTTTCCAGCTGAAGGCATGACCTTGATCTTCTTAGGATGAGGAGTTCCTTTAATGTGCCACTGCATGGACTCTTGTTTGCTCTCAGGGTCATAATTATGATCCCAGGTTTCATCTTCGGTAACAATCTTTTCATCAGGATTTTCACCGCACAGGGGGCCGATTTTTGAATCTCACTGGTGATATCAAAGTCACCGGTGACTAAAATTATCACCGATGACTTTTATGTCACCATTTTCCAAAAGCCGTATTTTTGAAAGTCACAAGCTGTTTACCAACATGCAGAAATTTTACAATGTCAGTCAGAGACAATCTTCCCGTTACGTTCCTTTTTACGCAGATGTTATATTGTTGTCCTTGATACCTACCGGTTTTTATTTACTCATACTATAACTTAAAATAGATTTATCAAATTGGTCAAACGTAAAACGTAGCGTATCTGCCAGTGTCATGTAATGGACGCACCACACTTGGCGGTGTTTGCCCAAATATTCGTGTTGCATCTTTTTCCTTCCTACGGCATGAAAGAGAGGCAACGACGCAACGCGAACACGAACCCCCAAGTGTGGTACGACCATAAAGGAAAATTAAAGTTTTGAAAAATTCACTAGAAAACGACGAGCAAAGAGAATATAACAGATTTTATAATTTATAAGAAAAGGTATGTACATTTGTTAGTGGCATATGTTTTACAAGTATATTTAACTTTATAATTTTATTAACTAATAACTTGGATATTGTTTTTCTTGATAATTGTAAGCTTTTTATAAATAATTGTTAGGAATAAATAATTTGTTGTTGTTAGGAGCCGGAATCAACGGTCGTAACTATTCAATTAGAACCCGCACCAACGGTTTCGTAAGCCGATAATATTTTTTTAATTTCGCATTAGACATCGCAAATGCTTGCTCGTGATGAATTATTTCTGCGACGACGCCTACCGCAGCTGGATTATGTTGACGGTGAGGAACTTCGTCGTCTTCGTCGCTGTCCGTGTCCGTCATCGTCATCATAATGTACTCCTCCAGGCTTGCCTTTTTTTATATTTTCAATAAATCGTCCCACAAATATCACAATCGAGCCCCGCTGCTAATTCTTCCGAAAAACATACTTTGGCACTTTTGGCAGATGTCACATACGTCAACTGTCAAAAACAATCGCATGGTGATTTCAATTACGAGTGGGTAGGGGCACTCGTAAATCGATATCATAGGTATGACAAATGTAAGTCACGGATGAGTTTCAAAAATACGAACTTTCGGAAATCACTCACATCGGTGAGAATTAGTCACTTGGTGAGATTCAAAAATCGGCCCCCAGCTCAATAAAATCGGAACAACAAGCAACGCGCGTATTTTTCTGAAGCGGTGTCAGAATTCGCGGTAGGTACCCGTCTCGCATTGACTTTTGACACATTAAGATTGTCATGGATTATATTATTTATCGTGCCACTAGAAAGCTTGGTTATTTGCGCTATTGGTTTCACCTTCACCGAGCATCTTCCAATATCATTTTCTCCACTTTTTTAATATTTTCTTGTGAAGAAGCTTCGAGGGGCCGACCATGTCTGGGGTAGGATCGTCTTCGATACTCTCTCTCCCACGCTTAAATTCACTTGACCATTTTTGAATTGTTGATAAAGAAGGAGCAGACTGTCGGTAAACATAATCCATTTCATTTCTTCATTTGGAGCGTTTGATTTTTAATTTGTTTGGTCAAGAATTTTTGTTACCGCTCGGTGCTCTAATTTAATTAACATTGAAAAATCGCTCGCTAAAACAAAAGAACATCGCCGTTTGTATTAAACTTTTTTTTGTTTTAATGAATGACACTTGCCGGTTTATTTATTGAACGCCCCTCGTATAACGAGTAGGGTAATAGAGTAGGGTAAACCCCACACGTATGGGTTTGATGAAAAAAAAAATTTGAGTTCCAGTTCTAAGTATGGGAAACCCCAAAATGTATTGTTTTGTTTTTCTATTTTTGTGTAAAAATCTTAATGCGGTTTACAGAATACATCTACTTACCAAGTTTCAACAGTATAGCTCTTATAGTTTCGGAAAAAAGTGGCTGTGACATACGGACGCACAGTTGTTCTTTTGGGTATAAAAAACGGACATCCTCTTTTTATTGAATAATCATATAGTATTTACTAATATAAACCATTTACAACCATTCCAGTGTGCCAAATCAACCTACTTTTTGAGATATCATTTTTTGAAAATGATGAGTTTTGATAGAAATAATATTGAAAAAACTAAATATTTCCAAAACTATTCGGTTCTACTCCACAAACTTTGATATACCATTACCCGATGTAAGATACATTTTTAGGATCTAAATATATATTTGTAGATTAGGTAGCACATTGCACGTAGAACCGATGGCCGTTGGGGCGGAAAGGTTCTCGAGTGGCGACCACGTACCGGAAGGCGCGGCGTGGGTAAGGCCTCCCGCAAGGTGGACCGATGACCTGGTAAAGGTCGCGGGAGTCCGCTGGATGCGGGTGGCCCAGGATCGGCCATTGTGGCACTCTTTGGGGGGAGGCCTATGTCCAGCAGTGGACGTCTTTCGGCTGATATGATGATGATGAGATTAGGTAGAACTTTGTAAATTCCTTATTTCGTGGTTTTATTTTTTAAAATGAAAATATATTGCTATTTGGATTTGATTTTGTCGCAAAATAATAAGGCATTACTAGAAAGTTACGTCATGTTTTTTTTTAAATCCGAATTCCGTGGGATCTAAGAGTATTTGAAGTTTTAATTTTTTTCTGACAATTCTGGTTATGTTGGTACCTAGGGTTTTAGTTATCATACATGTCATATGAAAGAGCCTAATTTTTCATAGTAGTTTGGTATTCACACAATTTAAAATAATGAGAGTTCAAAAAAAAAATTGTACATAACCAGAATTATCAGAAAAAACTTAAAACTTCAATTCCTCTTAGATCCCATGGAATTCAGATTTGAAAAAAAACACGACGTAACTTCTAGTAATGCGACAAAATCAAATCCAAATAGCAATAGATTTTCATTTAAAAAAATAAAACGAATAAACCACAAAATAATGAATTTACAAAGTTCTATCTAATCTACGAATATATATTTATATCCCAAAAATGTATCTTACATCGGGCAATGGTATATCAAAGTTTCGTGGAGTAGAACCGAATAGTTTTGGAAATATTTAGTTTTTTAAATATTATTTGAATTATTTCTATCAAAACTCATCATTTTCAAAAAAAATATTTCTCAGAAAGTAGGTCGATTTGGCACACTGGAATGGTTGTAAATGTTTTAAATTAGTAAATACTATATGATTCTTCAATAAAAAGAGGATGTCCGTTTTTTATACCCAAAAGAACACTGTGGGACGGACAGACAGACAGACAGACATGACGAATCTATAAGGGTTCCGTCTTTTGCCATTTGGCTACGGAACCCTAAAAATCATCGTGTCTATAAGTACATATCTATTTTTCTTGCTTTTGCTAACACAATATGTTTATGTAACTTTCAGGTGAAATTGGCTACCGACGCAGGATTGGTGATATTCTGTTGGGGCGACGACAACAATGACAAGAATACCATCCAGAAACTTAAAGACTTGGGTCTTCACGCCGTGATATATGACAAACTTGACCAGTACATCACTAAAGAAGTTAAGGTATCTATCAAACAAATAATGTATTTCTTATTTTTATTTGTACTCTATTACGAATGCTTAACACATTCACTGCCAAGAATCGCTACGCGCTATGCTCGCAGCCGATCCCGTGGTTTTCCCGCTAAGTAGCGGAAAGCGCCTACAGCATAGGCGCCCGCCAAGCGGACTCCTGCCAGTGAATATGTTGAAAAAACTTAAGTAATTAGCTACCTACTCACGGAAGAGTACGAATATTTCTTGTTTTATTTGTGTAGAAAATAGTAGTTTCATTTTAGAACACGTTCATCTGCTCTGCACGCGTTTTGCTATCACTGCATTTTTTTGCTTCTGTATCTTCTCACTTTCTTTCAATGTCAATATTGGGCTTCCTAAGGTAGCCCACGTTTATAACGGAATGTGGTGTATTGCAGTGGGGCTTCCTTAAGTTTTTTTAACTATAAAACTTCATAATATTCATGAAAATGAATAAAAAGGAGGCGTTCATAACTTTTACTAGAACTAGCACCCGGCCGTCGTTGAATAAAATCAAGTGAGACTCTATCTAGTATCAATAACAGGAACCTACGGCTCAATCGAAAATATGTCTATTAAAATTTCTATAGGAGTGATATTGACTTCCATATTATTATAATCTATGTACGGTTTCAAGTTTCGACTTGTACATAGTTTCGTTACGTTTTCTTTTTTTAATTTTTTGACTGGTACGAACAGGAGAGCATATTCCTGATGGAAGCGCGCGAGTCGCAGCGCGACATGATGCGGCGCGCCGCGCTGGACTCCCCCAGCTCGGCGAGCCTGAGCTCTGCGGGGGCGGGGGCGGGGGTGGTGGCGGGGGCGGGGGCGGGGGTGGCGGCGGGGGCGGGGGCGGCGGCGGGGGCGCGGCCCTACCTCGACCTGGCCGCGCGCCGACAGCTGGCGCCCTCCACCGTTACCTCGCTCGAGTCCCTCGCCTCCACCGACGACGAAGAAAGGCTCTTCAAGAGAAACAGAGACATTATATCGTGCATTGAGAAAGAATCGCAAGTCAAGGAACAGCGCCACAGCTTCCAAGGGATGTTGCCGGCTGGCGACACCATGTCCGTGATCAAAAAGTCGCGTAAGAGCGACGCTGAATGAATTTACACCGAGGCTGCAACAAATTATTTTAGTTAATATTTTTTATTTTTTGCTCAATTTATAGCTAATTATTTAAATTGGTACAGGTAGTTACATTATTATGAACATACAGTCGTGGCTAGATAATTAAGAACAATATTTTTTTCCCCAGTGTATCCAGTTGATATAAATATGACTTTTCAAATTTAATGATGATTTTAAATATGTTTGGCCAATTTTATTTCTGAGTACATGGAGGTATATCTGTGTATAAATGAGATTTAATTAAGTTTAGGTATATTTATAAACCTTCTGCAAAAGTTGTGCTTGAAAAATACGGATGGTCAAATGGAGAGTTTTTACGAGTTCATACTGTAATTAGGAACAATGTATGAACTTGCAAAAAATGTGGATTTGATTGCCTGTATTTTTTTAAGTCAAAATTTTACCGAAGCTTTTTCTGCACTATATTAAATACTGTTTAAACACGGTTACATCCGTATAGTCAGAAACAAAATTAATCAAACACATTGTAAATTATCATCAAATGTGTTCTTAATTATCTGGCCACGACTGTATTTCACATTTTGCTTTCAACTTATATAGATATAAAGCATTAATATTTGAACAATACGTAACCATTCGAATTATATAAGAAATAACATTTTTTACGTTATAATAATGACTCTAAATTAGTTAAGTAAATCTTGCACTTCTCGTTTACATATTTACAGTGTTACGATCAGATTAATTCTAATTTCACAAGTTATAGTTGCCACTCTATTTATGCGTAACCTACTCGTAGCTCTGGGCTGGGTATACTTACAATGATTTTACAATTAAATGCAAATAGTACAATGCAAGATAACATTTATTAAATTCTTTTACACCAAATTAAATGGTTTATGTCACGTTAGGCAACTGTAGAAAACAAATTCTTATTATATAAGCTTATTTGTTTTCGGAAAAATCTGTACTAACAGTTATTGATCAGGGTAGTTACTCATACTTTGTCAAATCAAATTGCGGTGAGGTCAGAATTGAACGAAGCTTAATTCATCAGATCAAAAATATATAGGCCCATTTAACTGTGTCCCCTCAAGCGGGGTGTTCTGAGTTCAGTTCAAGTCAACATGCATTTCTTTACTGCGGCCGCTTTATAAGAAACGCACATGAGATTGGGAACATAAGATGACACTTCCGATTAAGAGCCAATCAAAACAAGTCGTTTATTATGTTTATAAATATTTTCGAGATAAGAAAACTTATTCAACATAAATAATTGTACTTTAAAAACAAAGTTTTAACCGACTTCAAATCAGTAGCCAAATTGCTTCAAGTTTGCCTATAAAATTTGAAGAGTTCCCTCGATTTCTCCAGAATCCCATCATCAGAACTGGATTTTGGTGACAACGGGACCAATCTGGAAGTATATGCTTTCAAACAAAGAAAAAAAATTTCAAATCATTTCAAATTTTTTTGAAGTCTGTTAAATAGAGGAACATCTGGTGACATTAATGTACAAAACTCGTTGGCCAGGTGTCGGCTCTGGTACCGCTGTAGCATCCCAAACATGTCAAAATCGCGAGTCTGTTTTTCCAAAAAAGAAAACAAAAACTGAATCGACAAAAACACTTTATATACCTAATAATCGAATCTGCTCACAAAATGTCACGAGAAACGGGACCTGTAGAGAAGAACAGCTGGACAAACGGACATACGAAATAATTTTAGCCCAACCTGAAGCAGAGAACGTCGTTCGCTTCGCTCGCTCGTTCAATGATTTGTCACTTCACTATAGTTGTATTAACGCAGTGTTTTACTGTAATTTCCCATAACAATAATCGACTAATTTGATAGGCAGTTTCTTATACTTATCTACGTATCTCCATCTTCTGAAGTCTTATTGTTTTCCTCGTGTGCAGCGTGAATTATATGCCTATGCGTGGTTTATAGGTAAATTATAGGTCTACCGCTTAGCTGTGTCTGTTCTTTATGTCCTAAAGAACAGACACAGCTAAGCGGTTGGCCTATAATTATATGCCTATGCGTGGTTTATATGTAAATTATAGGTCTACCGCTTAGCTGTGTCTGTTCTTTATGTCCTAAAGAACAGACACAGCTAAGCGGTTGGCCTATAATTTAAAAATAACTTTCCATGTATTATAAATATTATAATATCAATTCTTGATAATGCATGTTGTTAGTATCTTTTATTAAAAATTGTTTTAACCATCAGTGAAATTGTATAAGTAGTATAGTATACTTATAGAACAATAAATCCATGAAAATACAAATATTGTCTAGGTATTTTCCATCAGGAGGTCTGTTTCTTTAAATTGTTTTTTTTTATACCTAGTCACATTCCAGAACAATAAGGTAGCGCGTAGACGTCATCATATAACCACGAACTTCGAAATTCAAATTCAAGCATTTATTCGTGACAAAAAATAAATAAATAACACATACATAAGATATAATATAAAAAACACACTGTCACGAAATGGACCCTGGTCAGCATGTTGCTAGCTTTACAGCCAGCGCTGGTCTTCCGCAAGGTCCATTCGGTTAGAGCACGGCGGGCAACAACGACAGATGCACAAAAAACTAAAATACACACTTAATAATAAAATACACAAAAAAGGAAAGAATGAACAATTTTTAAAATACTATCTTTGAAAATTTGCGTCCCACAAACCACTACGTGTGTATGGGCCTTTACGGTAACAGTGAACGCAGCCCATACACAACCGTTACAACTAAATTCGAAGTTCGGGTATCTCCATCTCTATCGCACTTGCGTACTATTATTGCTCTTATACATATGTATTATCAAACCGCGATTTAAATACGATTGGAGGTGATAGTGTTGTTGGGTCAACTATTTTTGGTTGCTCGTTGCCATGGTTACTCTTTAACATTGCTACCCTACTTTATACCTTATTGTCACCGGAATAAGATACGAAGCGGCCCGTGTTTCAATTTCCGTGCCGTACATGGGCAGTGGGAAGGGAATAGCATGAAGCCAAACCATTTAGTTCTGTTATTCTTCTAAGTCAAACCTTCACATGGTTTCTCTTAGTTCGTTTCTGTTTTAAATTGAAGACATTGCACGAATCAACACAAAGAACAAGATCCTATATGTTTGTCTGTGATATATGGTAATGGTCAAGTGTATAATTATAATTACGTAAAATTACGATGTATTGAATTCCAATTTCATTATTTTCTGTATATTTTTTTAATGATTCATAATATATACTTTAACTTTACTTTTGTTTTATTTTTATTACACATTATTTTTTGTTGCATTTTAGATTCTTAAGTTGGGTAGGGTAGGTATCTAGGGATAAATCGTCTTTTGGCTACTCCACTATATCCATTATTATAAAGTATGAATTCGAAGTATGATTATATCCATTAACTGAAGTACCATAGTAAGTGGCCAATGGCGATTTACCCCAACTATAGCTTTGCTGAAAGTCCAAACTCTTGCTTTAAGGTGGTTCGATTGCCATACAAAACGTTATTTGACGTTCGTAGGCTAACGGCGTGATATTTTAAGAAACTTATGTAACAAACTTTCATAAATTGGCAACCCATTTGCGCCAAATTCCCCCTTTCCTAGAATAAACTTGTATAAACTAGATTAATTTGAGAAATTGGTTTGGGACGTGATATTTTGGGAAAACTATTTTTCTCAAATTAACCTAATTTTTACAAGTTTATTCTAGGAAATGGGGAATTTGGCGCAAATGGGAAGCCAATCGATTAAAGTTTGTTACATAAGTTTCTTAAAATATCACACCGTTAGCCTGCGAATGTCAAATAACGCTTTGTATGGTAATCGAACCACCTTAAGTGCTTACCTACTACATTCCTAAAGTATCAAAATGCATTCACTATAAAGTTTAAGGAAGTAATCCATTTTGAATAAATTATATATTTCAGAAATCTGGTACGTTGGGAGTCTGATAAATATCTTTTATGATAGCATGTCTGTACAAAGGATATCGCAGGGTCATCGAAATCTGACTGAAGGTATAACTAAATGCTACCACGAATCTACTACCATTAGGTACCTTATTTGTTCAAGTCTCATTCTTTGCCGTGGACGCTCATCGGTGTCTACGGAGGTGCATGGACAGGCATTGGTTCTATAGCAGTGATGTATTACAAATGCGGTTTTCCACATTGCCAACCGAACTTTAATGTTGCTGTAGACCATGTTTTCATAGAGTAGGGACGTAGTTTTCGAACAAAACCTGAATTTCATACGAATGGAGTACATTAATTTCCCAAGATAGCGGCCGTTTTACAAGATCCTGACCCAGGGACTTTTGGGAGACGAAAACAGGGCTTCCAACGAACATTCATACCAAATTTCATCAAACTCCCCGAAACTTCGAGGTTGAACAATATCCACTGTATTATTAGTGTTACGCACGACGACTTTTTGCACCGATACAGTATCGAAGCAGTAGAGCCCATCTTTGGCTAAGTGTATTTGTGGTCGAGGAACGCGCGTTTGCGTCGCTGCAGAAAGTTGCCGTGTGTAACCACTGTTAGAACTGATTGTGCGAATAACCCAAGAATATGGCACGTAAAATTATACGAAGAATATGGTACGTGGGTGTCATTTTATGGACATACAGCGCGTCGTCCCAGTAGCCTCGAATACATCATGATAGATAGATAGATAGATTCATTTATTTCATTTTGAAAATTTACATGTCATTTTTATAAGTTAAAATAGCATGAATTCACAAAAAGATCGTCAGAGTGTATAAGAATAACAATAATATAAATAGTCAAATACAAATAAATCAAAACAAAGAGCAAAATTAAAACAAACAAAACAATCATAATATTAAAAAGGTACAATGTCAAGGAAGTAAATTGTTTAAATGTCAAATTATTAATAAAAGCTAGGGCATCCTAGATATAAATTGTCAAAAGTGGAAAAAATATATATCTATACAAAATTCATATTAAAATAATAATTTCATTTTAAAACTAAACATGGCATTAAATAAAGATACAATACAATTTACAATGTCTGTTCGTTGTATTCCTTTATGGAATACAACGATTTTGATAATAAAAGTTCCTTTAGTCGGCGTTCAAATATGTCGTTTGAGGTCTCATTTTTTATAGTGGCGGGTAGGCGCTCGTACATCGACGGGCCTGCCACGCGCGGGCTCCTGTCGAGCAGCGCGAGTCGCCGCGATACAGGCAATAATCGCCCCGTCTGACGGGTGATTCTGCCAGGCATATTCATTCGCTTGAATAAGTGAATGTTTCGACGCGTGAACATAATTACTTCAAATACGTATAGTGAATAATGTGTCATCATCTTGTACTGTTTAAATAGTTCTCTACACGAGTGCCTCGAATTTACCCCTGCCAATATACGTAAGTATCGTTTTTGTAGTTTGAATACTCTATCAGAGTTTGTTGAGTTCCCGTACAAAATAATACCGTAGGACATTAGTGAATAGAAGTATGCATAGTAGATCTGAAGTAGTGCGTCACAGGAGACAATTGGCTTTAGTTTGCGCAGTGCAAATACAGCACTGCCCAATCTTTCACACAAGTTGTCTACATGTTCTTTCCACTTCAGCCTGGCGTCAATAGTAAATCCGAGGAACTTGCAAGAGTCACAGTGGGGTATCGGACCCTGTACTAGTGGAATGTGCGTAGTGTTTCCGGCTGAGAACAACATCACGTTGGATTTTGACACATTGAGTATGTCATGTTGACGGGAAAGGTGGAATATAGACGAGCTCGTGGCAGACCGCCCGCCAAATGGAGTGATCAAGTCACAAAGCTCACTGGACTACGAGAACACCAGCCCAGCCAGCCAGCCCTCTGCACTCCCCGACAGTGACATAGCGGTCACAGTCTCACGATCCTCAGCATTGAGGGACCGACTGAATTAATGGCACGTATCCTGTTTATAGGTATACAATAAGTAATAGATATGGTCCTTCGAACCGGATTTTTTAGAGGAATGACGTAGGAAATGATTTTTGGTTGTTATTAGTTAAAGACCGGCCTTTCGTTGTGTTATCACTACATAGCATAGTTTTAACAGCCTCCGTAGCCCAGTTGGTAGTGACTCTGCCTACGAAGCTGGAGGTCCCGGGTTCGAATCCCGGTCAGGGCATTTATTTGTGTGTTTATCACGAATATTTGTTCCTGAGTTATGGATGTTATATATGTATATAAGTATCTATACTTATGTATGTATCTATTATATACAGAGTTTTTTTTTTAAATGGGACAGTATGGGGAAATCCGAATCTAAAGGAGATAGAGGAAAAGTGTCCAAGGAGACATTAGGTGTTTTTTATGTAAACAAATTTGGCTCATTAAAATTTTTGGTCAAGCGTGAGTTGTTCTTAAAAAAATATAAAGTTGCTAATTTTTTTTTTGACGCGGGTCGGCTCTGTTTCATGTAAGGATTATTTCATTGTATGGAAAGAAAAAAATCTGCACAGCAAAAGTTGGTCAAATTTAATGAAAACTAATCTTCATACAATTGCAGTATTCGCCTTTTAATATTGTTACAAGTGCCTAGGCGTGTAAAAAAATATTTTCAACACACCTGCTCGTAAAGTAGGTCTTATTACAGCGTATTTACACTGATAATGCAGAATATTACCCATGCCGTGCATTTTACATTACGTTATCGCACTAGTGCCTTTTCATTACATATCTTTTTAAATATTAGCAAAATAATGCAGAATATTACCCATGCCGTGACTTTTACATTACATTATCGCACTAGTGCCTTTTCATTACATATATTTTAACATTTTAATTTTTTATTTTTATTTATTTTTTCCTCGCAAATGTGTTGAAAAACGTCGTATGAAACACGTGAGCATTGGTCATTACACTTCTCGTCTCCATTAAGCCTTCGCCTTCGGCTCAGGCTTAAAAACCGACTCGGGTGTAATGACCAACTTAGCACACTTGTATCATAATGTACTATTTTCAAACCACATGCTCGACAATGCCGAATTATAGGTCATGTAAACCCTACCGAAAGCAAGACATTAAATCCCTTGGTATTAGCCGGGTTATAATGTTGTACTGAATTTCATTGTAACCCGCTGGTTAATAATATGATTTCACTTTTCATAATTCTTATTACTATATGCATAAAGTTTAATTTTGCTAAACACAATTTGTCCTAGGCCATGGCCTACTTGATTTGACAAAATAAATGAAGTTTGCCTCCGTGTGAACCCCGGTCCGGAGGAGCGCGGTGGTCGAATTTCGAATCTAAGACCACGGCTTGTGCTTTCGAATTTGGAACGCCGCGCGCCTTCATTTGTTCACGCGTGACGAACAAATCGAGTTCTTGTAGGTGCCTATAGAAGATTTAATTTCAAAAATAATATTGAAAATGTCGAGTGATGAAAGTGTTTTGACTCCTGATTTTATCAAATTAGATGCCATAGGCATTGTCAACAATCTGCTGCCAGAGAAGTCAAAGGAAAAATACCTAAAAGCCTACAACGATTTTGACAAATGGAAAGCTACTATGTGTCTAATGTTACTATGTACTTTTAATTTGCTAAATAAACATTATTTATCTACTGAGCCTGTTTTTTTGTCTCGCATAAGGTGTGAAAAGTAGAGTATACACCTCGGGGATAAGACTGTTTTAGTCTTGGGCGGTTGAACCCCTCACTGCACTCAGGACTCAGTCTTAATTCCCTCGCTTCGCTCAGGAATTAACTTATAACTCCCTCGCTACGCTCAGGAGTTAAATTATGAGTCCTTCGTTACGTTCGGGATTCAATTCGCTCCCGTGACATAAAACAGTGCTTTATCCCCTTGGTGTATAATCTACTATAAAATTATTCCATTTTTGAATTTCGAAGGACCATATCTATTACTTATTGTATACCTATAAACAGGATACGTGCCATTAATTCAGTCGGTCCCTCAATGCTGAGGATCGTGAGACTGTGACCGCTATGTCACTGTCGGGGAGTGCAGAGGGCTGGCTGGCTGGGCTGGTGTTCTCGTAGTCCAGTGAGCTTTGTGACTTGATCACTCCATTTGGCGGGCGGTCTGCCACGAGCTCGTCTATATTCCACCTTTCCCGTCAACATGATGTATTCGAGGCTACTGGGACGACGCGCTGTATGTCCATAAAATGACACCCACGTACCATATTCTTCGTATAATTTTACGTGCCATATTCTTGGGTTATTCGCACAATCAGTTCTAACAGTGGTTACACACGGCAACTTTCTGCAGCGACGCAAACGCGCGTTCCTCGACCACAAATACACTTAGCCAAAGATGGGCTCTACTGCTTCGATACTGTATCGGTGCAAAAAGTCGTCGTGCGTAACACTAATAATACAGTGGATATTGTTCAACCTCGAAGTTTCGGGGAGTTTGATGAAATTTGGTATGAATGTTCGTTGGAAGCCCTGTTTTCGTCTCCCAAAAGTCCCTGGGTCAGGATCTTGTAAAACGGCCGAAAATCTTGTAAATTAAGAAAATACGCCTCAATCAAATCAACTTTATGTGAATTAGTTAACGCCATGATGAATAAAATTACAAGCATGAACTGATTGGAAACAAAATCACAGCTGCAGAAATAACTTACGTTCCAAATTTGAATTTTTTGCTGCAGAAATAACTTACGTTCCAAATTTGAATTCTTTGCTGCAGAAATAACTTACGTTCCAAATTTGAATTCTTTTTTTTATAATTTCAAGATTATCGCCTGCCATGATGTTTACGAAGATTAAAAAAAATGTTCTTCTCTTGGATCATCTGGAGCTCTTATCGATTATCGAAAATTTAAAAATGGAATAATTTTAAATATTTTTTTACACGCCTAGGCACTTGTCACAATATTAAAAGGCGAATACTGCAATTGTATGAAGATTAGTTTTCATTAAATTTGACCAACTTCTGCTGTTCAGATTTTTTTCTTTCCATACAATGAAATAATCCTTACATGAAACAGAGGCGACCCGCGTCAAAAAAAAATTTACCAACTTTATAATTTTTTAAGAACAACTCACGCTTGACCAAAAATTTTTATGAGCCAAATTTGTTAACATAAAAAAACACCTAATGTCTCCTTGGACACTTTTCCTCCTTTAGATTCGGATTTCCCCATACTGTCCCATTAAAAAAAAAACACTCTGTATATCGTCGCCTAGTACCCACAACACAAGCCTTATTGAGCTTACCGTGGGCCTAGGTTGATTTGTGTAAGATTGTCCCGTAATATTTATTTATTTATAGTATAAAATAAAGTCGCTTCCCGCTGTCTGTCTGTCCCTATCTATGCTTAGATCTTAAAAACTACGCAAGATTCAAGAGGAAGGTTTATATGTATAATACATGCACGTACCTATCACACATATAAACCCGTGCGAACCCGGGGCGGGTCGCTATATAATATGCGATATAATAATGTAACTATAGACATGACGGCGCGTATCCGCCCTCTATTGGCCAACGCATGCGCGGCTATGTAGTTCCGCTTTTCCCTTGAAGTAGGTACCTAAGCGTTCCATTTTACCACATTTTCCAGGCACGACCCGACTACGAAAAAAAACAATTCCTTCACCACTGTCAGTGTCAAGCAAAAGGTACCTAATCGTCGCCTTTATACAAATAATTTCTCCTTGGTCTTTTAGTGGTCCCCCACCCCGGATCCGCAAGTGGATGGCAGTCTGTACTATTTTACGTGTCTTTGCTCAGGCTAATGGTACACGAACATTGAGATATGAAAATAAAACGTCTTTTTTATAATAAAAAGTAATATGTATTTCTTTTAAAGTTACATAAAAATAAGTGTATAAGGAATTTTATCGCTTAATTCTAATTTATTAGGGTCATTCTCAAATAGTTAACGTCACTTGTCACAACGATGTGCAAAAGTTAAGAATTTCCCAGCAGTTCAATATTGTAATATTTATTTACATAAAAACTGTCCTTATCAATGTTTTGGTCCGTATATAAAAAATTACAATTAAGTATTAGTAGCGTTAACTTTTGCACATGGTTGTGACAAGTCAATCACATTATTTGAGAAATACCCATTAAGTACTTGAATAAATTTGGACGGAATGTTTAAGATATCTATATATAGCACATCCATTTACATGGGTACTAAATATGAGCAGGTATTTTTATAATACATAATATCTATATATAGGTACAATTTTCACGTTGGAGCTAAGTAACATATTAATAGGTAGGTCATCATCAAATAGTTTTTCATCACACTTGCTCGTAAAAGGTTTCACTCAAATAATAAGGTGATTGAAAACGTATTCATAAATAAATCTGAATGTAAAAACACTATGTCAAACTGAATTAGTTAGGTTTACCATCGTTTTTTCACGGAAACGTACGAACGTGTCTTGCTATTTCAGTCGGTCACAGTACAAAAAGTACTGAGGTTGACTGATGTAGCATGACAAATACGAACATTTCCGAGAAAATACGATGGGAAATTATTATTCACTACATCTGTAAAATATTTTTAACAGTGATTTTGCCTTAAGTAAGCGCCTCACGTGAATTTCAACAAAATGGACGGGTAGAATTTTACGAACTCGAGTCTTATTCTAATAAAAGAATCTATAAAATTTCGTATAAAATCTCTAACCGACCTCGTTGCAAAATGTAGTTACAATAGGGAACATTACGCAAAACTCCGCGTAGGTGGCGACACTAGCAGAGTTGGCATTGTATCTCGTTCCCACTTGCGGTATTGTCTATGCATGCATCCCTGTCACTCATTTGACAATCAATTGTGCATGTGTGTGCGAGTCCCTATCTTCCTCTACTGGTTTACGGTTTGTGCTAGTGCTGCACTCTGGCGGCAGAACATTGCAGTAATGTTCCCTATTATAGGTATATTGAGAATGTCTTAGGGTCTCAATAGTTCCCACCTAATAATTGTATAAAATTTTCATTGATGGCTATTGTTGTTGTGGCTTAACCTATATTATAAGTTATAAGACAACATATATGTAGGTTTATGAAGATACAATAATAATATTTATGTAACCTATACTTATACCAGAGAAAAGTAAATTACAAAGACTACGAATGTTAATAGTCTCACTAGATGACGTTACATATGCGGGTTCACAGTTCCATATATTTTATATACCTCGCTCATAGGACTAATAGTAAAACTTAAACCATTCGTAGTTTTTATAACTTAGGTACTAGTCTCTGTTTATACAAACACCTGTTATTAGTAAAGGTAACACGTATTGTAACAATTAGTTCACCGACAATATATTAGGTAGGTAGGTACATAATTGTATTATAAATGTTGAACAAACAATAGAACTCATTTTTTTTCTTAACTACAAATTTAAAACATCATCTACGAGCTTTGGCTAATACTTTTAAAACAAACAAAAAACTAAATTTCACTGACTAGCTGCTTTAGATTGTGATCCGACTTAAGTTCAAAAATGTAAAAATAAAGGTTTTTGCAATACAATCAATAAAATTAATTAGGTTTTTTCATCGTGTAAGAAATTAGAAAGTGAGATTAACTCAACTTTTTAGACAATTTGGAGATCTTCAACCCTCTCTTAAAAATAAATATTACACTGTTAGTGGAGTATTGATTATGATAAAATTAACGGAGCCATGGTGGTTTTTTATGACACGAAGGCGCTTGTCTGTTATTGTCTTGAAGTGTCCAATCAGGTATATGACCTACAAGGTATATGACCTACAAGGTATATGACCTACTAGGTACAGTACACGACATTTAACAAAAAATAAATATCGATCCCAATCAATCACTCTTCTCGTTCAGCACAACTATTTTATTTGCCTCCACTGCTGGGCAGGTTCACGACGCTTACCCAACTCGCCATAAATAAACCAGCATTAAAGTTCTAATTAGGGTCTATTCATTTATTACGTAAGACAATTTGGGGGGAGAGGGTCCAATCATGTCTTACTTTACAAGGAAAATTTCTATTAAAGTAGTAGTTTTTCTTACGCTAGGGGGGGAGGGGGCAAAAGGTGGTTAAATTTGGCTTACGTAATAAATGAATAGGCCCTTACACCTTAGTTGTAACGAATCTCTAGCTCAGGTTAATAATAATAACTTTATTGATTTCATGTTGGCATACAGGTGGTTAATTACAAAATGTAAGTGCCTACAACATAAGACCATGTAAGGGTAATGCAAGATTTTATTCTAAATAGTTACGGACGAGTTGTTACTAATAGAGAAGGATAATACAAATAAAATACTAGGAGAAAACTTCATCGCGTAAAGAGCGAAAATAATTAATACAATGACATCACTTTCAAATACGTGGAAGCAAGAGACACGCATCAAACAATTTCAAATGCAACTGAACAGAATGTATAGATAAAATAGCAGCAATATATGGAAATAAAAAAACATCGAACATATGATTTTCCTTGTTGTAATTTTGGCCATATTTATTTTGTGAGCTGCATACATTTTACGAAACTGACAACGACGATCGGCCGTTCGATGGCAAGCTGATCTAAAACCTATATGATTTCATTTAGTGTTTCTTCTTAATGCTCAATGTTTCCAGCTAAACGTAAATAATACAATTTAACATCTTTATAAAATTATGGCCACAATTTATAAATATTTGATACACTATCTTATAATATTTACAGTTTCGTCTCAAAAATACGTACCTACACTCTTGAATTATCTTTTACCTTAACAACCTATTCCACCTATTGTGTTGTTTAGATTTCGTACTGAACCGGCAAATACTTAAGATCTGGGCTACAATCGAAGTTAATGTAAAATACATGTCTGTTCATATATACAGGGTGGAAATAGATTTTGGGTCAGTGAGGGCAGCTACCAGATCCCGTGCTGCTAGGCGAAAATGGTCTTAGGAGACCTTCCTTCGATTTCAAATTAATGAAGAATGACGTGTACAGATTTTGGAAAAAACAACATTATGTTACGCCTGTATTACAGGCGAGAAAATTGTCATTTTTGACAAACTTTTTTTTTGATGCCAATCGATCCCATTCCTGTCCAGGATCAAAAGCTTGTATGGGACCAAAAATAAATATCCGGCTAGAAAAGCCATAAATCGACAAAAACTTTCCCCCTAAAAATTGTACGAAAATTGAAAATTGGAGAAAAAGTTCTTTAATTTCTGGCTTTTTTGTACATTACCGAAAGTTGACCCCAAACTATTGATACTGGATAACAGAATCGATTGACATAAAAAAATACATGTAAAAAAAAATATTTATTTTCATACAAATTGTATGGGGAAAGTTTTTCTCGATTTATGGCTTTTCTAGCCAAAAAATTTCTTTTTGGTCTAATATAAGCTTTTGATCCTGAACAGGAATGGGATCGAATTGCATCAATCTTTACACGCCAATCTTCATTAATTTGAAATCGAAGGAAGGTCTCCTCAGACCATTTTCGCCTAGCAGCACGGGATCTGGTAGCTGTATATAGTTCATCTATATGAACATAATAAGTATGTATAATTTGGAGATAAGTGAAATGTTTGCGATCTGTCTAGTCTAGGGATCCAAATATACCAACACCATTTTCACTGTAAATTAATTCAATACTGTTCCATAGTCATGTTAATAACATAAACAATAACATTGTGCGATTGTATGTGTTAGGATTAATATTTACGGTACTAAATACATTTATTATGGTGACTTGAGCACCATAAAAATAATATGAGGCTTACTCTATTCCAATAACATTACCTACAACAAAAAAGCTGAATATGCTTTTAAACACAAAACAAATAAATACTGTCCATGAATATTAATATCAGTTGTACGGATACCAATGAGGACTGAAAATTATATTACATTCAAGCCGTTAGTTCTTGTAAACAAATGAACACGGACATTTTCAATAAATAGATATACCTAAGCGTTATATTAATTACCTTAATAATAAAATAACTCTGTTCCTCTACATACACACATCTTCCCTTAACCTATGTGATATGTTACTATACAACACGATTGGACGGATTTAATAATACAACAACATTTGTTTTAATACAGTTGCACATTCTGATTCGGTAACATAAAAAACTTAGCAATACCAGAGGGTGGTTTGGTTTTAAGGTGCTCCTCTATATACTGACAAGGGCAGACATATTTCTCGCCATGGCGGCCTGGCACGGTGCTGCTGAGATTTAGTCTGTTCTTGACGGCCATGGCGCCCCATCGTGCAGCATATCGCAAATACAGAAGCGCACCCCTTTCCTGCAGGAGATTAAGCCAATTTAATACACATTTGGAAGAGAAAACTGATCGTTGAACAAGCGATAGGTCAAAAAAAGACTTGCCAAACGGAAAGTAGTTTGGTCAGTCGAGCCCGCGGCGCCGGAGCCAGGAGTTGCAGACGGGGCAACAGGCGCGCGTGTCCCGCGGCTCTTTGTTCCGCAATATCTCCTCGACATACTGACAGGGACAGAGCGCTTGTGTTAAGTGGCGCGGCGCCGCGGGGTTGCCGCCCTCCTCGTCTAGAGTCCAGTCGAGGCGTCGCCGGAGGAAGTCTTTGCCCCATCGCTGCAGGTACCGGAGGTACACTTGCTCTGCCATACCCTGCACATTCATATGCTTTGCTTACCCGCCACAAAACTAACCATACAATAGGATTAATATAATATTATGTTATGTGTCACCGACCCGCTAAGCTAATTATTTACTCTGAGCAGGCATTCTTAAGAGGATTGTGAAGTGCCGATACGCGGCGCGATAAGGTATTTAAAAAAATTCTATCTGTGCCTCATCCGTATCGTGCGATAGAGAGAGTAGCAAGTCCTGGAGGCAATTGCCTACATTTCTTTGTTGAAATATTGTTTCGGGTGATAACGTTTTTACCCCCCTAAACCTTTATGAAATGAAATAATTGTGGTATTATTGGATTCAGTACACTTTAATCTATGTCCGTACGTTTTCCTTTTTCAGTAAATCAGTTAAGATTAATAAAAAAAAAACGATAGACAAAGTTTTTAAGTCAAAAATATCGATTTTTAGATGCTAATAATTTTTAACGCAAGTAATATTTCTTAAAATCAAAACGTACAGACCTAGTTTTTCATTATATCTACAACATGTCCAAAAATTATAAAAATCGAACAGTGTTTACGGGGTGAAAAACGTTATCGCTTTTTGTATGAAAAATTACAGGTTCACAATCCTCTTAACGTGAGTGCATATTATTATAGTATGCGATTGTTTCGTTAGTAAATATAGGTGCACAATACGCGTAGGTATTAAATCGCAGCTGAATTTATATTCTCAAGTTCTATTTTTTTAAGACTTAGGAACTTGGGTCAATCAACTTTTACATCGATGCAATTTTATCCGTTAACGCAACAGACAAAACTGTGATATCTGTCAAAGAAACTGCTCTGGTCCAAGTATTCAAATGTTTATAACGATGGTTTACACCTATCCAAGATGCTACAGTTCTTATAAGTTTGGTTGACAGTTTTAAATAATTGAATGAAAGTTCGTGAAAAGTTAAGCAATCAAACAAACTGTCTGTGTAAAAATGTATTGGCCCACCTACGCGTGTTGCGACCACAAGTAAAAGGACAAAGGTAAGATAACATAAAAAAATCTCATAAATCATCTCTCAGCGAACATGCTCGACCATCGTCTAATGTGTATTTGCGTCTCACATTTTGCTTAAAAAAAGTGTGTCGCAATGCACATTGGACAAAGATTTTGGACAAGTGGAATACCACCTTATGGAAGGTACAAAGCTCTTACCAAAAGTCCCTATACTTACTATAAATGGTTATTTCTTTAGGTAAACAGATACTTTGCATCTAAGCCACCACAAGCTCAAGACATATAGCCAATAGTTTACCCTGTTAAATTAAATAGAAATGTCGTTCCCAGATGAATGGTAGGTAGATAGAAGGTAGTCAATAAATAATTCAAATTGGCAAATTTTCCCTGACAACGACACTTATTATATAGAGCTGAAACTTAGCAAGTATGTTATCTGTAAAACAAGTAAAAATATATTTTAGTTTGCCAAAAAATCCATATTGTATTTGTTATTCACTATGCTACAAAACTATCATGCAATATACTTTTTAACCGACTTCAAAAAAAGGAGGAGGTACTCAATTCGGATGTATTTTTTTTTATTTTTAATATTTGTTACCTCAGGTCATTTATGAACCGATTCGTACAATTCTTTTTTTAACTGAAAGTATATGCTTCCAGATTGGTCCCATTGTTTCCAAAGCCCCAGTTGGATGATGGGAACCATGAGGAATTGAGGGAACTCCTCAAATATATTAGGCACGCGTGTAGTAATTTCAGTATTTTCTATTATAACTCGTGTATTTACACCCGGAAATCATAAATTTGGTGAAGTGGAAGTGATGATGAAGACCACAGATGGCTTGTGGAACTTCTCAATGATGTACTTCAAACTATATAAGTACGTCACAGATTCTGATATTATTCCGTTGAAATAGCAAACAATGAAGTGCCAAAGGTAATTCTGAGATCCTTGAGGAATCGACGGAAGTCCTCAAATATTATCGGTCCACATACAGCGATTTGGTTTATTGGTCTAAAAATCAACGCTTTTGTTCTCGAAAATCAGTTCATGTGGTAAATTGGAAAAAAAATGTGGAAATGTTAATGTGGCTTGGCGGAGTACTGAATTGAAGTCGGTTAAAACTTTGTTTTAAAAGTAAATTATATAGGTAATCAAAGCTCGGCAGTGTAAGCCTGAGGATTTAGAAATTTTGTGTTTTATCTTAGAATTACCAACATTGATGATGAAAAAAGAGTGCGCGCTCCTTAACCGCCCACAAAACGTTGCGTTTGTGTCGCCCGCGAACGAAAACATTGTTTTTTTTTTTAATTAAAGAATATTTGAAGTTAAGGATGATTTTTTATTTCATGGTCAACATGGTTCCCTAATAGAAAAAATAGTTTTAAGAAAACCCACACTTATTGAACTAGCTTTCCAACGATACCCCACAATCTGCGTTAATTACGAAAGAAATTACACCCCCACCCAAGGAGATAGGGGATACCTCTACCTCCCCTAATTAACATTTTTTTAAAGATTTTATTTTATTTGTTAATTCTTTTGTCGTGATTTATTTGTATACGCATGATTTCTAGTAGGTAGCAAGAATCACTCAGCTACGCCGCGGAGGGACAGGCCGACAAGGCCAACTATAAGGGTTCCTTGTTGACTACGGGACCCTAAAAATACAACATTTCTTCTTATTGAATACCAATGTATTGTGTGGTTTGTTTTAGTAGGTATAGTGCGAATCCCTTTTCTAGGGCGGATCTTATCTTTAAAGTCCCACAAAGCCATTGTTTAGCCACGTGCAACAAACGCTTCGAAATTGAAAGGCCATGTTTAATAAATACTTTACTCGAATAGGGACTCTATTGTTAAAGTAGCAAGGTTCAAATTAAAATGAAAGGTATTTCGGTATTAACTACTATTTGTAGTAGTTGCCTACTTAGTACAACGTAAACAATTAGCGGTTACACTTCACAATGAAAGCGTTGACTTTGTCTTGTCTTTGTGACTAGAATACAAAGAGAAGTGAATTCGTTCTAGAAAAGGGATTTGTACCATAAGTAGTATAGGTCATTTAATCTTACAATGTCCATAATTATCAATTTATGACAGTATTCCCACGAGTTAAAGAATATCCTTTCCCGAGTTGAGTAATAAAATAAGCTAGCAAGCGTACTGAGAATCAAGCAAACAAATCATTTGCTTGTTTATTCAGTCACACTTGCTGGCTTATTTAAGAGGAAACGTAAGAAACCAATATACATTGTGATAATACTCTGGACAGGCTATGGTAATAATAATACCACGAGCGAGTGCGACAGTGCTATACCAAACGCAATAAGTGTGACAGAAAGAGATATATCATTCGTTGTCCTTGTCATAGTTCCACTTTTTTTACTGATTAAGTATGAAGTTGTGCCCAACAAACCATTACCCGTCCAAATTAAGTAGGTTGTTTATGGTAAGCCATCAGCCATTTTAAGACCAGTTTTTCTGCATAGGAGCCTTTCCGTCCCTCGTTGTGGCATCAGGTATAGCCTGTCCAGAGTATCCTATGTCCATGTTTAAAAGTGTCCTGACAATTCAATCGGCATTGTTCCATTATATTATATGATATCAATTCACAATAGGGTCATAAATAGTGAATCAGCATTGATCAACCGTGCTTAGTTTTAGGCTATTAGAAGACGTAAATGGTTAAGCAAATTCGAGGACTGGCTCTCTACTACATCTTTTTATTGTTTATTCAAACCATGTAAACTATTTTCATATAGAACAACGAATTACTTATCTATGTCTGACTTTTGCTTTATTTATTTTTGTGTACACTGGTCCTGAAGATAAAAAAACAAAACAAATAAAACAGATAGACACAAACTGTTCATTATTCTGTAATATAAATAATGGTTTAAATGGGTTGTATTTTGGAGGATAAGGCTACCCGTTTACTGTATAGCTACTATTTTAAGAGATCATTAGAATGTATGATAAATAAATAGGCTAAACAGCATGCCCCAATTTATTATATTATATGAAGCATTAAAGATTCCCCGAGAGATCTAGTGTTAGAAACTGGTTAGACATAAGAGTATTAAGAGTTTCAAGCTTCCATTAGATAAATCCATTTGAGTTTTTCTACAATATACAATAAGAAGTAAAATAAGTTTGATAATATATGTATATATGAACAGTTAGACAGCCACCAATTTCACTTCATATGCCACTTTAGAATGCTAATACAGTAGACGGCAAACTTCGTGCGCAAATGACCTTGCCTGCGCAAAGGCGCATTGTACGTGCGAGCTGCCCCCCACTTCGTCCCGCATGTTCAAGTTGTTTGCCGGGAACTTGTATATTATATTTAGCATAAGAATGTTAAGGATATGGCATACATCTTAGGCAAAAATTATGGTTTGTCTCATACATGTTCAAAATGAGTTGTTTTAAGATTAATGATCAGTTAACATACCTGTTTCCGAGACAGCCTAGTTGACTGACTTCCTTGAATCACAATATCATTAGCAGATACATCCAGCCTCTGTTCCCAGCCTTGCATTATACTTTTGCCTTCTTCACTCTCAATAAACTGCTGCACGTGAGATACACAGGGACCCGAATCAAAGTAAATGAAACAAAGATTAACTTTGTGGCAAGAGATCTTTCCTCTGTCATCCAATGCCAATATTAATTTATGTTTATTTAGCAACTTATTAACACTTGCCAGACATTGTTCCAATCCCTTTGAAAGTGTTAATTTTACCCACATACAAAGAAATATGGCAGCGGCATTAAGTACTAGCCATAGAACACCAAGGGAAAATAGTAAGAGACCAGTCAATCCAGAAAATAACAGAGCTAGGAGCACTAGGAATGCAAGAGTCACCCAACAAACAAGGACTCGCTTGTAGCAGATATTGTAGAGAGTGAAGCGGGCATCATTTACAAGTAATTCCATGGCATGGACGTATTCTTCAACAGTTAACTGAAAGACATAATTATGTAAAAGAAAAATCATTCCAGTAAATTTCTAAGGAGGTTCAAAATTAAAAACATACAGTGAGTCCTTGAGCCATCAGTTCTTCAGGAACTAGTTCAGGTCTAAAGCGTGCAGCTGTGACCCATGGCCACTTGGTGTTTGATGGAAGTATAGTCACTATGATGTCCCCATTTGCTGTAAAAGACAAAACATGAGATTTGATGTGGATGGACTTTATAATAATTGAACCGAGTTTAACCCTTAACCAGGCAATGTACTATGGGAATGGGACCACATGATTTTGTACTTTAGCTCTCTATGATACGGTCCAAAACCAATGAAAATTTGAAGTAACCGCTGCCTGGTTAATATATAATTTTCTAATTTAACCCTTAACCAGGCAGCGGGTGAACTGAAACCAGGGATTGTAACCAGTTTTTTTTTATGGGAACATAACCATTATTTTTTCGTTCTTTGTTAATTATTTTATTTTTTAATTGGGCAATCTAATAATACACACTCTTTACCTCAAAACACAACTGAGTCCTACATATGAAGTATAAAATAGTTCGAGATATGTGGTACTAGGTACTTTTTATCTCTGATTTTTTATTTGAAAGCTTGATACCTCATGGTCTCATTTTTGTCAGAAGTTAAAATCAGTCAATAAAATAATTGCATAACCAATGGAACTCCTCAATTATAATAGACACATGTTCAATAAAAAGAGTTCTTTCTAAAGTGACTTATGTATTTGCTCTCATCATGTGCATAGGTTGTGGGTGGTCTGTTTTTCCACGTAAATTGTATATCCCACAACTTTGTGAGTACTACTACTATTGCTCAGGGTCACAGAGTGAGGATAATACTCTCTGAGTCATTGTCATGTGATAAAAACTTTGAAACGCAGATGGATTTTCCAATAAGACACTTATCAGCACATAAGTAAACTTGAAAAAAAGTCGTGTAGTTTAAAAAAGTTTGCGTTTTACCTAAGTTCAACACAGTAATATGATTACAACATTTTCTTTAAGCTCGGTTATATGCTTTTTGGTCTTAAAACCTTCCTTTTCACACACTACTGCACATATAAGTACTCTACATAACGACAATAAGCCGTATAACAAAGTAACTAAAACCAAACAATTGAATACTTACCAAACCCCGTACGAATGTTAACGAATTCTACATTTTTAGTTAACGTAGGCTGTGGCGCGATTTCAGTAGATTTGTCACCCCTCTCAATGTTTACATGTACTGATTCCGTCTTCAATACTGCTGGCAATGCCGAAGATGTGGACTCAGACGTGCTGGGCACAGCTGCAGCTGCCGCTTGAGGCGATATCTCGGAGAGAGGCACCGAGGACAGAGGAGAGTCTTCCTCGAATTTCACCCATTCTTTCCGAGGTTTGTCATTGTTAACACTCCCATTTAACTCACTTATTGGAGGGATCTTTCCATTTTCTTCTAAGTTACTCATAACGCGTGTTAATTTGTGTTTTATTAAGTACTTAAAACAGTTTGTAAAATATTTAGAAAAAGCCACAACACACCACAGACTACACACCCACCCAGCCAAATGTCACATTTATACAAACCATAGACGAAGAAAATTGCCAGACTGACGTCACACCAAAGAGTAAAGCGGCTAGGCGGTCCTGCAAGCCAAAAGAGAGAGCAAGAAAACCAGACTATCTCGCTCTATCTTCTAGCTAAATAAATCGGCGGAGTGCAATGCAGAACCGTCTGGGTTCTCCATAAATGGACACAGCAGCTATTAGCGAACATAGCAATTTTTCATTGCAACTGAGTGGGACACATCAGTTGAAAGAATTAGACGGCAAGAAATAATTATTTATATTGCATTCATATTGTATTCCAACAATTAGTTGCCTCTTTATAGGATATAGCATGACAAATTGCAACGTGTGTATAGGAATAGGCCTATCGTAACAAACAAGACAGGGCGCAGAACTAAGTTTCCAGCAAGGAGACGGTCCTGCAGTTTATAAGAGAGAGCAGGATTGAGAGTGTAAGGAGTGTACCTACAGGTTTGTGGTTTTGGCTACAGGTTACTAGTTGCTTGCTCTCAGCAAAGATAATATAAATAAGAGACGGGACTTCGAACAAGGTTTTGGATGACAGTGACATTGTCATTTGATTTTGACATGACAACTCATTCGAACTTTAGCTAGTTTGAAATACCACAATACCAATAAAAATAAACGCTAGTACGGAAGTAGACTTACCAACCTAACGAACGAGGACGATAGTAGGGTTGTTGTACTTAACGTTATCGATAATATTAGAATCCAACGTTATCGATATCGATAATTTATGATTAGGGACGTCGTTGGGCCCACTGCATGAACAGAAAATTGCTTTACAAAATCTAAAACTAATCCGATTTAGGTATGAAATAATAAAAGGAGAACAAATATTTCATACAGTTTATTTCACACTTATTTCCAAATCACAGTATATTTACAAAAATTCACCAATCTGTACACATATTTTTGCGGGTCGCAAGGTCGCAACGAATTCTTCTCGAACTAAGAAACCTCGCGCTTGCAGGTTTTATCCAAGTACCAACCGTTGTTTTTCATAAGTAAATCATTATTGGCGCTTGATATTTCGTTATTAATACTTACATGTTTTATTTTAAGATAATTATTAATTTTATTTCGTCAAAAGCATTGTTTGTTTGACACACACATGTTTTCTCGTGAAGTTATAATATCCATGGTAACCGGCCAAAGTCACCATGACAAAATGATAGACAGAGAAAGAACGGAAGTAGGAGATAGCATGAGTCCGCCATAGCAAAAGCACAGATAGAAAACTTGTGACTTGTCAGAACTTGTCAGATGGCTCTCAGTATGTCTTTGCCAGTGTAGCGCAACTAGGAACAAAAAGATGAATGACGTCCAACTGCTCAAATTCAGCATCAAATCTGACAAGTTCTGACAAGTCACAAGTTCTGACAACTCGCGGTCGTGCTCGGGTTTCATGTAAACGTAGCCGGGTCCCCGTTCCCATGTTACACGGAAACGGTTTTATGTCCCGTTGGGAACGTTAATTATATTGGTTCCGCAGAAAACGACACGGAACGTTTTCTGCGGAACCAATATAATTAACACCCATACATGCACACACACACTCACACACATCCACACACACACATACACAAACACTTACAAACACAAACACCACATACACACAAATTCCCCCATTTAGATCTTACCTTTTATGTCTAACATTATTATGATTATTTTTTTACTTAAATTCACTGTTCTTTCTTTTATTGTTTCGATGTTTCTTTATAAGTTAAGTTATAGCAGTCATATGTAAAAAAAAAAAATAAAAAAACAATCAGGTCAACTGCACTCCTGGGCCCCAAGATACAGGCTTTGCCTAGTTTGGGGTCCACCAGATACTGTTTTTGGTCGAAAAATTTATTTCTTATCAAATAAACGAATTTATTTATTTATTTATTTATTTACGTGTATATAAGACCCATGTAATTAAGACCCGTGTACCCGGGTACACGGGTACACGGGTCTTAATTACACGCGGGTCCGACCCGCTCTCACCGTGTATTGGCGATCTGAGACGTTGCCTTTAAAAACTACGATAAAGATCATGGCTCGTGCGTTTCGAATTTCGTTTTTTTTACTCTTGCAGCCAAACTTATTGATAGATTTTAGATTTAGAGTTTAGATTTTTTTATTTCATAATATAAGATTACAATATAAATTAAATTACGCTTAATCTATATGAATTTATGTCATGATCGTCAAATAGAATATTAATTACAATGCAATGTCAACTTATAGGTCTGTATAAAACATTTAAATAAACTCATAACTATTTGATGTCCATAATAAAATTTATAATGTCTAAGTTTATAGCACATAAAAGATCGTCAGATTACCTAAGTAGGTATACCAAAATAACAATAAAAATTAAAAAATACCAATAACTATAATATAAATTATTACAAATGTCAAAAAACAGTGATTCCTAATATTTTGTGTCCATGTATTCTTTCACAGAATACAGGGTGGAATTTCATAAACTGTACATAATAAAAGGAGAAAAATTTCAGCCAATTTCATCGGTGAAACGGTGTTTTTTTTTTTTTCTAGTCATTAGTTTTTTTTTTACAGAATTTTGAAAATTTTTGTAAAAACTCGGGTAATACACCTAATTCAGACGGTATAACTTTTGATCCAATGGTCCTAAATAGAAAATAAAAAATGCAGAGTATTACCAAGGGACAGGTTAATAATTCTTAATAACAATAGAAAACCAACTAGAAGAGAAAATCCGCAAAAAAATTATTGTTTTTGAAAAATGGCTACAAAAATTACGAATTTTAAAAGAAAAACACAATTTTCTGAAAAAAAACGCAGATTTAGTTAGCATTTTTTTTGCTTAGTATTAAACCTCACTTAATGCCGATTCTAAAACCGTTTTTAAACTGTCTCAGACTTTGAAAAATACCACGCAAATGGGTACGTAAATCAAACCATAATTTTATTAATTTTAATCCTCTTAAAATCCTTAATGACCGTTTGTTCACAGGTAGTTGAAGGGTAATATTGGGTTTTAGGTGGAAATAACAAATTACGTACTTAGTATTAATCCTCACTTAATGCCGATTCTAAAACCGTTTTTAAACTGTCTCAGACTTTGAAAAATACCACGCTAATGGGTACGTAAATCAAACCATAATTTTATTAATTTTAATCCTCTTAAAATCCTTAATGACCGCTTGTTCCCAGGTAGTTGAAGGGTGTTATCGGGTTTTAGGTGGAGATAACATGAGGGGTATAAAGGCATTGGGCAATAGGTCAACTATTCAGTCGCTCGCAAATCGCAATTGCTTGTCTGTGCTCGCCACTTCTTTGATTACTCCAGTACTTGTTCAGTTTGAATCATCATGCTCCGCTTACGAGAGTTTTCGCCGTTACAAATAGCCAACATGCACTATTATTATGGATTGTGCCATGGATCTGCAAGAGCTGCGTGTATCGCCTATTTGGAGCAGTATCCTAATGACGTTCCAAGACCTGCTGCTCGCCACTTTCAAGATTTGATTTACGTACCCATTAGCGTGGTATTTTTCAAAGTCTGAGACAGTTTAAAAACGGTTTTAGAATCGGCATTAAGTGAGGATTAATACTAAGTACGTAATTTGTTATTTCCACCTAAAACCCAATAACACCCTTCAACTACCTGTGAACAAACGGTCATTAAGGATTTTAAGAGGATTAAAATTAATAAAATTATGGTTTGATTTACGTACCCATTTGCGTGGTATTTTTCAAAGTCTGAGACAGTTTAAAAACGGTTTTAGAATCGGCATTAAGTGAGGTTTAATACTAAGCAAAAAAAATGGTAACTAAATCTGCGTTTTTTTCAGAAAATTGTGTTTTTCTTTTAAAATTCGTAATTTTTGTAGCCATTTTTCAAAAACAATAATTTTTTTTGCGGATTTTCTCTTCTAGTTGGTTTTCTATTGTTATTAAGAATTATTAACCTGTTCCTTGGTAATACTCTGCATTTTTTATTTTCATTTTAGGACCATTGGATCAAAAGTTATACCGTCTGAATTAGGTGTATTACCCGAGTTTTTACAAAAATTTTCAAAATTCTGTAAAAAAAAAACTAATGACTAGAAAAAAAAAAAACACCGTTTCACCGATGAAATTGGCTGAAATTTTTCTCGTTTTATTATGTACAGTTTATGAAATTCCACCCTGTATAATGGATTTTTCAATAAAAAGATTCTCAATTGACGTTCAAAGGTTTCGTCACATGACTCAGTCCGCAATTTGGCGGGTACTCGTTCGTAATAGGTTGGGCCTATCACTCGAGGATTCCTACATGAAAGAGCCATGCGACGTGGAACCGTTCTGAGTCTCCCTGTTGATCGGAGTTGTTTGCCCGGGATCTCAACACGCTCGAACATTGGCAAATGAGATTGTCCAGCAATGGAAAAATACTCACTTCTGACATTGGCTGTGTACACTTGGGTATTCCACAGGGTTCAGCGATTGGGAATACGCTATTTTTATTATTTGTAAATGATCTTCCTTCGGCAATCACGGGAGGCCTATCTGTACTATTCGCAGATGACACAACTGTCGTAGTTAGCGCAAAGACTCACGAGCTGAGCCACCGTGACAAATAATTAGCCTGGCACCTTTTCCAACTGGCGTTTTAAACCCTCCGTTATCTTCACTGCCCAACCACATTCGTTTACGTGAATGATTTTAATTCACCCAAGTCTCGTCTAAATTAAAACGTGGCCTTATGTCCCCAGAGACTCGTAACTGATCCATTTTTTGTAAAAAGTCCACCCTGGCAGCAACAATCTTTTCGCTCCATAAACGTCTTTCTTCCGTTCATTGTTTTCTGGAATTTATACCCTAAGCGCTTAATAATAGTTCTCACTGATGATTCCGAACACTTTAGATTGGGTAGTTTTTCCTTGGCTGCATCTAATATTTTCTGCACTGTGGGGTACTCTCCATTTGCATACAGCGACGTTATAGTTTTTTTTTATAACTGATTTATCAAAGTCGTCAAGGTCGATAACCGTAGAAGGTTTCTTGTACTTCTGTCTAGGTGAATTCGGCACCCCTGCTTCCGAAACATCCTTCTGAATACGATAAGAGTTCGTTCGCTCGTTCCGCAAACCAATGCTGTCAGTTTTTTTTGCTTGTTGAAAATCAATTTTCCTTATGACATCAGGGTCTTTTTTCAACTCTTGAAACCATTTATAAACGTTTAGAATAACCAGCCGAGCTTGCTGGTTAACATCACCTGTTAACTTGGTCAAATTGGGTTTGCAAAAATCTTCCATTACGACGTAGGTTCACAGACAAAGTTCGTATAACGAATGCATTGTGATGTTTATGTTATAGTATATTTTGTTATCAATTAGTCCTAATGACTTAAATAGATGCATTTCTCATTATCTACTTACCTAATCACGTATTTAGCTAATTATTTATGAAATATCTTAAACAATTAGTATTATTCATTAGATAACTTTAAAAACAATATCAATACTGATATAAGAGTTTATTTGAAAATATAATAATTATATCGACGTTTACATTATAAGTTATCGACATGTTACACCCCTAACGGTAGCGGACGTTTATTGCCCTACCGGCCAGATAGTTTTGCGGATAGTATAGGTATTGTCAGTGTCTTGCATTTTGTTTGGTAAACCCGAAAGTCTTACTGAGTATTCTATTGATAAACAAGTCGTTGGATTCCAAGCAATATTAAGTTTTATGCCTTTGCAATAAAGTAAAACTGTCAACAAAAAAGGAAGCTATTACTAACGATTTAATTCTCTTTTGCCTGCCGGCGAAAAGGGGTTTATGACATTACCTGCTACTAGGGCAAATACGATAATAATTTGAAACTCAACCGACATTATGATGTACATCATAATATACTAGAAAAATAGAAAACCTTAACTCACGGTTTTAAATTGTTCAATTTAATACTGTGAATTAAGTTTCTCTACAATCTAAAACAACGCAAAATAACAATATTTACAACATAACTTAGCTTTAGATTTTTGGTAAACCTACATGCTATTGTCGTTTGATTTTCAACTGGCAATAGAAGCTTAATTTACTATATAGAATTTACATGACACAGAATTTGGAATATATTTGAGTTTTAAAAATAACATAAATCGTCTTACAGAATGAGCGAGGGACTAGCTTATATTTATTATTATAATTGTATAGAGGATCATACATTCATAATCATCTAAAATATGTTCGCAATCTTCATTCTTATTTTTCATACGCAAAAAAAACACTTATAAAAATATTACAAAATTAACTACATACTGTATTATAAAAAAAGTAACGAACTTACGAACTGTAGACAAACATTATTTACCTGCTCTAATTAGGTTAAAGGAAATAATATGGTGTTCTGACCCCACGCGACAGCATTTTAAATGATAACTCTTAAATTATACGTCTTGCGAGAAAATAAATAATTTCATGTGAAGTTAGGTTAAAGTACCAACGCACCTATTAACCATGTGCTGCTACAGACAGAAGTACCCATTCACGAACAAAAAAAACGTGGTCACACCACTCAGACCCTTCAAGACCCTTTAGAAGTAAAAGTGCTGAAGATACTCACAAAAGTAAATAAACAGATCCTAACAGATATGGCAGTCTAAAAGGCCACGTTTTACACATTTTATTAGAAATTTAAGGCGCTGTCAACACCAAAAACGCGCACTTTGTCTATTTGTATCGGAGTAAACGAGAGCGAGTGTTACTTGGGCGGCCAGGTTTTAGAAGAAGATAATGAATAAATATTGAAATAAAAAAAAGTGTGGATTATTTGTGAAATATGGCTCGTTAGCGGTTTAGGTATGAATATGTGGACTTCATGTTTTTAATTGCAGACCCATACGTCAAAAAAATAAGGACATAAGACCGTTTAAGATAATTTTAAGACCAATCTTTGCAATTATTTTCTATCGAGCCGATTTCGTCCAATTATGATTCGAGTCCGTCTACGGTCTTGGAAATATGATGAATACCAACTTATATTTTTTTTTATGTGCTAAAACAAATATTTTTTCTTAAAAAACTGCTTAAATAATATCAATGTCAACAAATTAGGTCTTGTCAGCCTCTTAAACATTTTATTTTGACGACCGCTTTAGCCTAGTTGGTAGTGACCCTGCCTACGAAGCAAGAGGTCCTGGGTTCGAATCCCGGTAAGGGCATTTATTTGTGTGATGAGCACGAATATTTGTTCCTGAGTCATGGATATTTTCTAGGTATGTATTTAAGTATTTATTTCTCTATATAAGTATCTATATCGTCGTCTAGTACCCATAGTACAAGCTTTGCTTAGTTTGGGACTAGGTTGATTTGTGTAAGATTGTCCGCAAAATATAAAATGCGCTGCATATGTAGGGGTATAGCGTGTTTTAGCTGAGCGAGCGCCGGGACGGCGTCGGCACTCGGCACGGCACTTGCTGACCGACTACGACTAATGCCTCTCTTCTCTACCTGCCCCAAACTATTGGCCTTCGCCGCGATGCCGTTTGACCGGTCCTCTCACTCACACCAATGGGACAAAATCTCTCGCAAATTCACTCCCACTCACCAGCCGGTTTGTCGGTCTAGTGTCTACCACACATACGTCGTCGAACCAACGGTCGTTTTGCTTCATATTATGGCTAAACATGTTGCTCCGAGCGCGGCCTCATTCCGGTCCCAATAACAAATGTATAGATACTTTGTTCTAGAACGAATATTAGAAATGAATTAATAAGGAAGCAACACAATTTAAAAACTCAAGTGTAACTGGAAAGTTAGGTATTTTTAGGTAGGTAGTGCAAAAGTTCAATAAGTGCGTTTTTGTTTTTTTAGTGCCAGTGCAGAACACGTGAAACCATTAAAAAAGGTGCTATGTAATACCTAATTCAGTGATACCTATTTAAATCCTGCAATAAGTGCAATATGACCCAAGCGCCGTCTAGAAATATGGAATCATTACCGAAGCAGTTTGTATCGGCGATGCGGACGTTATTCGATATTATGGACGACAAACGTACTGGGTATGTAAAGCTGATGGATATCGAAAATCGATGGCGAGATGACCGCACCAAGGGTCTACCCAAAGGAGTCATAGAGAGCCTCCAAAAGGTCGCCTCCCACGACGGTTTGCTAACATTCGAACGTTTCTGTACCGGTCTTAAAATATGCCTCTTGTGTAATCAAGTAGAAAAGAGTTCAGATAAGGTTAACAGAGTAAACGATGATGTAGAACCCGTTGGCGGCAATGTTCAAATGAGCGCCAACAACCAGAGCCACCATCGGCCCCCTTCCGCTCCCTTACTCGACGTAGACGTACAACATCAGGACAAGAACTGGAATGTGATTAAAAATACAGAAACAACATCACAACAAAGGGCCATTAGCATGCCTCAGCTGCAGGGCCGAAAAGACGTTCCCTTCCAAGAGATGCGGCACCACGGCTCGGTAGCAGCGATAAGTAAACACGATAGGGTTTTTGCTCCTCCAAAACCACCCAGATTGGAGAAAATTCCTACAGACCGGAAGGAGCCCTCTAGACAGAGTTTCAAACCAGATGAAGCACCCCGATTTGAGTCGGAAGACATCGGCGACATTAAGATTGATTTTGAAGAAGTGGCCCGGTTGGGAGAAGAGGCCAGTAGAGGCCTTGGAGATGGAAGACCTTCAAACGACACTCAAGCGCAGCCAGGTATGCGGCGCACGCGCCGTCGCGAGCCCCGACGTCACACCTTGCACAACGGTGTAGATTATAATCTCCTAAAACGAATGAAACAGATTGAACAGGAAAAGGATGTGCTGCTGCAGGGGTTGAACGCGGTAGAGGAAGCAAGGGAATGGTATTTGAAGCAACTGGGCGACGTCCAGGAAAAGATGCGGCACGCGGGCCGTATGGGGGCTTACGTTGTAAGTTTATGAAACCATGTTTTTTTTAATATTATCGCAAAACAATAAATAAATAAATATTAGGGGACAATCTTACACGAATCGAACTAGCCCTATAGTAAGCTCGATAAGGCTTGTGTTATAGTTATAGGTACCTTCTAGACGACGATATAGGTACAATGTGTTTTTGACAATTTCCGTTAATTGCAAGGCGGCATAGTTTACATCAAATAAAATTATTTTTTACAAGACAGTAGTATCTTAACTCTTACTGTTATCAAGATATTCAATGTTTAATTTAATCAGTTTTGCAGATTTAACCAGTGCACAGTGTTCAATATGACTAAAAAAAATCCCCATGCTGTTTATCGCATAAATCGATCAAGGAATGCATTTTAAACGCAAGACTAGAACACCCACAAGCCACAAGTCTATTTCAAATACTTTATTAACCGACTTCAAAAAAAGGAGGAGGTTCTCAATTCGGATGTTTTTTTTTTTTTAAATCTTTGTTACCTCAGAACTCCGTCATTTATGACCCTATTCGTACAATTCTTTTTTTAACTGAAAGTATATGCTTCCAGATTGGCCCCATTGTTTCCAAAACCCCAGTTGGATGATGGGAACCATGAGGAATTGAGGGAACTCCTCAAATATATTAGGCACGCGTGTAGTAATTTCGGTATTTTCTATTATAACTCGTGTATTTACACCCGGAAATCATAAATTTGGTGAAGTGGAAGTGATGATGAAGATGGCTTGTGGAACTTCTCAATGATGTACTTCAAACTATATAAGTACGTACAGATTCTGATATTATTCCGTTGAAATAGCAAACAATGAAGTGCCAAAGGTAATTCTGAGATCCTTAAGGAATCGACGGAAGTCCTCAAATATTATCGGCCCACATACAGCGATTTGGTTTATTGGTCTAAAAATCAACGCTTTTGTTCTCGAAAATCAGTTAATGTGGTAAATTGGAAAAAAAATGTGGAAATGTTAATGTGGCTTGGCGGAGTACTGAATTGAAGTCGGTTAAAACTTTGTTTTGAAAGTAAATTATATTATAAAAAATATTTAATATTTCGTGACTGACTTCAATAATCTCCACTTATAATAAATCTCTAAATTAAAAAAAGAATCAGCCAGTTTGAAACTAAGCTTTGCGCGGTTCGAATGTTCTCAGCATCCCATGAACGGAAAAATATGAAACATTTTATATAGGTACATTATTATTCTAGCTGCAACTTAGGATAGTTTTTATCCGACTGCGACACTTAATTAATTTTCCGAAATATACGACTTCATTTAATTTTTCATTTATTTTTATTGAAATCAAACGCTGCTCCAACTGTCAGCTATAAGAACCGTCAAATTTTCGTCAAAATGGCGGAATTGCTTTACCTTTCACTTATTAATAATTTAAATCCCGTCTACGATAGACCTTTACGAGACAAATGCTAAAATATAAACCATAAAAAAATATTCGATTCTGATATGAGAACTTATATGCGCAAATGTCGTTTTATGTCGTAATTTCAATAAATGAAATCAACAAATTTGAACAATATAATTAACACGAATTTGTTTTTTTTGAATGACAATGGCACGCGCTCGGCGCATTCAGCCAAAGTACCTGCGGCGCTACCACGAAAACCGATACTCAATGTTCATATATTTGCATCCCTGTCACTCGAGTATGGTTAGTGCGATAGAGATAGAGATACCCGAATATTTTCGAATTCCGAAGTTCGTGGTTATAGCTCAGGAATCGAAAATATGGTAAATAATCATAATGTATTTTCTCGAAACAGAATTTTAAATAAATATAGTCAAATGGAGAAAAAAACAAAGCAAGAGGTTATATAGGTAATGATTAAATTATAAGAGTCCAAAGTTTTAAGAGAGGGTATGTTCTGTCCCTTTTCCGCAAAACGCACCTTCATATGAAACGATTGTTTTTTACTATGACGCTCGAGTATATTGACGTCACAGTCCCTCATCGTTTTCTCACTCTAACAAGCGACATTAAAACGGATGTAGCTTCATAATTTTTTGAGATATTTGAATGGGAGTTTCATTATCTTCTATCTATTTATCTCCACTTATAATAAATCTCTAAATTAAAAAAAGAATCAGCCAGTTTGAAACTAAGCTTTGCGCGGTTCGAATGTTCTCAGCATCCCATGAACGGAAAAATATGAAACATTTTATATAGGTACATTATTATTCTAGCTGCAATTTAGGATAGTTTTTATCCGACTGCGACAGTTAATTAATTTTCCGAAATATACGACTTCATTTAATTTTTCATTTATTTTTATTGAAATCAAACGCTGCTCCAACTGTCAGCTATAAGAACCGTCAAATTTTCGTCAAAATGGCGGAATAGCTTTGCCTTTCACTTATTAATAATTTAAATCCCGTCTACGATAGACCTTTACGAGACAAATGCTAAAATATAAACCATAAAAAAATATTCGATTCTGATATGAGAACTTATATGCGCAAATGTCGTTTTATGTCGTAATTTCAATAAATGAAATCAACAAATTTGAACAATATAATTAACACGAATTTGTTTTTTTTGAATGACAATGGCACGCGCTCGGCGCATTCAGCCAAAGTACCTGCGGCGCTACCACGAAAACCGATGATCAATGTTCATATATTTGCATCCCTGTCACTCGAGTATGGTTAGTGCGATAGAGATAGAGATACCCGAATATTTTCGAATTCCGAAGTTCGTGGTTATAGCTCAGGAATCGAAAATATGGTAAATAATCATAATGTATTTTCTCGAAAAAGAATTTAAAATAAATATAGTCAAATGGAGAAAAAAACAAAACAAGAGGTTATATAGGTAATGATTAAGTTATAAGAGTCCAAAGTTTTAAGAGGGGGTATGTTCTGTCCCTTTTCCGCAAAACGCACCTTCATATGAAACGATTGTTTTTTACTATGACGCTCGAGTATATTATATTGACGTCACAGTCCCTCATCGTTTTCTCACTCTAACAAGCGACATTAAAACGGATGTAGCTTCATAATTTTTTGAGATATTTGAATGGGAGTTTCATTATCTTCTATCTATTTATCTCCACTTATAATAAATCTCTAAATTAAAAAAAGAATCAGCCAGTTTGAAACTAAGCTTTGCGCGGTTCGAATGTTCTCAGCATCCCATGAACGGAAAAATATGAAACATTTTATATAGGTACATTATTATTCTAGCTGCAACTTAAGATAGTTTTTATCCGACTGCGACAGTTAATTAATTTTCCGAAATATACGCCTTCATTTAATTTTTCATTTATTTTTATTGAAATCAAACGCTGCTCCAACTGTCAGCTATAAGAACCGTCAAATTTTCGTCAAAATGGCGGAATTACTTTGCCTTTCACTTATTAATAATTTAAATCCCGTCTACGATAGACCTTTACGAGACAAATGCTAAAATATAAACCATAAAAAAATATTCGATTCTGATATGAGAACTTATATGCGCAAATGGCGTTTTATGTCGTAATTTCAATAAATGAAATCAACAAATTTGAACAATATAATTAACACGAATTTGTTTTTTTTGAATGACAATGGCACGCGCTCGGCGCATTCAGCCAAAGTACCTGCGGACGAAAACCGATACTCAATGTTCATATATTTGCATCCCTGTCACTCGAGTATGGTTAGTGCGATAGAGATAGAGATACCCGAATATTTTCGAATTCCGAAGTTCGTGGTTATAGCTCAGGAATCGAAAATATGGTAAATAATCATAATGTATTTTCTCGAAAAAAAATTTAAAATACATATAGTCAAATGGAGAAAAAAACAAAGCAAGAGGTTATATAGGTAATGATTAAGTTATAAGAGTCCAAAGTTTTAAGAGGGGGTATGTTCTGTCCCTTTTCCGCAAAACGCACCTTCATATGAAACGATTGTTTTTTACTATGACGCTCGAGTATATTGACGTCACAGTCCCTCATCGTTTTCTCACTCTAACAAGCGACATTAAAACGGATGTAGCTTCATAATTTTTTGAGATATTTGAATGGGAGTTTCATTATCTTCTATCTATTTATCTCCACTTATAATAAATCTCTAAATTAAAAAAAGAATCAGCCAGTTTGAAACTAAGCTTTGCGCGGTTCGAATGTTCTCAGCATCCCATGAACGGAAAAATATGAAACATTTTATATAGGTACATTATTATTCTAGCTGCAACTTAGGATAGTTTTTATCCGACTGCGACAGTTAATTAATTTTCCGAAATATACGACTTCATTTAATTTTTCATTTATTTTTATTGAAATCAAACGCTGCTCCAACTGTCAGCTATAAGAACCGTCAAATTTTCGTCAAAATGGCGGAATTACTTTGCCTTTCACTTATTAATAATTTAAATCCCGTCTACGATAGACCTTTACGAGACAAATGCTAAAATATAAACCATAAAAAAATATTCGATTCTGATATGAGAACTTATATGCGCAAATGGCGTTTTATGTCGTAATTTCAATAAATGAAATCAACAAATTTGAACAATATAATTAACACGAATTTGTTTTTTTTTAATGACAATGGCACGCGCTCGGCGCATTCAGCCAAAGTACCTGCGGACGAAAACCGATACTCAATGTTCATATATTTGCATCCCTGTCACTCGAGTATGGTTAGTGCGATAGAGATAGAGATACCCGAATATTTTCGAATTCCGAAGTTCGTGGTTATAGCTCAGGAATCGAAAATATGGTAAATAATCATAATGTATTTTCTCGAAAAAGAATTTAAAATAAATATAGTCAAATGGAGAAAAAAACAAAGCAAGAGGTTATATAGGTAATGATTAAGTTATAAGTTATAAGAGTCCAAAGTTTTAAGAGGGGGTCTGTCTGTCTGTTCTGTCCCTTTTCCGCAAAACGCACCTTCATATTGAAACGATTGTTTTTTACTATGACGCTCGAGTATATTGACGTCACAGTCCCTCATCGTTTTCTCACTCTAACAAGCGACATTAAAACGGATGTAGCTTCATAATTTTTTGAGATATTTGAATGGGAGTTTCATTATCTTCTATCTATTTATACATAATAAATGCCTATGTCCTGACTGACTTATTCACTCACTCACTCACTCACTCACTCATCAACGCACAGCCGAAACTACTAATCTTAGAGAGTTGATTTTTGCACAGTATGTTGCTTTTATAACGTGGGCTAGGGATAAAAAGGGATTTTTGAAAATTCTACCCCTAAGGGGGTAAAATGGGGGTGCAAAGTTTGTATGGGAGAACCTTTTTTTTTTGAGCTATAGACTTAAACTTTGTAGAAAAATTAGTTATTAGAATACAAATGAAACACTTTCAGCGTTTTGGAAAATTCCACCCCTACGGGGGTAAAATAGGGGTGCAAGGTTTGTATGGGGGAAACATTTTTTTTAAATAGAGACTTAAAACTTTGTAGAAAGATCAGTCATTAGAATACAAATAAAGAACTTTCAGGGTTTTAGAAAATTCTACCCCTAAAGGGGTAAAATAGAGTGCAAAGTTTGTATGGGAAAAACTACTTTTTTTTAAATAGAGACTTAAAACTTTGTAGAGAAATTATTCATTAGAATACAAATAAAGTACCTAGATTCAGTGTTTTAAAAAAATCTACCCCTAAGGGGGTAAAATAGGGGTGCAAATTTTGTATGGGGGAAACAATATTTTTTTTAAATAGAGACTTAAAACTTTGTAGAAAGATTAGTCATCAGAATACAAATTAAGTACTTTCAGCGTTTTAGAAAATTCTACCCCTAAAAATAGGATGCTAAAATAGGGGTGCAAAGTTTGTATGTGGGAAAATATTTTTTTTAGCTAGAGTCCTAAAACTTTGTAGAAAGATTATTTAAATACAAAGAAAGTACTTTCAGCGTTTTGGAAAATTTCACCCCTAAGGGGGTAAAATAGGGTGCAAAGTTTGTATGGGAAAAACATATTTTTTTTAATAGAGACTTAAAATTTGGACGAAAAATTACTTATTAGAACATGAAAAATACTACATTCGGCGTTTTACAAAAATCATTCCCTAAGGGGGTTAAAAAAGGGTGCAAGGTTTGTATGGGGAACACTTTTTCTGAGCTAGACACTTAAAACTTTGTAGAAAGATTACTTATAAAAATACAAAAAAAAAGACTTTCAGCGTTTTGAAAAAATCTATCTCTAAGGGGGATAAAAAGGGGTGCAAAGTTTTTATCAGGGAAAGTTTATGTTTTTGAGTTAGAGACTTGAAACTTTGTAGAAAGATTACTTATTAAAATACAAAAAAAGAACACAAATCGTTTTAGAAAATTCCACCCCTAATAGGGTTAAAAAGGAGAGCAAGCTTTGCATGGGCAACACTTTTTTTTGAGTTAGACTTAAAACTTTGCAAAAAGATTACTTATTAGAATACTAAAAAAGAACTTTCAGCGTTTTAGAAAACTCCATCCCTAAGGAGATCCTTAAGATCCTTAAGAAGGGTAGCCAGTGTTGTGTGGGAAAAACTTTTTTTTTTACTAGACTTAAAACTATTCAAAATGTTACTTATTAAAATTAATAATAAAGTACTTTCAGAGTTTTAGAAAATTCCACCCCTAAGGGGGTTAAGAAAGCTTTGTATGGGCAACACTTTTTTTGAGCTAGAGACTTAAAAGTTTACGAAAAAAGTTTTTCTAAGGGGGTTTAAAAGGGGGTTCAAATTTTAAATGGCGAGCAATAAAATTTTAAAGTGTGAGTAAGAGATTTTTAACTTCGGTCTTATTCTGTACGTTAAAAGACTACAAAACTGATTTCAGAGTTTTTCCAAATTCATCCCCTAAGAGTGTTAAAATTGGTTCAAAGTTTGAGTATTTCAAGGCATTTTTAAAGTATGAGATTTTTAACTTTGGTTTTAGACTGTTTGTTCACAAACTAGAAAATGAACATCAACTTTTTTTTTAATTATCCCCTAAAAGAGGGTTCAAATTTTGTATTGAGAGAAATCATTTTCTAAGACGATAAAAAGTTCTACGCGGACGAAGTCGCGGGCAACAGCTAGTACATAATAAATGCCTATGTCCTGACTGACTTATTCACTCAATCACTCACTCACTCATCAACGCACAGCCGAAACTACTAATCTTAGAGAGTTGATTTTTGCACAGTCTGTTGCTTTTATAACGTGGGCTAGGGATAAAAAGGGATTTTTGAAAATTCTACCCCTAAGGGGGTAAAATGGGGGTGCAAAGTTTGTATGGGAGAACCTTTTTTTTTTGAGCTATAGACTTAAACTTTGTAGAAAAATTAGTTATTAGAATACAAATGAAACACTTTCAGCGTTTTGGAAAATTCCACCCCTACGGGGGTAAAATAGGGGTGCAAGGTTTGTATGGGGGAAACATTTTTTTTAAATAGAGACTTAAAACTTTGTAGAAAGATCAGTCATTAGAATACAAATAAAGAACTTTCAGGGTTTTAGAAAATTCTACCCCTAAAGGGGTAAAATAGAGTGCAAAGTTTGTATGGGAAAAACTACTTTTTTTTAAATAGAGACTTAAAACTTTGTAGAGAAATTATTCATTAGAATACAAATAAAGTACCTAGATTCAGTGTTTTAAAAAAATCTACCCCTAAGGGGGTAAAATAGGGGTGCAAATTTTGTATGGGGGAAACAATATTTTTTTTAAATAGAGACTTAAAACTTTGTAGAAAGATTAGTCATCAGAATACAAATTAAGTACTTTCAGCGTTTTAGAAAATTCTACCCCTAAAAATAGGATGCTAAAATAGGGGTGCAAAGTTTGTATGTGGGAAAATATTTTTTTAAGCTAGAGTCCTAAAACTTTGTAGAAAGATTATTTAAATACAAAGAAAGTACTTTCAGCGTTTTGGAAAATTTCACCCCTAAGGGGGTAAAATAGGGTGCAAAGTTTGTATGGGAAAAACATATTTTTTTTTAATAGAGACTTAAAATTTGGACGAAAAATTACTTATTAGAACATGAAAAATACTACATTCGGCGTTTTACAAAAATCATTCCCTAAGGGGGTTAAAAAAGGGTGCAAGTTTTGTATGGGGAACACTTTTTCTGAGCTAGACACTTAAAACTTTGTAGAAAGATTACTTATAAAAATACAAAAAAAAAGACTTTCAGCGTTTTGAAAAAATCTATCTCTAAGGGGGATAAAAAGGGGTGCAAAGTTTTTATCAGGGAAAGTTTATGTTTTTGAGTTAGAGACTTGAAACTTTGTAGAAAGATTACTTATTAAAATACAAAAAAAGAACACAAATCGTTTTAGAAAATTCCACCCCTAATAGGGTTAAAAAGGAGAGCAAGCTTTGCATGGGCAACACTTTTTTTTGAGTTAGACTTAAAACTTTGCAAAAAGATTACTTATTAGAATACTAAAAAAGAACTTTCAGCGTTTTAGAAAACTCCATCCCTAAGGAGATCCTTAAGATCCTTAAGAAGGGTAGCCAGTGTTGTGTGGGAAAAACTTTTTTTTTTACTAGACTTAAAACTATTCAAAATGTTACTTCTTAAAATTAATAATAAAGTACTTTCAGAGTTTTAGAAAATTCCACCCCTAAGGGGGTTAAGAAAGCTTTGTATGGGCAACACTTTTTTTGAGCTAGAGACTTAAAAGTTTACGAAAAAAGTTTTTCTAAGGGGGTTTAAAAGGGGGTTCAAATTTTAAATGGCGAGCAATAAAATTTTAAAGTGTGAGTAAGAGATTTTTAACTTCGGTCTTATTCTGTACGTTAAAAGACTACAAAACTGATTTCAGAGTTTTTCCAAATTCATCCCCTAAGAGTGTTAAAATTGGTTCAAAGTTTGAGTATTTCAAGGCATTTTTAAAGTATGAGATTTTTAACTTTGGTTTTAGACTGTTTGTTCACAAACTAGAAAATGAACATCAACTTTTTTTTTAATTATCCCCTAAAAGAGGGTTCAAATTTTGTATTGAGAGAAATCATTTTCTAAGACGATAAAAAGTTCTACGCGGACGAAGTCGCGGGCAACAGCTAGTACATAATAAATGCCTATGTCCTGACTGACTTATTCACTCAATCACTCACTCACTCACTCATCAACGCACAGCCGAAACTACTAATCTTAGAGAGTTGATTTTTGCACAGTCTGTTGCTTTTATAACGTGGGCTAGGGATAAAAAGGGATTTTTGAAAATTCTACCCCTAAGGGGGTAAAATGGGGGTGCAAAGTTTGTATGGGAGAACCTTTTTTTTTTGAGCTATAGACTTAAACTTTGTAGAAAAATTAGTTATTAGAATACAAATGAAACACTTTCAGCGTTTTGGAAAATTCCACCCCTACGGGGGTAAAATAGGGGTGCAAGGTTTGTATGGGGGAAACATTTTTTTTTTAAATAGAGACTTAAAACTTTGTAGAAAGATCAGTCATTAGAATACAAATAAAGAACTTTCAGGGTTTTAGAAAATTCTACCCCTAAGGGGGTAAAATAGGGGTGCAAATTTTGTATGGGGGAAACAATGTTTTTTTTTAAATAGAGACTTAAAACTTTGTAGAAAGATTAGTCATCAGAATACAAATTAAGTCCTTTCAGCGTTTTAGAAAATTCTACCCCTAAAAATAGGGGGCTAAAATAGGGGTGCAAAGTTTGTATGTGGGAAACTATTTTTTTTAGCTAGAGTCCTACAACTTTGTAGAAAATTTATTTAAATACAAAGAAAGTACTTTCAGCGTTTTGGAAAATTTCACCCCTAAGGGGGTAAAATAGGGTGCAAAGTTTGTATGGGAAAAACATATTTTTTTTTAATAGAGACTTAAAATTTTGACGAAATATTACTTATTAGAACATGAAATATACTACATTCGGCGTTTTACAAAAATCATTCCCTAAGGGGGTTAAAAAAGGGTGCAAGGTTTGTATGGGGAACACTTTTTCTGAGCTAGACACTTAAAACTTTGTAGAAAGATTACTTATAAAAATACAAAAAAAAAAACTTTCAGCGTTTTGAAAAAATCTATCCCTAAGGGGGATAAAAAGGGGTGCAAAGTTTTTATCAGGGAAAGTTTATGTTTTTGAGTTAGAGACTTGAAACTTTGTAGAAAGATTACTTATTTAAATACAAAAAAAGAACACAAATCGTTTTAGAAAATTCCACCCCTAATAGGGTTAAAAAGGAGAGCAAGCTTTGCATGGGCAACACTTTTTTTTTGAGTTAGACTTAAAACTTTGCAAAAAGATTACTTATTAGAATACTAAAAAAGAACTTTCAGCGTTTTAGAAAACTCCATCCCTAAGGGGATCCTTAAGATCCTTAAGAAGGGTAGCCAGTGTTGTGTGGGAAAAACTTTTTTTTTTACTAGACTTAAAACTATTCAAAATGTTACTTATTAAAATTAATAATAAAGTACTTTCAGAGTTTTAGAAAATTCCACCCCTAAGGGGGTTAAGAAAGCTTTGTATGGGCAACACTTTTTTTGAGCTAGAGACTTAAAAGTTTACGAAAAAAGTTCTTTCAGCGATTAGAAAAATTCAACCTCTAAGGGGTTTAAAAGGGGGTTCAAATTTTAAATGGAGAGCAATAAAATTTTAAAGTGTGAGTAAGAGATTTTTAACTTCGGTCTTATTCTGTACGTTAAAAGACTACAAAACTGATTTCAGAGTTTTTCCAAATTCATCCCCTAAGAGTGTTAAAATTGGTTCAAAGTTTGAGTATTTCAAGGCATTTTTAAAGTATGAGATTTTTAACTTTGGTTTTAGACTGTTTGTTCACAAACTAGAAAATGAACATCAACTTTTTTTTTAATTATCCCCTAAAAGAGGGTTCAAATTTTGTATTGAGAGAAATCATTTTCTAAGACGATAAAAAGTTCTACGCGGACGAAGTCGCGGGCAACAGCTAGTACATAATAAATGCCTATGTCCTGACTGACTTATTCACTCAATCACTCACTCACTCACTCATCAACGCACAGCCGAAACTACTAATCTTAGAGAGTTGATTTTTGCACAGTGTGTTGCTTTTATAACGTGGGCTAGGGATAAAAAGGGATTTTTGAAAATTCTACCCCTAAGGGGGTAAAATGGGGGTGCAAAGTTTGTATGGGAGAACCTTTTTTTTTTGAGCTATAGACTTAAACTTTGTAGAAAAATTAGTTATTAGAACACAAATGAAACACTTTCAGCGTTTTGGAAAATTCCACCCCTACGGGGGTAAAATAGGGGTGCAAGGTTTGTATGGGGGAAACATTTTTTTTTAAATAGAGACTTAAAACTTTGTAGAAAGATCAGTCATTAGAATACAAATAAAGAACTTTCAGGGTTTTAGAAAATTCTACCCCTAAAGGGGTAAAATAGAGTGCAAAGTTTGTATGGGAAAAACTACTTTTTTTAAATAGAGACTTAAAACTTTGTAGATAAATTATTCATTAGAATACAAATAAAGTACCTAGATTCAGTGTTTTAAAAAAATCTACCCCTAAGGGGGTAAAATAGGGGTGCAAATTTTGTATGGGGGAAACAATATTTTTTTTAAATAGAGACTTAAAACTTTGTAGAAAGATTAGTCATCAGAATACAAATTAAGTACTTTCAGCGTTTTAGAAAATTCTACCCCTAAAAATAGGGGGCTAAAATAGGGGTGCAAAGTTTGTATGTGGGAAACTATTTTTTTTAGCTAGAGTCCTACAACTTTGTAGAAAATTTATTTAAATACAAAGAAAGTACTTTCAGCGTTTTGGAAAATTTCACCCCTAAGGGGGTAAAATAGGGTGCAAAGTTTGTATGGGAAAAACATATTTTTTTTAATAGAGACTTAAAATTTTGACGAAAAATTACTTATTAGAACATGAAAAATACTACATTCGGCGTTTTACAAAAATCATTCCCTAAGGGGGTTAAAAAAGGGTGCAAGGTTTGTATGGGGAACACTTTTTCTGAGCTAGACACTTTAAACTTTGTAGAAAGATTACTTATAAAAATACAAAAAAAAAGACTTTCAGTGTTTTGAAAAAATCTATCCCTAAGGGGGATAAAAAGGGGTGCAAAGTTTTTATCAGGGAAAGTTTATGTTTTTGAGTTAGAGACTTGAAACTTTGTAGAAAGATTACTTATTAAAATACAAAAAAAGAACACAAATCGTTTTAGAAAATTCCACTCCTAATAGGGTTAAAAAGGAGAGCAAGCTTTGCATGGGCAACACTTTTTTTTGAGTTAGACTTAAAACTTTGCAAAAAGATTACTTATTAGAATACTAAAAAAGAACTTTCAGCGTTTTAGAAAACTCCATCCCTAAGGGGATCCTTAAGATCCTTAAGAAGGGTAGCCAGTGTTGTGTGGGAAAAACTTTTTTTTTTACTAGACTTAAAACTATTCAAAATGTTACTTATTAAAATTAATAATAAAGTACTTTCAGAGTTTTAGAAAATTCCACCCCTAAGGGGGTTAAGAAAGCTTTGTATGGGCAACACTTTTTTTGAGCTAGAGACTTAAAAGTTTACGAAAAAAGTTCTTTCAGCGATTAGAAAAATTCAACCTCTAAGGGGGTTTAAAAGGGGGTTCAAATTTTAAATGGCGAGCAATAAAATTTTAAAGTGTGAGTAAGAGATTTTTAACTTCGGTCTTATTCTGTACGTTAAAAGACTACAAAACTGATTTCAGAGTTTTTCCAAATTCATCCCCTAAGAGTGTTAAAATTGGTTCAAAGTTTGAGTATTTCAAGGCATTTTTAAAGTATGAGTTTTTTAACTTTGGTTTTAGACTGTTTGTTCACAAACTAGAAAATGAACATCAACTTTTTTTTTAATTATCCCCTAAAAGAGGGTTCAAATTTTGTATTGAGAGAAATCATTTTCTAAGACGATAAAAAGTTCTACGCGGACGAAGTCGCGGGCAACAGCTAGTAGATAAATAAATATTTAAATACTTAGAAAACATCCATGACCCAGGAACAAATATTTGACATTTGTGCTCATCACCAAACGTCGGACTCCAACGGGCATTTTCGTGGCATGTCAGAATGATAGGTAAGGTTCGCAAATCAATCAATTCACTTTCGAGTATTTGTACTTAGTATTTGGTAAGTACCTATTATTTATAATGTGAAATTCCAATAATGTGACCTTTCTGTGACTTAAGTTCGGAGTGCTGTCGTAGTATCGTATCCATTGCAATACATAGATATGCAAATTAACAAATAAAGCAAATCTTTCTATTGATTTTTTTTTTTTTTTTTTTTATTATATTTATTAACCAAAGATATAAAAAACTTATTCTAAAACATGTCCCTGCAAAACTGTTTGAACAGTTTGCCTGCAGGTAAGTCTCTTTTATGCTTAATATACATATCATAATAATAACATCGTTTTTAATCCTATTTTATACTTAAATGCTAACTTATTAATCTTGTTATAAATATGAGTGTGATATGATAACGCTTGCTTGCAAAATAAGCAAGCAAGCAGTTACTTAAGTGTAGGTATGCAGTAGGTGTTTTTTTAGTGCTTTTTTAAATTTATGTTTATTTGGTTCATTTCGGATGTCTTCGGGTAAAGTATTTAAGAAGTACGGAAGTCTCTTGGCTAAAGTACGGTCTCCAAAATAGTTATCAACCCGGGGTACTTCATACTTACCCGCGGACACCGACCTTGTGCTATGTTTGTGTTCTATCGGTATTGGGCTATGTACTCGATTGCTATGATTGTTAACTGCTAAAAGGTATTTATGTTTTAGGCTAACCGGAAGTATTTTACAGATTTTAAATAATTTTGAATAATCGCCCTTGCAACTGTTTTTTGTTTTTTTATTTACTAGTAATTTTAAGAATCTAATTTGCAATGCTTCAAGTTTGTCTATGTAAGATTTGAATGTAAGTCCATAGCAATCAAGGGCATATCCCAGCACCGAGTCTACTATAGCAAAGTACAGACATTTTAGTATATTGCTTGGTACTTTAAAGCTAAGGTGGTAAAATTTTCCTAGGAGTAATCTTAATTTACTACAAATATAGTTAATATGTTGTAGCCAGGAAAATGTAACATCAACCTTGACGCCAAGATATGTAACACAGTCTACCTTTTCAATATGTTTGCATTGGCAATTATTTAAACTATTATGAAGACAAGTAAAACTATGGGTATACATAAGTGGTGAGGTTTCAGCTATTGACAAATAAGGTGATTGAATGATGAGGAATTTGGTCTTATCTGTATTTAACACTATACCATTATCATGGGACCATTTAACGACTGCGTCTATGTCCTGTTGAACCAATCGACAAGTTTCTGAAAGGTTGGTTCCGGCAAGTAGGGTGCATAGATCGTCTGCAAACATGTGCGCGGAACAGTGACGCAGTACTCCACACAGACTGTTAACGTGCATGAGGTAGCACACAGGTCCGCACACGGAGCCCTGGGGGACCCCGCAGCGCACCCGCGTCTCGTCGCTTAAGCCGTCGCCTATCTTGACGCGATATGAACGTGATGTGAGGTAGTCCCGGAACCAGCAGTTCAGCGGCTGCCCCACACCACATTCGTCCATGCCCTTTAAAAGAGTGTCGGTTTCCAAGGTGTCGAATGCTTTTTTAAAATCATAAAATATGGCTACAACAAATTTCTTATCTCCTAGGTACGTATTTATCTCATCGGTGAATCTTGATAAAAGGGTAACAGTGCTTTTATCTTTTTGGAAACCATGTTGACAGTCGTTAAGTACTTTATTTTTTTGAAGAAAAGAATTAATTTGGTTTATGATACTTATATTAGACGGCACTCTACCAACAAATATAAGTATGAACAACAGTCATAATGACGCATGTCAGCTATCTATTTGTTTTTTAAGTGGCCACTTCAGTGGGCTATCAGTCATCACTTCAAAGAGTATTTACACATTAAAGATGAATAAATGATAACGGGTAACTAATTTAATTAACTATGTTACAAATAATACATTATAATACTCGTAAGTTAAGATTTTTTTGTAAACCTTACCTTGCCCTCAAACTGCCCCCTATAGTCCGACGTATGCTCATCACACAAATAAATGCCCTATACCAGGATTCTAACCCAGGACCTCCGGCTTCGTAGGCAGGGTCAACACCAACTAGGCTACAGTAGGAAGCTCCCATACAACAAACGTGATTTTTTTGCTGTTTTTGTAGATAATGGTACGGAACCCATCGTGCGCGAGTCCGACTCGCACTTGGTCGGTGTTTTTTTTCTCGATTTTTATACAATTCGATGATTTTTTAGTCATTTCGATGCTAGTGCTGAAAGTATGACATTAAATTACGTCACGAGTACCGAGATAAGGATATGGTACCGGGACGAGTGAAGAATTACATTTCCGCACGTATATCGAACGACGTTTTTTAATACAGTTGCGAAAAAATAAGAAAAACAACAAGTAAGGAAGACCTGTATTAAACAATAGTATTTTTCACAATCGTGTTATAATAGAGAGCTTTTTTAGTCGAGTACCGTGTTTAGGCCACGAAGCTTGCTGAGTGGCCTAAGTAAGGTACGAGATTAAAAAGCTTGATTATAACACTATTGTGAACAATACTTTTTGTACGAGTTCATTAATAGTATTTTATGCAACTGTTGTATAAGAAGGGTCTTAAAAGGCGAGTGGCGTGGGTAGACGCCACGAGCGTTTTTAAACCAGTTATACACCGTTGCATATAATACTTTTTCTACGACAAATTTTAAATAAATAGCAGACTACATAATAGTTAAACTTTTCATGCAGCAAGTTTTCTATTCGTACTTTTGCTAATCACTCAATTTCTTCAGGAGTTCAGTTATTAATTTCTTCGACCATTTTAAAAGGAACGTACACTTTTGTCTTCACAAACACGAATAAAATCTTAATAGTTTAGGACTAATAGTTTATCATCTTTCGTCTTTTCATTTTGAACTGTATTTTGGTGGGAAATCGGAAATGTGACAGCTCTTGCTTATGGTTTGTTTTTTTTTATTTGTTTGCACTTGCCATCCGAACCAAACCGAATTAATTTTCCACGAGTCAACTGAACTAATTAAACAAACTCGATACTGTTGAAACGTAGTGCAGCCTATCGGTCGTACGCTCGTTGATATCTTAAAAGACATCAACGAGCGTACGACATCAACGAGTATACGAGTAAACTCAATAATCAAAGCGATTCTATTGGTCCAATTCATTACAGTTCGGTAAAGCAGCCACGTGATTGGTCGAATTTAGTTTAGTTCTATTTTCAAATTTTTTTCGGTTGTCTAGAGCGTATCGAAACAGTTATTTCGATTGTTTCGACAGTAACATGGACTACAACTATGAAAAGAGTGACGTTGCAGTATTCTCTATGAAATCTTAATACACAAAAAATTGGTTTTTGATTAACTTCATTATTTTTCAACTGTATTACAATGATGTTACAGAATTAATAATATAAAAGTTTCGAATTCCTTACTTGTTGTTTTTCTTATTTTTTCGCAACTGTATTAAAAAACGACGTTCGATATACGTGGAAAAGTAAAAAGCACTAGTTCGCGAAAGCCAATTTTCCGCAAGCTAAACAGCTACGTAATGTAGCACTTTTTGTTGCTCAAAATGTGCTACTTTAAGTTGTTCAAAAATCAATTTTTTTAACCTTACAAATTTTTTAAAGTTGTTATGACGTCACAGTTAAGAGCCATTTACACTGGTTAAATTTGCAACATTGATGAAATTAAAATATTAAATATCTTGATAACAGTAAGAGTTAAGATACAACTGTCTTGGAGAAATTAACTTTATTTGACCTAAACTATACCCCCTTGCAATTAACGGAAATTGTCAAAAGCACGTAGTATAATAATATATTATATATACAGAGGAACATATAACCTCGCCTCCTTTTTTGAACTCGGTTAAAAAGGATTCAGTATGGTTGATTATAGGGATTAGGCAACTTTGTACTACAATTTACGATGCGAGCAAATTATTAAATATTTGCGTGTTTAGCGTGTTAGAGACTTGACGCAAACGCGTGGCATTACACTATTCCCCTGTGTCAATTATTAGTACCTAACACATTTCTGATAATGCATCTACCAGGAGCCGTGGAGCGAGGCGCACCAGGAACGCCTGGAGCTGTTGCGGGCGCGGGTGCTGGAGCTGAACCGACAGCTAGGCGCGCTAGCCGCGGGCTGGCACGGCCAGCTCTCGCTGCACATGAACCTAGCGCTGCCGACCGCCCCCACCGCCAACGTGCTGAGGTCGCAGAACCGCATGCTGGCTGAGGTTCGTAAAGATACTGTCTATCTACCACGAGCCGTGGAGCGAGGCGCACCAGGAGCGGCTGGAGCTGTTGCGGGCCCGGGTGCTGCAGCTGCACCGGCAGCTTAGGCGCGCTGGCCGCGGGCTGGCACGGCCAGCTCTCGCTGCACATGAACCTAGCGCTGCCGACCGCCCCCACCGCCAACGTGCTGAGGTCGCAGAACCGCATGCTGGCTGAGGTTCGTAACGATACTGTCTATCTACCACGAGCCGTGGAACGAGGCGCACCAGGAGCGGCTGGAGCTGTTGCGGGCCCGGGTGCTGCAGCTGCACCGGCAGCTATAGGCGCGCTGGCCGCGGGCTGGCACGGCCAGCTCTCGCTGCACATGAACCTAGCGCTGCCGACCGCCCCCACCGCCAACGTGCTGAGGTCGCAGAACCGCATGCTGGCTGAGGTTCGTAAAGATACTGTCTATCTACCACGAGCCGTGGAGCGAGGCGCACCAGGAGCGGCTGGAGCTGTTGCGGGCCCGGGTGCTGCAGCTGCACCGGCAGCTATAGGCGCGCTGGCTGCGGGCTGGCACGGCCAGCTCTCGCTGCACATGAACCTAGCGCTGCCGACCGCCCCCACCGCCAACGTGCTGAGGTCGCAGAACCGCATGCTGGCTGAGGTTCGTAAAGATACTGTCTATCTACCACGAGCCGTGGAGCGAGGCGCACCAGGAGCGGCTGGAGCTGTTGCGGGCCCGGGTGCTGCAGCTGCACCGGCAGCTATAGGCGCGCTGGCCGCGGGCTGGCACGGCCAGCTCTCGCTGCACATGAACCTAGCGCTGCCGACCGCCCCCACCGCCAACGTGCTGAGGTCGCAGAACCGCATGCTGGCTGAGGTTCGTAAAGATACTGTCTATCTACCACGAGCCGTGGAGCGAGGCGCACCAGGAGCGGCTGGAGCTGTTGCGGGCCCGGGTGCTGCAGCTGCACCGGCAGCTATAGGCGCGCTGGCTGCGGGCTGGCACGGCCAGCTCTCGCTGCACATGAACCTAGCGCTGCCGACCGCCCCCACCGCCAACGTGCTGAGGTCGCAGAACCGCATGCTGGCTGAGGTTCGTAAAGATACTGTCTATCTACCAGGAGCCGTGGAGCGAGGCGCACCAGGAACGCCTGGAGCTGTTGCGGGCGCGGGTGCTGGAGCTGAACCGACAGCTAGGCGCGCTAGCCGCGGGCTGGCACGGCCAGCTCTCGCTGCACATGAACCTAGCGCTGCCGACCGCCCCCACCGCCAACGTGCTGAGGTCGCAGAACCGCATGCTGGCTGAGGTTCGTAAAGATACTGTCTATCTACCAGGAGCCGTGGAGCGAGGCGCACCAGGAGCGGCTGGAGCTGTTGCGGGCCCGGGTGCTGCAGCTGCACCGGCAGCTATAGGCGCGCTGGCCGCGGGCTGGCACGGCCAGCTCTCGCTGCACATGAACCTAGCGCTGCCGACCGCCCCCACCGCCAACGTGCTGAGGTCGCAGAACCGCATGCTGGCTGAGGTTCGTAAAGATACTGTCTATCTACCAGGAGCCGTGGAGCGAGGCGCACCAGGAGCGGCTGGAGCTGTTGCGGGCCCGGGTGCTGCAGCTGCACCGGCAGCTATAGGCGCGCTGGCCGCGGGCTGGCACGGCCAGCTCTCGCTGCACATGAACCTAGCGCTGCCGACCGCCCCCACCGCCAACGTGCTGAGGTCGCAGAACCGCATGCTGGCTGAGGTTCGTAAAGATACTGTCTATCTACCAGGAGCCGTGGAGCGAGGCGCACCAGGAGCGGCTGGAGCTGTTGCGGGCCCGGGTGCTGCAGCTGCACCGGCAGCTATAGGCGCGCTGGCCGCGGGCTGGCACGGCCAGCTCTCGCTGCACATGAACCTAGCGCTGCCGGCCGCGCCCACCGCCAACATCCTGTGGTCGCAGAACCGCATGCTAGCTGAGGTTCGTAAAGATACTGTGTCTACCAGGAGCCGTGGAATTCGGTGACGTGGGGTGCCCTAAGTGGCTCAGACGCCTAATGTCCGTGTGGGGCGGCTCCCGAAACGATGGAGCACATGGTTTCTTGCCCAGCGTGCACGCACGCTTGCTCCGAGCAAGACCTTCGAGACGCGACCGAATGGTGCGGGCGATAAGCGTCGCCACCTTCTGGTCCCGCACAGTCTGAATCCATCGACAAGACAGGTAGAAGGAGCCGTGGAGCGAGGCGCATCAGGAACGCCTGGAGCTGCTGCACGCGCGGGTGCTGGAGCTGCACCGGCCGCTAGGCACGCTGGCCGCGGGCTGGCACGGCCAGCTCTCGCTGCACATGAACCTAGCGCTGCCGGCCGCGCCCACCGCCAACGTCCTTAGTTCACAGAACCGTTCGTAAACCTACTCACCAAACAATGGTCGTACACGCCGTACCGTACCAGAAACGAACGCTCCGGCGGTCGAATGAACTCCTGCGGTTTTCCCGAGGAACTACAATATGGGGTTCTTCAAGAAAAGAAGGGGACAGGTTTTTAAAGGGTCGGCAACGTGCATGCGAGTCTGCTGGAGTTGCAATCATGCCACCAGCCTAACTAGCATAATCGCGTTTATGACAGGCATAAAGCATTCGTCCCTTGCTAGCAAGTATGTAAGTGTGAGAGGGAGATCTCGTCTGTGCTAGTGTTATATGTATGTACAGTCAACCAATTTGATTCCTAGGCCACCGAAGAACCCCGTCATTTTAACTCCTACATAGCGACGCGATAATCCTAGTAACCCGTGTTGACATAGCATTTACAAAGGTAAGGTTCTATTATATATTAAATAAATTAAATTAAATTTTATTTTAATTGCATCCTAATTGCATATTTTTAATTTTTAATGTAACCAATGTAATTTTATGGGTTAATACCTAAATAAATAACTAATTTATTATTATTAATTATTATGGCCTAGGAATCAAATTGGTTGACCATACGAGTATGTACTGTACCGAATGTACAACGAGTTAGTTACTTTGTCCCCTTATAAATCAATAGACTCGAATGAGAAAGTCTCAATGACAACTAGTAATACTTATTTATTTATAACTAGCTAAAATGAATGTAGTAGAGAATGGCTAAATAATAATATTTTTTATTATTTTTTTCTTCTTTGACATGAAATAATTATTGTATAGTTCTGTAAATATTTTTACGTCATACCTGGCCATAAAGCAGGAATTACCGCACGCTATGCGTGCGGAAAACCCCACTTCCTGGCCAGATAGAGACGTAAAATTTTGTACTTACCACGGGCGGTAATAAAGAAAGCCTCAGAGCGCATATTTATCGCCCTTGCCTTCGGCTCGGGCGTCAAATACCTGCGATCTGAGACATTCTTTGTTTAACCGCCCTAGGTAAGTAATGTACTATAATGTGTAATCTTGTATATTTTGCATACGAGTCATGGTTAAGCATGGAAACCTACATGTGATTTTGTTTGTAACACCTGTTTGGTAATGTTTAACGCAAATAAATATTCTTATTCTTAAAAATGGGTTCGTTGACGACATCAAAAAAACGGCAGAAAAAAACTGGACTGAAACAGCAACAGACTAGGAAAAAAGATGGAGAAGGCTTTTACTCTTTATTAAGCTACAATAATAATAATAAAATGAATTTTAGTACTATCCGGACAATAGGGAACTTGCATATTTTTATTTTATTACGAAAATCACAAGTATAATTCAGCATTAAAACAACTGTCGCAATAAAACTTTCTTATGATTTATTTTTCTGATGTTTATATGCATTTGAAATCTGCACGCGCCGGCACCCCTCGAAAACGCACTATATTTAATTGGGCTTATGCTATGACGTCACAGCATATATTCTCGGCGCGTTTACTATGGAGTAAGTCATTAATTTGCAATTATCTCCAAAAAAATTGCATTTAAGTCTTATATTGTCATACAAAATATCATTTCTAATTTAATATTCAATGTGACTGATGTTATTTTATCGAAAAAAAATCGTCATTTTAACGTGAGATAAAACTAATACAATCGTTTTTTTTCTTTTGTATGATATCTACGTATATTCGCATCGATTTAGTGCAATTTATTCGAAATCGAAGTCCCATGCAAGTTCCCCATTCACGGGGCGGGCTCAATCGCACCTTTTATAAAATACAAATATAAATTGATAAATTTGACGAGTCTTACGCGATTTAATTTTCTCTTAAAATTTTAACATTATGATGGAATTTGTTATATTTTATTTATAATATTATTTATTGTTTCAGGAAGTCAACCGCAAAAATGAGAGGATATCTGTGTTGGAAAGGGAAAAGTCAGCATTGATCAGAGAGGTGCTAGGTCCAAGGAACCGAACGAAAATAATGGATAATTTTTCATAGCACAAATAAGTTTTATGACAAATAGAATATGTATTAATTTTAGTACTAAGGTGCAATCCATACTTCCATACTAATATTATAAATGCAAAAGTGGTCATGATGTAATTAATGACATTGCATTGATGATCATTGATCACATTTATAAGAAGTGGAATATTTTGAAACAATTTATATATTATCAATTTTTATTTTCTTGTGATACATACTAATCTATGTCTTACAATTAACAATAGTGCCATACTTAAGAAAAATCTATTTATACTAAAACACAGAACTGCAATTAAAAGTTACTGGATTACATTAAGAAGATAATATAATCAATAAATTTTTAAATACTTTCTTTACTGAGTTAATTTATTTTTGTGATATAATGAGTAGTCATATTCCCTGAATGGAACATCATATGTCAGGTTACCATGGTCCCATGCTCGCTCAATGGCCACTAGAAGTTCCTTCTGTTTCTTTCTGCAAAGTCCGGTCTTGAATGCATCCAATATCTGAAAAAAAAACATCATTTCAATCAACAATGTCAAATTGTTAAGACTAGATTGTAACTAACACAATATTGATTGTACAGCCTGACCCAATATAGCCTGAAACAAATAAATAATATATAAGACTAGTTAAAGACCATAAATGAGAATACAATAGAAAGCAGAGCACAGCACGGCTATCACAAGACCGCCACGACATACTCTCTAGCTCTCTCGCACTATCTGTCTCTTTCTAAGTGGTCTAATAAGAGAGAGACGGATAGTGCGAGAGAGCTCGAGAGTATGTCGCGGCCGTCTTGTGATAGCCGTGCAGGTTCCAAATCAATAACTGGGTAGAGAAAGACAAAAAATACATGATATCTATCTGATGACAGTTGAAATAGTGTTGATAAAAGAAACGTAATTTGAAGATTACATAGTGTGGTCTTGTTGCGGTAACATAGATGTAAATTCAGGGTTCTGGCTTTAGCCAGCATGAAATTACAGAATGTTGAAAATGGCCTGAATGGCTTCGAGATAAGGATGGTACGGCCGTGCCTCTTTGTTTTGCTCGACTTGGCGGGGGCACTGCTGTGCCCTCAGGTATTCGTCAAATTTGTATGATATGAATTCAGGGCTGTAACCTGATTATTATATTTATAAGTATGTCCAGAAATGATAGATCCAATTTTGTGCACAATGTAATATACTAGTCTGTCAACATTTAAAAACGACTAACAGTTTCCTAAATGCATCCATACCTGGCCAGTGTGCTCTGAAATAAACTGCTCCAGTAATTTTGTGTTCCTGTGATCTAAAACCAGATATTCATCCCTGCAAACAGGGCAAGGGTTTCCTGTGGATATGATGCCGTTCCTCACGCAAGTTTTTCTTGTCTTCCTTGGAGCAAAGCCACCTTTGTGGTTACGTCTGTACAAAAACCACACCGGTTTTTCTCCATACGCCTGTTGATAGGCTTTGCTTTGCATATATCTTATACTAGTTTCGGTAGGGATAATTTTGGTTCTATCCTTAGCTGGATCAATCGTTTTCTGTTCCTCGCCTTCCGCATTCTCTGCTGGCTCACAGTAGAACCGAACACAGGCCCTAGTTTCGGCTAAAATGATTCTTCGTAGGGACGACTGTATACTACTCCACAGTGCCATACTTGGAGATTTAATATTTTGCAGTATTAAATACTTAATGTTCCGACAAACAAAGTGCTCAATTAATCGAATCACACATGACTGACATGACTGAAGGAAAGGAAAAGAAAAGAAACCTTAGGATATGAGAAATGAGGCAACTGTCACTTTGACAAATTGACATTGATGTAATGTTTTTTTCTATAATATGGAATCAAATATTTTAGCGAGATGCAAGTGCTTGACGTAAAGCAAATAGTTTTATGTGCAAGACATATAAATGGTCACATTTTACGTAAATGATGGTATAGCATGTTAGCTCATGACGGTAAAATTTTATACGTCGGTTGTGGACATAAAACATGTGCATAAAAGTCGTCATTTTGTTAGTGTGCTAGCCGGGCAGGTGAAAGCCATAAGGCATATTCAAACGGTCGTGCACAGGTCTTGCATGGCAGTCCGTCACTTTATTTAGATGGATGATTCTCACCCTATCTTAACTGGCAGGACCATGATGCAGGACAGTCTGGATGTGGCTATACATCCAGTTACTCAACTATTTCCATAATCCATTCGTGTCTAGAGATTAGGTCATCTCTTTTTAACGCTATCATTATTATGTCAAAGTAAGAGATAAAAGTATGTTTATGAGTTCCTCTATTGTTTTTATATTAATTATCAATAGCAACACTATATCTCTCGTTGACATTTCATTCTTTTCAATTTTCAATTCAAACGGCTTCTAAGTTCTAACGGACTTTGGTTGGTGGGACTGTTTTTATTCAGTGTATGGTGTATTCCTTAATTTTGAGATAAATTAAAAATATATAAGTGTCGAGCGAGTGTAAACGAACATTAGGATTGTCAGTGTTATGAATACGTAGAAAATTGTATAGAGCGGAGTTTTTAAAGTTCTGTACTTACCTACAATGTCCGATTCCACCGGGGACACTGCTGTTACGTGAGTTATTGATACATCCTTATTTTTGTTTGTCAAAGGTTCATCCGTTTATCGCTTTCATAGCAAAGCTATCATCCCATGATTTACAGGAAGAACGATTGATGAGTCCATTTAGATTTTAGGCCATAGGCGCCATAGCATTGTTTCTTTTTAACAAATAAGTAGGTGCGAAAGGAATGAATGCTCTATGTCGAGATCATCTTTACCTCTAGTAATTTTATAAAAAAAATGAAACATTCAATTATTCTGGTTTCTTGCTTCGTCAGCATTATACAAACAGGATAAGGATATTTTTCATCTCTACAATTTGTTGTGAGCAGTGTTTGTTTTCAGGATCCATTTTAGACGGGTAAATCCTGATCCTTTGTTTCCTTTTTTTGTGATCTGGGTTTGCTGAGCCCATTAATGAAGGTTGTATAGTTTTTTTATTATTATATAGCCTTTTATTTCAGACACACGTTATTAATTACTCTAATATATCACACTTTCTTATCTTCTGTGCGTCAGTTTGCCAATCGGCAAAGGCCTCCTCCATTGTATAGTAACATATGTATAACAGTTGGTAGTGCATGTTATGCTATGTATACAAATATTACTAGGTGTTTTACAAAAAATTAACTTAGCATTCACTAACCCTGAATTACACATATTATACATATCCTACAGTAAGAAAGCTCTGCATCTAGACATATTCATTATATGATTACTAGTAACCAGACAAGTCCCGGGCCAGGGAAGTTACTAGTAAGAAATAGTCTGATTAATGTAGGTATGATCCAATAATCCTCCTCCACTTGCAACTGACCTTTATTAAATACTAGCGACCCACCCCGGCTTTGCACGGGTTTATATGTATAATACATGCATGCTATTGAATCACTCTATCTATTAAAAAAACCGCATCAAAATCCGTTGCGTAGTTTTAAAGATCTAAGCATACATAGGGACAGACAGACAGCAGGAAGCCCACTATCCACTAAGCTGAACCGGTCATCAAATAGATGGTTTCAATAATTTGGATGATTTCGTTTCAATGATTTATATATTTCGGACAGTCACGGGTCAGTCCTATTTTGAAAGTCAGAGGCTCATACTCAGGTACCACTGTTAATCTTTCACAACAACCTATTGTATAATTACCACTACTACTACAAAGAGTCCTACATGTATCTAGATTAAGAAAGTAAGCACTAAAGATTATATTATGTACAGTCAGCTGCAGAGAAAAGGTACACCCCCCCCCCCCCTCCACAACAAGTAACAATATACTTAGGAGTAAAAAATGCGCAGCCTAGTTTGCCCACTTCCCATTCACATGGAGTTGCATCCATTGGTGGTGGAACGGGCAATACAGCCTGCCGGCTACAAGGCGTAGGAACATTACCTACAACTTAGAAAAGTTGAAAAACCCCCCACATTTTTATTTCAAAGTTTAATATCTCAAAAACGTAGCTAATAACTAGGGTCCGGAGAAGTTGTGGCAAATTTCACAAAGAGGGTAGTAGAGTCGCCTATATATTTTTATGACTAAACGAATAACAATTTAATAATTTATTTCTCTTCAATTTCTTAAGTATTATATTCTTGCGAGTAAATATTAAGTTTGTGACATGGCATGTAAACTTTCTGTTAAGTTCCTTCAAAAATTTCAAGTTTTCGTCAACCACAGATATGGAATTGTGTTCGCTTATAGCTTATATATGACTTTGCACGCTAACAAATATGGTCTAAGGCCAAATGATCAACTGTTTCGTATAAAGCAAGCCATAAACTTCAATAAAAAAAATGAGATGACAAAATATAACATTTACAACGTAACATTTGGTGTTCTTGTAATCACTCCTCTAAAAATAAATATAAAATAAATAATTTATTTATTCAATCGTAAAAAGTTAGAAAAGAACAACAACTCCATTACTCTCTGTGTGAAATTTGCCACCACTTGTCCGGACACTACTAATAACCATCTCGATCACGTCAGCTTTCGAATAAAAAAACCGCATTCAAATCGGTCCATTCATTTAGTAGCTACGATGCCACAGACAGACACACACACATGTACGTCAAACTTATATATAAACCCCTCTTTTTCCGTGGGGGGTTAAATCAAATCGGTCCATTCATTTAGTAGCTACGATGCCACAGACAGACACACACATGTACGTTAAACTTATATATAACACCCCTCTTTTTCCGTGGGGGGTTAAATCAAATCGGTCCATTCATTTAGTAGCTACGATGCCACAGACAGACACACACATGTACGTCAAACTTATATATAAACCCCTCTTTTTCCGTGGGGGGTTAAATCAAATCGGTCCATTCATTTAGTAGCTACGATGCCACAGACAGACACACACATGTACGTCAAACTTATACAACGTGTCCCAAAACTCAACGATAAGCCGGCACCAGAGGATGGAGCTACTTATGATTAGTCGAGAAAAAATAAGGAAAAAAATATATCTCAATTATTTTAGAAATTACAGAAAAAAAATGAAATTCATCGAAAATCGACATCCCTAATGGTATTTTTAACGACCATGTCTACAAATATTCAAATATTACTGTTTTTTTTTTGTTTTTGGAAACTTAAGTAGCCCTGCTATCTAACACAGTTCTTAAAAATACCATAATACATGTAGTTTTTACACAAAAAATAATCAAAATCGATTTTGTCCCTACAATTTTGAAAGATTTTTTCTTACAGTCCACTTTCAATCATCATGGTGTAAAAAAATTGTATTGACACCACAATGGCAATAATTTTCAAAAGTTGACGCAACTAACCAAGATTCCAAAATGGTATAATACTTTAGGAAACCTAGTCACAAAAAAAAACAACGAATTTTTAAACAAGAATCGACATTATTTAGTGTTGGCGGTAATCACTTTTACTGTACCCAAAAAAGGATTTTTGTTGTTGAAAAATGTTGAATAAATGCAAAGAAATAGTACAATTTTTTTTATTTTTTTTAAATTCATTTACTACATTATTAATACTACAGTAAATGTTCAAATTGCCTGCCACCGGCATTAATACAGACATGACATCGCCTTAGAAATGATCGTTTTATCCGTCGTGCATATCTTCTACCATTGATATGATCCGCAGCTTGTGTGATTTTTTGGCGAAGCTCGTCCAATGTTGCTATGGGTTTTGAGTAGACTTTGTCTTTAAGACAGCCCCAGTAGAAGAAGTCCAGGGGGTTCAGGTCGGGCGAACGGGGTGGCCACAAGATAGGACCAAGTCGCCCGATCCAACGCCCTGGATACTCTTGGTTTAAGTATTCTCGCACTGCACGGGCATAGTGAGCTGGGCAACCATCATTTTGAAACCACATGTTTTGTAAATCACGTAAAGGCACGTCTTCTAATAATTCAGGCATGTCGTTTTGTAAAAAGTTCAAATAGCCATCACCATTAAGGTTTCCTTGTAACTACGACTTGCCTGAATTATTAGAAGACGTGCCTTTACGTGATTTACAAAACATGTGGTTTCAAAATGATGGTTGCCCAGCTCACTATGCCCGTGCAGTGCGAGAATACTTAAACCAAGAGTATCCAGGGCGTTGGATCGGGCGACTTGGTCCTATCTTGTGGCCACCCCGTTCGCCCCACCTGAACCCCCTGGACTTCTTCTACTGGGGCTGTCTTAAAGACAAAGTCTACTCAAAACCCATAGCAACATTGGACGAGCTTCGCCAAAAAATCACACAAGCTGCGGATCATATCAATGGTAGAAGATATGCACGACGGATAAAACGATCATTTCTAAGGCGATGTCATGTCTGTATTAATGCCGGTGGCAGGCAATTTGAACATTTACTGTAGTATTAATAATGTAGTAAATGATTTAAAAAAAATTAAAAAAAATTGTACCATTTCTTTGCATTTATTCAACATTTTTCAACAACAAAAATCCTTTTTTGGGTACAGTAAAAGTGATTACCGCCAACATTAAATAATGTCGATTCTTGTTTAAAAATTCGTTGTTTTTTTTTGTGACTAGGTTTCCTAAAGTATTATACCATTTTGGAATCTTGGTTAGTTGCGTCAACTTTTAAAAATTATTGCCATTGTGGTGTCAATACAATTTTTTTACACCATGATGATTGAAAGTGGACTGTAAGAAAAAATCTTTCAAAATTGTAGGGACAAAATCGATTTTGATTATTTTTTGTGTAAAAACTACATGTATTATGGTATTTTTAAGAACTGTGTTAGATAGCAGGGCTACTTAAGTTTCCAAAAACAAAAAAAAAACAGTAATATTTGAATATTTGTAGACATGGTCGTTAAAAATACCATTAGGGATGTCGATTTTCGATGAATTTCATTTTTTTTCTGTAATTTCTAAAATAATTGAGATATATTTTTTTCCTTATTTTTTCTCGACTAATCATAAGTAGCTCCATCCTCTGGTGCCGGCTTATCGTTGAGTTTTGGGACACGTTGTATATAACACCCCTCTTTTTCCGTGGGGGGTTAAATCAAATCGGTCCATTCATTTAGTAGCTACGATGCCACAGACAGACACACACATGTACGTCAAACTTATATATAACACCCCTCTTTTTCCGTGGGGGGTTAAATCAAATCGGTCCATTCATTTAGTAGCTACGATGCCGCAGACAGACACACACATGTACGTCAAACTTATATATAACACCCCTCTTTTTCCGTGAAGGGTTAATTCAAATCGGTCCATTCATTTAGTAGCTACGATGCCACAGACAGACACACACACATGTACGTCAAACTTATATATAACACCCCTCTTTTTCCGTGGGGGGTTAAATCAAATCGGTCCATTCATTTAGTAGCTACGATGCCACAGACAGACCACACACACATGTACGTCATACTTATATATAACACCCCTCTTTTTCCGTGGGGGGTTAAATCAAATCGGTCCATTCATTTAGTAGCTACGATGCCACAGACAGACACACACACATGTACGTCAAACTTATATATAACACCCCTCTTTTTCCGTCGTGGGTTAAATCAAATCGGTCCATTCATTTAGTAGCTACGATGCCACAGACATACACACACACACAGACACGTCAAACTTATAACACCCCTCTTTTTCCGTCGGGGGTTAAAATTGAGATATAACACAATCCAATCAATATATATATGGATACAATCTATTGAAATTATAGCTATCAAAACATGACAAGTTATTAACTTATTATTAGTAGAAACACAGTTCTTACAACTTAGGGGGCGTCCACAAATTACGTAACGCAAAATTCTTAAATTTTAACACCACCCCCCCCCCCCCCTCCCCCCTCCACTCATGTAACAGCACCGTGACACTTAGCTGCCCCCCCCCCCCCCCCCCCCTTCGATTCCGTTACATAACAAGTCTTCAGGGTAATATTCAGAAAATAAAGATAAGTGGTATTTTAGATACTTTTTAATCGTAAATCTGCATTTTTTTAATGAAACATTAGTGTAACAAGTGTGTAACAAATAACATTGAAATTTTGCTGTGCCGTGGCTGTTGAAATACTGGAGTGACATTCTTTGTATGCCTTAAAGGCCTTTTGATAAATTTCACCTATTTTCGATGTCATCACCTTCAAATATATTAACTTGCACTTTGCACTTGTATTTTGTTTTGGTTTGGAGGGTAGACTTTTGTATCTGTCTGTCATTATCGTGTCGCGCGCTCGGTGTTGCCAATATTTTCTTAGACAAATACCGCAAACTAGGGATGTGAAAAACTCAACATTTTTAAGTATACTATTATATAAAATCGTGCATGACGTAACGCAAACCTTGACACCCCCCTCCCCCAACGTAACAGGACCGTAACGCTTGGCCGGACCCCCCCCCCCCCCCCCCCCAATTTGCGTTACATAATTTGTGGACGCCCCCTTATGCATGGTAGATGGTAGTTCGATCTCATCTTCACTTGCCACTCAAAAGAGATTACAGAAAATCCTGACTTTAGTCCCTCATAGAATCTAAGTATCACTATGGAGAGCATAAATGGCACACATCTTCAGACCTACTTAACAACATGCATTTGGGTCAATCAACTATATCTTGTTGTCATTCAATCCTATAAGTGTGGAGACAACATCACAGAGTTTCTGCGAAAAAAAATCACAACATGGACAGCATGAACATGCTTAGATGTCCCATAAAAAAGGAGGATCAGTACCAGCTCTAGCCCTCAATGAGCGTGGCACGAGTTGGCCTAAAATTACAAGAAGACGACCCAGGAGACAAGAGAAAGTAGATTCACCTATAGTATATTATGTCCTATACAAATGACACACCTGTTTGATGGATGATACTTACAATTGCTCATCAACTTCAACAGAATCTTGTAAAAAGTGATATACAATTGAGGAGATTCACTGGTTATTTGTGTTCTTCGTCATCACTGATCCCATCATCAGGCAACAGTCAGTCAAGCTTGGTCTGACAACTCATAACGTTCCGTGTATCCAGTTTCCCGCAGGCCCGCAAGCAAACTGTTCCGTCGTGCTTCCGCGGCCGATTTGACTGGGACCTGAAGATAACCCAGAATTACCCCATTCAAATAATATTAAAGTATACATTTTGATGCAGATTTCGATAAAGCGTAGCTTTGCACTTGGCTTGAAGGGCTTAGTGCTAGAGTTGAGTACCTACTATATATTCTACATAATCATATGAATAACTTAAGGTTTTTCATGCATTTATGTCACTATATATAAAGTACGTTCCACAGTTTTTTTGAGATCTACAGCGGTTAAGAAAAGTAGATACTACAGGTGGCTGAATGTAGGTAGTGATCAATAATAATATGATATTTTTTCTAGCTTGATTAGAATGAAAGATGCTAAACTCGCGTATTGTGTATTACGTACGTTTTCACGGTAGCTAGACCTTTAATTAACTGATTAGAGATCAAGTCTATATTATAAAATCCGCATATTGGAAGTGATTTAATTTTTACAAGCAATATTTATCCCTTGGAAAAAATATGAGTTTCGCTTATACCTACTTACCAATACAAAGTGACATACTTACTATTATGAAGTGACATCTATCATTCTAATCTTCCTAGAAAATGGGACTGCTTTAGGCGTCCTTTGCGTTTGAATAGATAATTATATCTTATTTTTATTTGAATATAATGAATAATGACTATCGGTACACAATAAATAATACCTACTATTTGATTAGGTTATTTTTTTTGGGATGCTGCAGTTAAGTTAGTTTTTTAGGCACTTCCATTCACCCCGTCTGTCCTTTGGCTTGGTACTGTAAAAATCTGGGGGCACGGTAGTGCACCCGCCAAGACGAGCCAAGCGAAGCGCAAGGGCAGGCACTACCTATCTTTTCTCGAAGCGCTTCGTCGTTTTTTTGAACCCTCATAACTTGTGTTTGGATTATACCAGATAAACATAATTCTCGGCATATAGTGTCAATAGTGAACTTATTAAACATGTAAAGTTTCAATTGCATAACTACTTTAGATTCTATTGATATCTAAAAAACGCCGATTTCGTCACTGACTCACTCACGTTGATCATCAAAACCTCTAGGGTACTTCCTGAAGTCCTAAAAAGCTGAAATTTGGTATGTAAGCTAGTGTTAGTACACAACCAACAAAATAATTCAAAAAAATTGAACTTTTACCCCCCAACCCCTTAAACTAGGGGATGCAATTTTGTATGAGACTTCCGCAAATTTTGATGGAATAGGGACTCCTTATTATAAATAATAAAATACTTATTTCAGGATTTTTAGTAAATCACCCCCTCACCCTTTAAATTAGGGGATGGAAGTTTGTATGGGTTTTCCTATACACTTCTTTAGAAATTACCTTACAAAAAGGAATGAGATCGCACCAAAAACATTACATGTAAAGTGACTGCAAAGACTCCCTAGCTCATATAGCTTTCAGCGTTAAAAATATATCAGATCATAAGGAGCGCCAAGCTTCCTACTCCACACGGCGTAACCTACCACTACCAGCCACGCTCTAAAAATTCTATGTCTTGGCTAAAAAGTATAGACCCGCGCTTATTAACAGGCTTCTGAGTATTTATAGCTCGGTAAGACTAAAGTTTGCTATGGAGTCGTTGTAAGCATTAATATCGCTTATAAATTCATTTACCGCGAGAGTCTATGCGGCGACCAGGATGTGCCCAACAAAGCTATACTTTTTAGCCAAGATGTAGAATTTTTAGAGCGTGGCTGGTAGTGGTAGGTCCGTGTGGAGTAGGAAGCTTGGCTCTCCTTATGATCTGATATGTTTTTAACGCTGAAAGCTATACCTATGAGCTAGGGAGTCTTGGCAGTCACTTTACATGTAATGTTTTTGGTGGGTATGTATGTGTATATCATATTATATGAATGAATAAGGTGCAAAATGACGTCGACTGTCCAGTCAACTGCTATATAAAGTTGTCAAACTTATAAGGCCGACTGCTGGTGTAACCTACTTTTGTAATTCGCAGATTTTCGTGTTTTCATAATTCGAGAATTGTTATGAACTGAACTTACTATGAAAAATACTAAGTAGTTTTAGTTGTTTTTTTATTGCATTACCCACTTACGGTTATACGGTATAATATAATGAATTAATGAGCATACCTACTTAGTAAAAAAAATAAAGTTAAGTACCTACATTTGTTTAGAGGTTTAATTAAGTTCAATATATAGTCAATTTAGGTTTACGTCAATACGTAATCCTAAATTAACTTAAAGGAAATTAATGTCGCCCCAAGCACTCTAGCAAGCGTCCAGGAAGTAACGCATAAATCGAAATTTGGAGCAGAGCCGCGTAACGGCGCAGCCACTTCTATTTCTGTGTATCGTAGAGTGCATGCTGGACACAGCATCCGTCCCCCCTCGTATCCCTATAACATCACTCCTAACTTCACTCCGCCATCCCTTTCCTTCCCAAGCCCTGCTCATTAGTTCTCTCTCTGTCCAGGCGCACGGTAGCATGCGAATACTCCCGAATCCCACCCGAACTCCCGTCCTAAATTCACTCGCTCAGTCTCATATTGTGCTGTGAAAAACAACATCAACGTCCAACTAATTACCTTACAAATAATGTTTAAAATCGCTTGTTAATAACTAATGAGGCAATGAGTGTAAATTCAATAATAACTTCTTCGCTTCACGCTAATGAGTGTTTTTGTAAATCAATGTGATTGTGTACGTATTATTACGTAGTAGGTAGTAAACAAATATCTTTAAGTAGTGGTGCGAAGCGGACAATTATATGTTTATCTACTGTGGTTGATTTGTATATTCATATAAGGGAGACGTATATCGAGTTCATGAGTCAATTTGCATTCGTCCGCGGTTGAGGATAGTTATCTATTGTGGAAAGTCTGTGCCTTAATAATATCGCAAATGTGAAGTTTATAGCTACGTATTCAGTATTAAGTGTACGTCAACATATAAAATGGCAACATTACCGAGGACATCAAAACACGGGGCTGGAATATATTCGCCTTTCAGGTAAGATACGATTAGAGTACCTACACCCAATCGTTACTCTAATAAAATAACTAGTAATTAGGTAATACACCGACTTAACACACCCTTCATACACATACATCCAAATCCTAACGATTTAATCAGAGTTATTGAAGGAAACTTAGGTACTTTATACTATAAGTTTACCCGACCGGGAATCGAACCCTGGGATCGCTTTCACAAGTTGCGGTATCTGCTAAGTCTGGGATTCTTGCTTGCACATAATACAGTGTCTCTCTTGCTGCAGTTTGCAATGTATGGGCGATTCTCTGTAATTCATTGTCCAGGCCAATTTAAATAAAAAATAAAAGATATTAATATTATTTTTAATCCACAAAAAAAGATTGTTTCTGCTTCCAAATGCATCCTTAGATTTCCTGTCCATTCGTCCACCTCCAAATTTCCATTCACCATCACCATGGTTGTCACTAGCACCATCTCACACAACACCACCCATGCAAATTACTGTGACGCGATAGTTTTGCCTAGTCGCCGGGATTCGCGAGAACAGACAGACTTCATCATAACAAGTGCAGGAAAACTAGTGTAAATAAAACAAACACACACTTCTGCAAACCGATACGAACGTAATTTATTTCACAATGTCATCGAAATTTTATTTATGCAAGGAAAAGAAAAATGTAAATACATTCCACACAATTAAAGATTGTTGTCGCGGTTGAGTTGTCATTAACATTAACAGAGAAAATTAATCAGAAATCACAGCCTGAAAAGGTACAACGTTAGAGCAAATTTATCACTTTTTAATGGCCCTAAAAAAAGGTACATAGGATGTCCCCAAGTAATAGATTATAACCCTTTGGACGCACAGCACGCAAAGGTAAACAATAATAGTATCCCCACTTCCCAACTGGTAACGAACCGCTCCGCCTGTTGTTCGTTATCGGTACGCCCAGCTACGGGATACCAGGACACGGATGCTTTTTAAATAATATGATAAGGGTAAGTAATGATAAGCGCGTGGAATGGTGGTATATACGGCGCCAGCGTGCAGCGTCTTGAACTCGGCTCATGAAAAAGAACAGAGATCTCTGAGAACAGTGTTAAAATCTCGTCTGGTGAGTACCAAATCTATCATGCACCTTATCCTTATCATTTATTATTTGGTTCCGTATTTTGCAAGATTTCTTAAAGCGGCTGTCGAGGTGCATTATTCCCTAAAGATGATTACTCAATCTACATATTCTAAGCGTAAAATGAGATCCTTGTTATCTTGAATAAATGAAAATTGAATTGAATACCCGTTGAAATAAACTTTATAGTATTCAAAACATTTTTAGGGTTCCGTCGCCAAATGGCAAAAAACGGAACCCTTATAGATTCGTCATGTCTGTCTGTCTGTCTGTCCGTCCGTATGTCACAGCCACTTTTTTCCGAAACTATAAGAGCTATACTGTTAAAACTTGGTAAGTAGATGTATTTTGTGAACCGCATTAAGAATTTCACACAAAGTTCGAAAAAAAACAGTAAGTTTTGGGGGTCCCCATACTCAGAACTGAAACTCAAAAAAATTTTTTTTTCATCAAACCCATACGTGTGAGGTATCTATGGATAGATAGGTCTTCAAAAATGATATTGAGGTTACTTATATCATTTTTTTCTAAATTGAATACTTAGTTTGCGCGAGAGACACTTTCAAAGTGGTAAAATGTGTCCCCCCCCCCTGTAACTTCTAAACTAAGAGAATGATAAAACTAAAAAAAATATACGATGTACATTACCATGCAAACTTCCACCGAAAATTGGTTTGAACGAGATCTAGTTAGTAGTTTTTTAGGGTTCCGTACTCAAAGAGTAAAACGGGACCCTATTACTAAGACTAAGCTGTCCGTCCGTCCGTCCGTCTGTCTGTCACCAGGCTGTATCTCAAGAACCGTAATAGCTGGAGAGTTGAAATTTTCACAGATTATGTATTTCTGCTGCCGCTATAATAAAAAATACTAAAAACAAAATAAAATATTTTTTTAAGGGGGGCTCCCATACAAAAAACGTGATTTTTTTGCCGTTTTTATAGATAATCTGTCACCAGGCTGTATATATCAAGAACCGTGATAGCTAGAGAGTTGAAATTTTCATAGATTATGTATTACTGTTGCCGCTATAACAACAAATACTGAAAATATTTTTTAAGGGGGGCTCCCCCGATGATGATTTTTTTTGCCGTTTTTATAGATGAAATGTACGAAACGCTTCGTGCGCGAGTCCAACTCGCACTTGGCCGGTTTTTATTTTTATACGTCATATCATAAATCGTAAACCGCAATTTATTTTACGGAACCCTTCATGTGCGAGTCCGACTCGCACTTGGCCGCTTTTATAGTGCCTAAAAAGCAGTCCCCTATGTGTCCCTAAAACAGTCCCCTGTGTGTCCCTAAAACAGTCCCCTGGCAAAAACGTGGCAATTTCTTTCATAACTATATTGAACATTTTCTTACTTGTGTGAATATGTACTGTAATTCTTATGACAATTTCAAAGGGCTTAATTTTTTAAATGTAATATTTTACCTAAAAAATTTAATGTCAATGTTGTCGGCCAGTTTTTGGCACATTCCTCTGGCTGATATTTAGAACTGTCAGAATAACTTTTCACACAATAAAACTTTTTAAGCTTGTCCATTGATAATATTTAGGTAAGTCGGTACTAATATTATCCTATAAAAAATCAGCCAGGGGACTGTTTGTCTGGACAAAAACAAGCCGAGAGTTGATGAGTTTACTGAGAAACGCACGTATATTTAATGGCAAATTTTTAATAATAAGGGTTATAATACTTATAATCCTTAACACTGGCCATAAAAGCAAGCAATAGTAGATTGTGTTACTAGGGAGCAAAATTATATATTGTAACGAGGGTGACTGATTGAATCCAGAACGAAGGGAAGAATTCCAGAATATAATCCCGAGCGTAGCGAGGTATTAATGGGCATTTTTTATTTTTCTTGTACCTTGTGTTTTTGGCGTATCCAGTGCCTTTGACATCCTACAAATACGTAACACGTTGAAAAATTGTACTTGTAGCGATTTTAAAACGTCAATAATATATCTAAATCGTATAAAACCCAGAAACCCTATCATTTAGCATTAAATTTACCACATTTTCTTGGTTATTCTGGCTGCCGACCCTCGATTTTTGACTGTCCACCTGTGGAAAGCCAACTTCAAGTATCGATTAGAAATATTAGGACTTGTATATTGTGCCTGGAAATACTTGTTTCTGATAGTAGAAAACATGAATGTTCTTAAATCAACCTTATATTTATCTCACTAAAGTATTTTTTACTTAATAAACTAAAATTAATACCCTGACAAAATTACGGTTTTTTTGGAAATAATTCAATATCAGGCTAATTATTTGTATACGGCTTTTATATGTTATTTTAAACAACTTTTACTATTGCCACCAATAATTCTATGGACCGGAAGTTAGAAAAAAAAATTTACCCGCAAGCAAAAATGCTATCAGTATTTTTATAATGAAAACATGTTTGAGTACTCAAATTTGGAGACTTACTACCTGAATCCAAAAATATATGCATCAGGAAATAACGGCATTTTAATTAAATATTTTACGACCTTGAGATAATATTGAATTTCATTTGGCCTATAGAAAGGTTTATTCATTAACAAAAATAAGTGGATTATGCGCGTATCCCAAAGAACGTATATAGACGTAGTCAATTATAAAGTAAAGAAAGTTTATACCATTTTCGCCTGATTTTTACGGAATTTATGAAGATTACTTTTCATAATTTTTTACCGTATCGGTATTAAATTTAGGTGGATTATTAATGAATATTTAGTCAAATTACCCAACCTATTTTTTGGTGTAAAAATATGGCTGATATCGATATATTGTTGTGTTTTCATAGAGCGAAACCGTAAAGTTCTCAGGGTATATAATCTTATCCAGTGATTTTGGAAAGGTGGACATGTCCACACTCCGTTACGATGATTTTGTGGGAACGAGGTATATTTATTACCAAATTAGGTGTTTATTTTCATCTAGCATCACATATCGTTACGTAACATCATTCGTTTTGTTTACAAACTGTCAGTAGTGGCTAGAAATCGCGCGCGAACGATGCGTCGAGTGGTGGACCCAAAAACGAGTGTCCGGGTTCCGTTACGAGATTATGGAGGTTCCTATTATTTTTCAGCTAATGCGACTCAATTATCTTAATCTGTCATTATCATTGTACATGATTCCAGTAAAATACTATTACAATTGATAAAAATTGCATATTAAACACGTGTTTTAATCTGCGAAGTAGTAGTTCCGTTACGTCCATTTCGTTACAATATTTGTTGTTACGTATAAGGGGACCTTCAAACGTAACGGAATGGACGCCTAAAGACGTGATCATATCGGAGTTTTGTATTAAAAATTTAGTGACTACATTTTAACTGTTTCAATAATTTAAAGGGTAGTGGATCAATCGTCATTAATATAAATTCATATGCATTATACGTCCGAAACACATTGTAAACGATTACCATAATAGTACATTACTGCAGAGGCCGTGAAGTAAGGGATTGCTGGACGAGTTTGGGGTAGACGGCCGAGTCGTAGACGAGTCCAGCAATCCCTGTTCCGGCCGAGGCTTGTATAATGCTTTTCTCAAACGATGTGAGGAAATAATACATAGTTATTTGTTATACAAGGGTGCAGTTATATTTCAACCGCGAGTGTGGAATTGAAACACGAGCTAGCGAAGGTGAGTAAAAAAGAAAAAAAAGATAGAAAGTATTAAAAAAAGAGATAAATACAAAAAAATAAAAACAGAAAAAACATTTAAAAAAAGAAAAGAATTAACATACAAAAAGGGAAAAAAATACATAAAACCGGCCAAGTGCGTGTCGAATCACGCACAACGAAGGGTTCCGTGCCTATTAAAAAGGTCGTATCGTCACAGAAATCTTGCGGCACTTACGTCCTTTTCCGCAGGGAAGGCAGTTTTTCAGCAATATCTCGAAAACCTTTTAACCGATCGTGTTCAAAATACTTTTCGGTAAAAGAATTTAATAAGCGCTATGTATATAATTTTTATTTTTATTTTTTAATTACAGCCTTTGGAAATTTTTGGACACACAATTTTTATGACTTTCGGGGCGATTATCTCCGACTATATTCACTTAATCAAAAAAACTGCTAAGAAACCTAATATTTATTTTAAACGGCCTATCGATTGATGTGCCACACCTAGACATACAATGTTTTTTATTTTTTTGAAGTGCAATTACATGTGCACCACTAAAAAAAAATTTTTTTACTCATTTCATTACAGAACTATGTAGCGGCTAACAAAATACACCTATCCTTCAAATTGTATTCATATACACCTTATAGTTTTCGAGTAAAATGCCTGTGACATACGGACAGACGGACATACGGACATGACGAAACTATAAGGGTTCCGTTTTTGCCATTTTGGCTACGGAACCCTGAAAAGAAAAAAAAACTTGATCGGTAACAAAAGACCATACAAAAATTCCAACATTAAAAAATAGACAAAACATCTAAAAAAGAAAAAAAAACATTTAAAATTCATCAAAAAACAAGAAAAACAAAAAAAAACAAAAAATTATTCAAAATTAAAAAAGATGAAAAAAAGAGAACAGCTAAAACATTAAAAAAACACAAAAAAGAAAAATACCTAAAACATACAAAAAGGGGAAAAAAGAAACATTTAAAAAGGGAAAAAGATATAAAAAACTTGAAAAATAACATAAAAGATCTACAATGGATTTAATGCCTACTGAGCTAGCGGAAAAAGCCTTAGTTCACCCGTGAGTACCCAAAAATACTTTGACCTAAGCACTAAGATAGATAGATAGATAGAAGAGACTAATTACAGACCTAGATATACCTCATGCCATTGTATATGCAAAGTTTCGTTACAATCCAATACGTTAGTTTTAAAATGAGAACGACACTCCGTTTGTATGGGAAGGTGAAATTCGGCCCCGCTTACTGCGGCCTCTTAGTAACGATCGTATTATAATTAAGCAAAAAAATGCTATTTTTTTTGTTACGATTTTATTTTATCGTACAATATAACACATTAAACCTTCATAATTACATTGTATTTTATTGTACCTCTTTTTCATTGAATATGTCCCCGTAATATATATATAGTTACTAACTCGTCAATAACCCTTCTTTTGACTGAAATTATTTTGTAACTTAATGAACATTATAGCCGCGGCTTTATGATTCCGTTACGGTCTTTTCCGTTATTGTCCATTTTTGTGAATTGGCGTTTTATTTTTTATTTAATTCATTATTAACAATTAGTAAAAATCTGCGTATTAAAAAGGACAATTACTAGTTAAGTTTGTGAGATTATAATACTTGAGGTGCCCCAGGCCTTATAATATTTGATTAGAAGTGAAAATTGTAAGTCGTTTTTGACATTTCGTAACGGAATGGTTGAAATAACTCGATTCTCTCTAGATATTGATATTACTTCCATAAAAACATTCCTCGCCTCAACAGGCCTCGCTCAGGCAGGCCCACAGATTTTAAAAAAAAAATGTTTTTAATGCTTTCTTCTCTATGTGGTCTATGACTAGCGTGCAGGGAGCAAAGTTGAATTTTGCTCCTTAGGACAAAAACATAATTGAAAAAAATATATGCATAAGGATCAAAAACAAGTTTTGCTCCCTATAAACGGGCTAGAAAAGACTGTTTTTCGAATAGAAGGAGTGAAAAGGAGATTTCCAAGCGTATAGTGGGGCTTTCATGGTGTCAGGTAAAGAAACGAGTACCTAATATAATATTCAAGTATAACGTACGAGTATTTAGTGTTCCGTAACAAAAAAGAAAATGCCATGTGCCTACGGACGGACTAGTTACATGTGGCCTATTGAAGAAAATGTGTATTGTTTATCTTTTATCAACACATTAGTTTCTGTACCATCTAGGCTCAGTTTGATATTTCATTTCTCCACTACCCAAACGATGTCTGGAAGAAATCGTGTTGGTTTACTTGAATCTGATTGTTTGTATCTTTGTTTATAATGTAGTACCTGCTTTATTTATGTGAGGTGTGCAATACAGAGTACTTCCTGGTATACGAAGAACCCAGGTGGAGCGACGGGATAAAATATAGCACACTAGCTTCCGCCCGCGACTTCGTCTGCCTGGACCCGGGATATAAACTATCCTATATTTTAATACAGGCTATAAACTATCTTCGTGCAAAATTTCATCCAAATCGTTGACCCGTTTTTAAAGCGTGATTGAGTAACAAACGTCCAAACTTTCGCATTTATAATATTAGTAGGATAGATAATCCGGTAGGTCTATTCTACATAAAGCTTGTCCCAGAAAAAAATGTCGCTTATAAATTAGTAAAAATTCCATATTAATTATTAAAATTCAACAAATTTTCCAATACAGGTTTATTTGATATTCCTTTCAATATTATTATTTACACATAAAGATCAGTTTAAGATTGGTTCATCCAGAAACTTCTTAATTTTCCCTTGACCCCTGCCATCAAGTTTTGCGTTTTGGAGTTTGTTTTGGATGCTTCATTCCACTTCCGTTTGAAGTTTTCGACTGAAGTGTCATTACCAGTGATCGGATCTAGGATGCAATTTCCCGGGGTTTAAGTCCGTAATATTAAGATGGATATGACTTACAATCCCGCGACTTTTTTTGTTACCTACCTTTACAAAAAGGTAAATAACTTTTAATTTTAAGTAGTTTACAGTATAAAATTTACAGAAAATGTAAAAACAACAAAAATGTTTACAGTACCTACTGCATAGAATAGAATAACTGAACGTAACTTGTATGTCTTATCTTTTATGTATTTTTATTATTCTTGTATGTTTACCAGGGTATACAAGTAAAAGTAATAATATTTATTAGTTATTAGTATCACTATTTTGTTAATCTTATCACCAGGGCTCAAACTTTTAGTGCCGATGACGTTGCACTGCACCGCACATAAAATGCCTTCTAATAGTATATTCGTAAACAATTACCACTTATCAACCTCTTATTAAATGAAATGGCCACTTGAATGAGCAGTATATAATGTCTTGACTGACATTGTCATTCAAATCGAGCCCTGCTTATCACATTCTCAACATATCGATAAATAATAATAATTACAGTTATAAATACCCATTATTAGACAATTCTAGTGTTCTTTAAGTATGCAAATATTAAGTGACGTATTGTTTATAGCCCATTTCCCAAACTCCCGGGAAATCCGAGACACATCCACAATAACCATAACGTTTGAGGTCGTTCACCCCAAATTGCATCCTAGATCCGATCACTGGTCATTACTTTTAGGTTTTAAAAGCTTCTGTTTCACACGAGCCCAATATTTCTCAATGGGTCGTAGCTCCGGGCAGTTGGGAGGATTGAGGTGTTTTTCAACAAAATCGACATTATTTGCTTTGTACCACTCTATTGCTTTCTTCGTGTAGTGATACGTGGCCAAATCAGGCCAGAACAGTACAGGTGAAGTATGCCTCTTAATGAAAGGCAACAATCGTTTTTTGAGGCACTCATTCAGGTACAAATCACCATTTATGGTTCCATTAGTAAAATGTGGTTTACTGCGTTTGCCATGCACATGAACAGATCGCCTGCCACGCGAGAACTTTATTTGCAAGTTTATCCATTTTGATGACCTTATGCTCTTCACTTACTGCTTTTCTGTCGGTCCCAGAATAATAGTGGTGTCCTGGAAGTGATTTGAATTCAAGTTTGCAGTAAGTTTCGTCGTCCATAACAGTACAATAATTTTTCTTCGTCATTTTTGAATAAAGCTTTCTAGATCTGGTTTTAGACTCTTTTGACAGTTTTGCATTTCTATTGAGCACTTTAGTTTGTTAAAACGTTTTTATAGAATTATTTCTCTTCACTCGTTGCACAGTAGATTTCGAGGTTTTAAACTTTTTGCCCAAGTCTCGTACAGAGAGGGTAGGTTTTTTCTGTAAAGCTGTTATAATCTTCTTCTCGATATTCTTGTTTACAAAGTTACAAACCCTGGTTTACGTCCACTTCCAGGCCGTCGCCGTATACCACCAGTCTCCCTGAACCGTTTTAAAACCCTTTGAACGGTTTTTGTAGACGTTTTTAGCTCCGTTGCCACTTTTTTCGCAGAGATGCCTCCATATTGAACATATTTGTACTAAAGATTTATAAATATTGTCCGCCGCGGCCAGGCCGCGCCAGCCTGTGAGAGGCCAGCGCGGCGACTACAGTGCATTCCTTCTCATCCATAGGCAGCAGTGAACTGACATCTCACCTGATGTAATTTTGTTCCAGCACGAGTCCACGGGCGCTTCAGGAGATGAGTCTACCGGCGCACGAAGGACTGGGTACGACTATTATCTAGTTCTATTACATATCTTATAAATCTTATAATCAACCAACCTTGAACTACTGCTGAACTTTTTCAACACCAAGAAAACCTAGAGTTGTCGTAAGTTATCATGCCCACAGCCAGCACCAAGTAAGACTTTAGTTGTGATTGCATAGTGCAAGCTGTCAAAGTATCCTTCATGTTTCTGAATAATGTTTAGTCCCTGGGCGACCGAGAAGAAAATGCTCGAGAGAAAATGGAGAAAATGAATATTCCCAGACATGGGAGATTATTTTTTAGTCTAGATCAATTTCTCGCCCCCGTAAACCTCTGTATAGCCCAAGCAATGAACTGACAACTTGTATGGAAAAAATGACAAATTTGGAAATAATTTATAATAGCAGATTTTTTCTTTGTAATGGATACATTATCAATTAAATAGTTATCTAGCGACAAAATCCAACCAAATTTCAGACATCAAAAAAATTATAACTTAACTAGCTTCTGAAAAATCAGAAAAAATGTGAATAAATGGTTCTATCTTTATTTTGGTTCATTTACATTTGCTTTATAATATTCAAGATAAATAATAAAAAAAAAACAATTCATTTTTTATTTAAATCTATATAAATTCTTCCGGATGGAAAGTTTGTTGGATTCTGAATAAAGCATCTTAGAATAATGTTTTAAAATGATATAAAGAAAAAAAACGCTATTATAAATTAATGTTTTTCAAAACCGTATTTTACCTGGAGTAGTATTCAAAATTTCATCGAAATCGTTAGAGCCGTTTCCGAGAACGTGATTGCAAATATATATACAAATATTGCTCGTTTAATAGTATAGGATATTCGCTGTCTTGTAGCAAAGATGAGCTCACTTTTGCGTGCGAATTGCATTTTTTATCAAGCTTCAAAAGTGTTCTAAGTAACGATTTTTTTATCGTTGCATAAAACTAACTAGAAATTTAAAAGGGCACCGAATCATCCTTGAAATTTTGGCTCCTGTTACGGGCTCAACCTTGAATTTATAAATAACTAGCGACCCGCCCCGGCTTCGCACGGGTTTATATGTATATAATACATGCATGTATTATACATATAAACCTTCCTCTTGAATCACTATATCTATTAAAAAAAAGCGCATAAAAATTCGTTTCGTAGTTTTAAAGATGTAAGCAGACATAGGGACAGACAGACAGACAGCGGGAAGCGACTTTGTTTTAAACTATGTAGTGAAGTTGTAATCATGAATGGTTTTTTTTTATCCGCATAGATGTGACCGCAGCTAGCGGTATTAGTATGAAGCAATATGAAGAACAGCTGAATGGATTAAGGAAAGAGAATTTTCACCTGAAATTAAGGATATATTTCCTGGAGGAAAAGTTGGGATGCGGTTCACCGCCTTGTGCCCAGGTACTTTCATTAATAACTTTGGGAATCACTTTTTAAAATGCCGTAATGCCGCTATTGCTTTTATTAATTGCCTTATTATAATACTTATGTAATAGCAATTTAATGTATAATTTCCTCAGGGGCTTCTGGAACATAACGTTCGTCTGCAGGTCGAAGTAGAAGAATTAAGAAGACAATTAAATGACAAACAAGAACTCCTAGCCGTTGCAGCGGAAGCGATCGATGTACTCGAACATCAGGTATATTTATATAAAATAATACAAAAAAATATCGTAGGTACTTGCAATAGTTTCAAGTAGAAAAGTTTAATAAATTGTTCCACAGCAATATTTAAATCAAATCCATGAAAAGCAATATGCTTAGCTGATTGTTGGGTTGATCAAATTGTGATATCATAACTAGTACGTACAGTCAGCAGCAGAAGTAGCTAAGCGGGCCGGGTGTTCAAAAACACCTACACACGCTCTTAATAGGGAACATTACGCAAAGCTCTGCGTAGGGGGCGACACTAACACAACACAACCCGTAAACAAACCGCCATGACGTACAATATCATATTTATTATCCTAACAAACAAATAATTGATGAAAACGCGTTAAACTACAATAGTTTTATTATCCTTCGTGTGTAAAATACCTGTACTGTGATATTAAAATGGCATCCTATAGCCATTTAAAGGTGGATGAGGGCTTTTTTTTGCTTTACGACGTATTGCCGCTTCCCATAGTTTTCGTATCATCGTTTCCTTCGGAAATGAATGATGCCCTTCATTCATAGATAACCTCCTATAGATAGAGCCTATAGGGCGACGTGCGGTCACCACGGGTACATGATTTAGCCAGCATAACCCCCCGCTACCCCGCGCCATGTTGTCAGTATCGGCCAGGTACGCGATCTGCACGTGCGTCAAACAACCAACAAATTAAAATAGATATTGCGCTATAAAAATGAGTTCGTGCTGTGTTAAGTGGTGTGGAAAGAACACCCGAACGTCTAATTACACAAACGACGGAATAACATTTCACAGGTAAGTTAAATTTATCATATAAATGTAATTTTCATTCGGTCACGCGGAGTTCATTTTACACTGGTCCATAAGAAGTAGTGAAGTATGCATGTCCCTTTTCATTCAATGGAAATGACAATATACTGTTCCTTTCTGACGAAATCACGTGACACTCTAGTGATGGGCTAGTGATGCTTTCGAATTTTACCGATTTAGATTCATTTAAGGAAACAATACGTTAATTCATCCGTGATTTCGTGTACTATTTTAACACGAAAATTCACTAAAGATTATATTTATATCCTTGTCATTGCATTATCAAAATTCTTTTGTTAAAAAAGTATCTCCTAACATAGATAATATATACGATGTAAGGTTTAAACTGCATCAAGAAGGCGGCGTTGCAGACTGCAACCGTTTTAAAAGCTCTCTCCCTCTAGACCAGTAGTTCCCAAACTTATTTTTCTCGTGGACCCCTTCCAAAATTTTACTGGTTTCGGTGGACCCTCTGCTGCTACATTTCTACCACATTCTTAAAGTCACCAAAAAATAAAAATTGTGTCGCTTCTGAGTTCTGTCCCTTTATTCCGATAGGTAAAATAAAAACGAAAAATGGTACATTTTATAACACTTTATTTATTAAAAGAATATAATTACAAGAAAAAAATAATAAGGTAATATACTAATATACCTAGGTTCAGGTCATAATTTTAATTAATGGGAAGGATGTATTTGATGGAGTGTCAGCAAACGATCAATGTTTGGCTTTATTTTTGTGAGCAATAACCGCAAATCCCCCCGTTCTGTGATGTTTAATTTGCTCCTTTTTTTTGTTAAGAGGTTTGTAACTGCACTAAAACTCCTTTCGACAAGGTATGACGAGGGAAAAGCTATTAAAAATTTCCTTGCGATTTCCCACAGTCCAGGATATTTTTCGGGTATTTCTGCTTGCAGCCAAAATGTTTGGTAGCCTTTTCTAAATTTCACCTTCAGCTCCTCATTGGTGCTTAGCTCGAGCAGCTCCTCTTGTAATACAACATTAGCCACTTCCGTTTCATCAAATGGATTTATGATCCATGGTGGTATATCCATCGTCAGCATATCTTCAAACCTGGTTTCAAAGTCATCATGCAGGGCACTTAAATGTTGACTGTAGGTATGGTTATCCTCATCAATACATTCTACCTGCGACAAGTTTGGAAATTGAGAGAATTCACGCCGACTAATGTTTTGCTTCATAAATTTCAATTTCCCAAGAAAAGCCGAAATTATCCCCTTTGTTTTAATTAAATTCAGGCTGTCCCCTTGTAACTGCAAGTTAATATGATTAAATTTTTTAAACAAATCTGTCAAATACGCAATGTCTGCTTTAAATTTGATCAAGTTTTCTTTTAAATCTGGATCTCTACTTTCTAGGAACTCTAATACGGAATCGAAAACAGAGTAAAATCTCGTTAAACATGCACCTTTTGACAACCAGCGTACTTCAGTATGTAAGAGCAGTCGTTTGAAGTCTTCATCATTTTCGTCGCACAATTGAGCAAATAAACGCGTATTCAATGCATTGCTTCTGATTTTGTTGACAGCTTTTATTACAAAATGAAGAGATTGGTTCAACCTGTCACTTAAATGTTTTGCCACAAGATGTTGTCGGTGGATTACGCAATGAATAGCTGTAAGTCCTGGTATAATTCTTTTGAGATGACTTATAAACCCACGATATCGACCGACCATTGCAGGAGCTCCGTCTGTTGCCGCTGAAATAATGTTTGTAAATGGAATCGATTTTTCCGTAAAAAAATTACTCAGGACATTAAATATTGATTCGCCTTTAGTGTCAGTCTCCAAAGTTCTGGCAAATAGCAATTCTTCGTGAATTTCTTCCTCCATAATAAATCGAACATATGCTAATAATAATGCTTCATTACCGGGTAACGTTGACTCGTCCAGTTGTATAGAAAAATGAGTTTTTTGCAGATGATTGCACAAAAAACTTTCGGTATCAGAGCTCATTTCATCAATGCGTCTTTGAACAGTATTGTTACTTAATGGAATTCTTTTTAGTACGTCAAATGGAGATTTGTGCAAAACAGTTTTTAAAACCTCTTCAACAGCGGGTAAAATTAATTGTTCTCCGATAGTGTGCGGTTTTCCAGATTTTGCTATTAGTAATGAGATATTGTAAGATGCCCGCAAGCCATCATCGTTACTTTGAGATGTTGAAGCGAACATACTGTGCATGGTGGGTCTCTTTTCATATTTTTCCTTCAATGTTTGAAAATATTTCAAATCTTTACCTATTTTATCAGTATGACACCTTTTTAGATGATCTTCGAGCTTTGATGGTTTCATAGAGTCATTGCTCAAAACTTTGTTGCATAATAGGCACATGGGCAATTGTTTGTCTGCCTCTGATGGAACAAAACCATATTTCAAATAATCGACACTATATTGTCGACATTTTTTCTTTGCTGTAGCCATGTTTCGTGTCAGTTACCTTACCTGTAAAAAAAAATGTTTTAGTAACCAAGTTTTTTTCTGAATATAGGTATCACACCGCAGCCTTTGTCACCACGCGGTAATAGAATTACGGCTTGTAAAGGGACCAACTAATAAACCGCTAAGACAAATACAGACGTTTTCACAAAACGGTATCAATTTTAAAGTACCTAATTTACCACAAATTTTTAATAGTACAAATAAAAATTGGTGTACTCAGTATCAAATACTGATCATATTTGTGTAGAAAAAAATAAAAGTCGAAATCCCAAAATTGTCCATAAAAGCGATAACTAACATTTCATCAAATCAATGAGTTCACGCGCTCCGTGTATTTGCGTATTTTTTGTCTGCGGCTTCATTGTTAAAACGTGACAAACTGGCATCGAAGCTCAAGCCCTGCTCTTTCCAAAAAGAAATAGTTTTGATAAAATAGTTACTTCAAAATCAATTTAAAATGATTGTGAAATTACTGTTTTATAAAATTAGTAGTCATTTGCAAGAAAAATTACAAAATTAATTGCTCTGCAATATTGCTTATTCGGCCTTTTTAGAAAGGCAGTGCTTCTGTCGTGAAAAAACAATTGAATAAAACGTGCTCTTTGTCTTCAAATCAAAAGAGGACAATTAAAATATCTGTAAGTTACGAAGTTACCTATCTACAAGGTGTTTTTTTAACCGTCTTACACCAAAAGCCCATTTAATGTATCCATTATAAGAAATTGAAAGGTATACCTATTTATTAAATTTTAACTCTTTTCATAAAATAACGTATTTAATAAATAACAATTTTAATTTGAATCACTTGTTTAGTTTCAGTCAATAGGTGATAGTACCTAGCAATCGAGCCTGCTAATCAATATCCAATAAAAATAAGTCCACGTGGACTACCGTCCAATAACGTGCGAGCGGCACCTTTCAACCCCGCGCGTAATCCCTATTCTAAGGCGCTCGCGCTTCCCTTTGTGAAATGCCGCCTCAGTGACCTCAGTCACATTTTGGTTTTCGGCTAATGCACATTATGCACAAGTGCTGCTTTGTTATTGGCAAGTGTCCGATCGCGTGTGACGATGAGTGATAGCTGTGGTGATAAGTGATAGTGATAATCTGGATTATTTACAAATGGTTGATTCCAATCTTTTAAATACGCCTGAAATCCCTTACTTTGTTAAATACGTATCTACCACTAATGTTTTACATCGGAAAATTGTGTCAGACAGTCCTAAGCCTGTTTAAGTATGAAGGAAAGATTGGAATTAATCTCTTCCGACCGTCGCAGTGTTAGTGATACCTACCTATTCGGTTTAGAGTGCGTTGCCCTCACCGTTTGCGCCGTGAATACAAACAGTTGTGATCAACCGACTGGTACACGTAAACAAAATACTTAAGTACTATAAAACAAAAAAAAGGTAGGTACTTACTTTTCTCCGGCACTAGCAAACACTGATATAAATTTTCTCACACCTTCTTTTCGTAATTCCGGAAACAAATGAATGAGTTTGCCTTTGGCATCAAGTATTTATAGTGGTGATCAAATTCATGTCTGAACAAGCATTAAGCATTGTCGGGCGGATAGCGCTTTGCAAGTCTGTACACGAAATTGTACCTACGTAATATCGAATACGCAAGTTTGAACAAGTAACAGTCGCTTGCCTTATTAAAATATAATCTGCTTAGTTAGGTACTAAAAACAATGTAGGTAGGTAGTAGGCCCTTTTAAAAACTATGCTTACATTTTTGCTCTTTACTATCAAAACCAGATAAATTTTCGTGGACATTTTATGGACCCCCATTTTTTGTTCACGCCTACGTAGACCCCCAGCAAGTCTCCCGTGGACCCCTGGGGGTCCACCTGGACCACTTTGGGAATCACTGCGTCTAGACGTAGTAAAATACTATCTCGCTCTATTTTATAGCTTTCAGAGCTAGTGAACGGAATATTATTGTAGTACGTACTGGAAATATTTTGTTGGTTTAAGAGTAGATGTTAGTAGTATGTAGTTTTATTTTACTTATTGGGTAATTTAGAGTATTGTAGAATAATATGTAGTGTCGAAGTTAGTTATTGCTATGTAGTATAATAGTACATTATGATACAAGTGTGCTATGTTGGTCATTACACTCGAGTCGGTTTTTAAGCCTGAGCCGAAGGCGAAGGCTTAATGGAGACGAGAAGTGTAATGACCAATGCTCACGTGTTTCATACGACGTTTTTCAACACACTTGCGAGGAAAAGTAAATAAAAGTTCACATTTATTTAAAAACTTTAATTATTGAAACAGTTATTAAAAGTACAATTATTGAAATGATATGCTACCGCCTTATGAGGCGTATTATTAATTATTTCATTGCTTTGTTCTTGGGTAACCATAAATGTCGGTGATAATGCAACATTCTGAAAGGAGGTAGAAGAACATTGCGTTTCATCATTAGCAAACGTATGAAATCCCAAATCATCATTGGCATATGAGGTGGAAGGACGCGGTTCAGGGCAGAACTTCTTGGATTGTGGCTCCAAATGGATTGCTTGTGTTATTTTGGCACTTATGTCGGCTTTATTTTGGATGGAGTCCTCAATATATGACTCGGCGACATTATTAGATCGCCATCCCCCATGGCGTTTTAAAGTCAATATATCGGCTCCTGAATTAGCCAGCAATGTAGCTGAAGTCCGCCTAAAACTGTGTCCGGTGTAAGCGTCAGCCTGTGGTAAGCCTAAAAACTTGGCAATTTCTTTAGGCATCGATCCAAATTTGTTCACTCCGATAGGCTGACTCGTGCATTTGCCGTTTTGAAAATTTTGGAAGAACCGGTCAGATTTTCCTTTTGTTGAACGTAAACTTTCATATTTTTTCACTATTTCATAAAATGGTCCGTGAATAGTAAATGACCGAGGAATTTTATTTTTAGTGTTCGGAATTTTGACAAGTAGCATCTCTCCGTGATTCTCTATATCTTTTGTCGTAATGTTGTTTAATTCCTGACGCCTACAGGCACCAGTAATTCCGAATATTAATGCGACCTGTAAATAAATAAAATCATAATTAAGTAATAATAATCGTACTTAGTTCCTATTATATCAACACTCACAATACCGCCTACAAATATTATAATAATGAATACAAAACTAAATAGTGGAACTGACCTTTGTCGCTAGATATTGATTATCCGGTGCTTCTTTAATGAACTTCTCCACTTCATCAGGTGTTAAAACCTTGGATTTTCGACTGTAAAAGCCGTCTGAACGTCTTTTCAAGAATGCAGTTAGATTGGTGTACGCTTTGATGTCAATTGTATTTTTATTCTGCACGGTACTCTTCAACATAGAATATATACACCAAAGCGAACTAGGTTTATACCTCTTCGCCAGTTCACTAAAGTAAGCCATGAACACGTTCTCTGAGAAAGAGCTTGCATTTTTGCTATTTTTCCATTGAATGAAATTTGCGTAGGCTTGCATGTATTTATCTTTTGATTTTGAGGGCAAAAGACTATCACTCGCATTTTGCGCTTCAACTATGATATCTGGCGGCGTACACTCGATAAGTAATTCTTCGTTATCTAAATTCGACATTTTACAAAACAACACTAACGAAATGCAATACTGTGAATAAACTTAACAAACAGAAACCCATTTAAAAGATGGCGGCCGTAATTTTATTTTTTCGCGCGCTCAGCGCTGCATGCGCGCGCAAGTCTGAGATAAGGGCACCGGCAAAGTAGCTAATCAGCCACATATTTATAAATTTTGAAATTGGGTATTTATAGGTAAAAATACACCGTCAAAATATAAATACCAACACGCTAACAAGCAGTTTCATGAAATTCTTTAATTATTTATCACATTTTGAATTGAATTTTATATTTACGCAAATAACTACTTAGCTGTTTTCGAAACATTAATACTTCTTGCTAATATTTAAAAAGATATGTAATTAAAAGGCACTAGTGCGATAATGTAATGTAAAAGGCACGGCATGGATAATATTCTGCATTATCAGTGTAAATACGCTGTAATAAGACCTACTTTACGAGCAGGTGTGTTGAAAATATAATTTAGAATGAAATAGAAATTAATAGGTAGCTACATAGTTACAATATTATAGAATCGTATGAAATAATACTTTGATCTCATGTTTTCTTTAAAATTATATAAAGCCACACCAATACTGGCGCGGCCTGCGGTGGCGGACCATAGTAAATTTTACAGCTCAGTATAAGGTACAATCACAGTATAAAGAACTAAAACCAGTAGGCAAGCTTCATTCATCTACGAATTTACGCACCCGCTTAGCGTAACCGCTCAAGAGTCAGGGTTGTCAAAAATATGTTTGGAGAGATATTAATTAATTTATAATTACTTGATTCATTTTCAAGCATTTCATAAGTAAGTAGGTATGTTGTTATTTTAAAAACACTCTCTCACTCACTCAGATCTTTAAATAGAAATATATAAGTTTAGAAAAGCCGGCCATTTTTTTTCGTTTTTCGGTTCCGAGGGGCTTTTTAATAAGAATCCAAGGTTGGATTTTTAAAAAGTAGCCGCCATCTTGAAATTCTTTAAATACAGTCTTATTTGGTTCAAAATCGGTATCTGACGATCCGCTGGGCCTCTTAATATGAATCCAAGCTTGGATTTGATAATGATCCCATCTAATTACTGATACGCCTGTCTGTACTAAGATAACACTACTTTTGAAAATATATGTCGTTAAATTTAAATAATCTCGATTATTTACCAGTGGCGCTAGTGAGCACGTGAACTGGCTCTTAATGTCGAATAAGCATAGCATTCGTCCTTTCCTAGTAAGTATGTAAATACGAACGGGACGAAGGCATAAGTCCGACATAAACACGATAATGCAGTAAATGTTGTAAAATGCCTACTGTGATTTACATACTTTTTTATATTACGAGGCGATCAAAATAGTCAATGAACGAAATGTGATAATAATATAACAGTGACAGCAGTTCAAAATTTTAAACCATGGTAACAGGTACTTGCGTTACGCCATCTAAAGTAGTTCAATACTATACCATACTAACAAATAATCGCGGCACCGCTAAAAACCGTAATCGGCCAACGCGTCCCATCACTACGCTTCTGACGCCATGCTGTATCAAAGCGCGCGCTTTTCGAAACAGCTAATCGCAGCGCCGTTACCGACCGCCCCGCAACCCGCACCTACCTCTAACTGTGGTGACCTTAGATTCGAACAAAATCGTTCATAGGCTCTATCTATAGGAGGTTATCTATGCCTTCATTCTTGCATCCAATTACGCGGCACTGATGCATTTTATTTATTGAAATATTCTCTTCCCTATTTGATCCAGAGCTTTGAAGGACTTGGTCTTGTCAAAGTTGTCAAAAAAACCGTTTACTAATTGTGATAGTGCTGCACTCTGGCGGCAGAACATTGCAGTAATGTTCCCTATTTCTTAAGAAAATAAAAAGAATTGCAAGTCATTTTGAAGACCCGGTTCGCTGTACCTATGAGTAAAGTCATTTTTCTTTTAAAAACATCGTAGTAGCAAATAGGTACGACGTTTTACGAAGAACTAGCCTTTATTGGTTTGTACAGTCGCCATCACATACATCGGAGCAAACAAGCAGCTCGCAAACATCGGAACACACCTCTATTTTGAAGGCATTAGGGTGCATGTGCCGATATTTTTGAACACTTATAGTGGTGTACCTATCAGTGGCGGCACTGGCGGCGCGTGAGAATTGTCACTGGACAACCCGGAGCATAAAAAGGGGTGTTTTTTTATGATTTACGAGTTTGATAATATATAGCAAGAAATTCTAGGCAAGCCGGTGGGAATCGGCTTGTATGGGCGCTCCGCCACTGGTACCTATGTATTTGATGGCGACTGTACCTTACTTACCTTGACTTTATTTCAGGGTTCCATGTCTGCCGACAGCATTGAGAACTCAATGAACCACGGCAACGAAGCACCAAAAGAAGTAAACGCAACGGTAAATACAATAATACCTAACGATTTTGTAAAATATTTTCATTTTGATTAAATTTAATTTGCAACTTCCTGATTGAAAAAGATTACTTTTTTTACAGGACACAGTAAAAAACCAGACAATAGACGATACGTGTGCATCTGGATCCGCTGGGTAAGAATTTTTTATGGGACCTCAATAAATTCTCACTTTTAATCCCTTGGATTCAAATATATTTTTATTGCCTTTCAGGGATTATTTATGCGTCACTGCAAATAATAACGATATGGTGAGTACGATCTATCTATATAACGGTTAAACCTACCTAATAAAGTTTTAGTGTATTAATGACGTTTCTATTAAGTATTTGGTGTTTTCTTTAACACTCAATTTTTTTTCTTACAGGACGAGTTAATCAAGCTACGCAGAGAGAACTCTAAAGCTCTTCAAATGATAAAAGGGTGCATGAAAAAAATCCAGCAACAAGACAAGGATATAAAAAAATTAAGAATGGTAAGAAACACCTCTTTACAGGTATAGCGAATAAAACCTTTTTAACACAGGCCAGGGCAAATGGCCCAAACGTCACGTTTTTAAAACATGATCATGAAACCTATCATGCTATGCCCTAGTTAGCTAGGCAGGTAAAACGCTGAACCTGGGTAAGCACGCTTCTATATCTATATTCCAGACAGAGGTATACGCCATTCTAGAATGTGGGACAACGAATCTGCAAAGCGCCTTCCTCAATCATACTATTTATATCCACTCGGATAGCTAAGCGGCTCTCTTGGCTCTTACCTCTAACGTCACAACGTCGAGGCTGGTCGAAAACTGCCGGGAACTATTGAATGACCTGGGTGCCAATAACAAGGTAATTTTACGTTGGGTCCCATTGACGCAATAGACTACCTGAAAGTTCTCTCCAAAGAAGCTACGGATGGAGGAGATGTAATGCTGGCGGTCTCCCTAGACGTCAAAAATGCTTTCAACAGTCTCCCATTTGAAACGCTCAAGGAAGCCCTTCAGTACTTTGGAGTGCCTGTCTACCTGAGGAACTGCTGGGAGGCTACTTGGAAAACCGCTACGTTGCGTGGGAAGACGGAAGTGGATCAATGCTCCAGCGACAAGTTAAACTTGGCGTCCCACAGGGATCTGTCTTAGGTCCCACATTGTGGAACGTCGGTTTCGACTGGCTCTTGCGAGGCCCAGTCCTGCCGGGCATGAGTGTACTCGCTTACGCCGACGACACCCTCATCGCATGCAGAGGTCACTCCTATGAGGAGGCTGCCAGAAGAGCCACGGTCGGGACATCACTTATGATCGACCGAATTCATCAGCTGGGTCTCAAGGTGTCCCTTCCAAAGACAGAAGCTCTCCTATTCCATGGTCCTAGGAAAGGCCCTCCTCGAAATGCCGGAATAAGGGTAAATGGGGAGGTAGTGACGCTGAAACCTCACATCAAGTATCTGGGTCTTATCCTAGACGGACGATGGAACTTTGGGGCACACTTTGCCAAGCTTGCTCCGAAGTTAATGTCTACAGCCGCTGCCCTTAGCCGGCTGCTCCCCAACATCGGTGAGCCCAATGCCACGTGCAGGCTCCTGTATTCAAGGGTCATACGGAGCATGGCTCTATACGGGGCTCCCATATGGGTTGATGCCCTCTCGGCGACAAATAAGACCCTACTCCGCAGACCTCAAAGGGCAATTTCGTTAAGGGCTATTCGGGGATATCGTACGGTATCATTTTCAGCGGCAACGATCCTGGCCGGGGACTCTCCTTGGGACCTCCAAGCACATGTGCTCGCTAAGGTCCATCAACATAGGGCTGAGAAAAAAGCGGCAGGGGAGTTCCCCGACCGGCAGGAGTTCGACCGCGTTCGAGCGTTTGCCCAGAACGAATCACTCCGCCAGTGGAAAGAGGAGTTGGGGTCTGCGGATTACGGCTTAGTAACAGTAGAGGCAGTACTGCCTCACTTAGAACGCTGGGTTGAGAGGCAGCATGGAACCCTTACGTTCCATATGGTGCAGCTGCTTACTAACCATGGCTGCTTTGGTAAGTATCTGCATCGCATAGGGAGGGAATCCTCCCCTTGCTGCCATGAGTGTGGCGCGCCTGTGGACACGGCGCGTCACACTTTAGAAGAATGCATTGCGTGGAGGCCCCAACGGGCTGCTTTAGAAGCAGTGACGCGGTCGGACCTCTCATTGTCAGGTGTTATTAGGGCCATGCTTGACAATAAGGAAGCATGGAAGGCGATGGCCTCCTTCAGTGACCAGGTTATGTCACAGAAGGAGGCCGCGGAGCGGGCACGCGAGAATGATCCCCTCGCGGATCCGCTCCGCCGGCGACGGGCGGGAGGCAGAGCCAGGCGCTACGCGCATTTACTGCCTCCTCCGTAGTGGGATGGTGCGGGGTTCGGGGGATACCCTGCAAAAATGAATCCCACTGGACTGAATGCGCTGACCTGGCGCGCAATGTCTGCGGCCCGCTACCCTGTAGGTCGCCCGTCGGGACGTACGCGGTCGAATGCGGAAAGCGATCCCGCGGCGCCCCTTTCTTAAGGCGGAGCTGGCAATCGTTGGGGTTTTAGACGGTAGTCCAAGGCTATTGCCGCGGTTAGTCCGTCATACCCGCCCTGTCCCTTCCCCGTGGCGGGCGGGATGCGTAAAAGCATTTCCCCAACGTAAAAAAAAAAAAAAAAAAAAAAAGGGCATGCAGGTATCGAGGGAAATGAAAAGGCTGATGAGCTTGCACGAGCAGGGGCGTAGGGGACACACTGCGGACCAGAGCCGTTCTGTGGTATTTATCCCCAAAAGCCTAACCAAGCTCACTCTAAAAGCCTATTGTTTCTACAAGACCATTCAAGCCTGGAGAGCGTCTTCTGACGCCTTGGCGCTAAGTAGGAACCGCCTACGCATGCTGGTCAGGGTGCTTACTGGGCACTGCCGCCTAAATAAGCACATGCAAACGGTAGGACTGTGTGACACAAGGCAGTGCAGATTCTGCTTTGAAGCAGAGGAGACGCCTTCACACATCCTAACCGATTGCCCTTGCCTCATGCGCAGTCGTTGCCTCAACTCCTTCTTGGGCAAACACATCATGGGCCCGGAGGAGATCAAATTTCTTGAGATCAACCAAATCCTGCAATTCTTTGAGTTTGCAGGACTTGACCAAGAATTGTAGTAAGTGGCGATCACAATAGATCATCGATGGTCGCAGTGATATAAGGGCTTTGACAGCCCGAAAGCCACTACCAGAATAATAATAATAATAGGCAGGTGAAATTCAATCTTATGTGAAATGTCATAAAGAAGGATGCAGATGCTTTCTCACTTTATATGTTCACGCGACTCTAACAATTATGAAATGAATAATGATGGTTTTTCCTTTCAGGATAAAGAACAAGCTTATATGCAACACGTCAGCGACACGCAGGTTGAAAAATATGATGAAATTTTAAAATGCAAAGATGAGCACATCAAGGACTTGGAAAGCAAACTCAGAGAACTACAAAAGACAGTACACACAGCGACAGATAATGGGCAAAACGAGGAGGACGCCGAGTACGACTACATTATTTATTATAAGAGTTATTAGACATCTAGAAGTACTCCTTGAAAGTTACTATACCATTTTATGTTTATTGTTTTAGGAACCTACAACAGTTGCTTACTCGGCGTCTGCAAGGATTGGCTTATTTTTTGGATAAGCTGTTGGCCCACAAGTAAGTACTTAGTATTTCATTTGATATAGCTAATGGATGTGTTGTTATTTTCATACAATGACATTTATTAATTTGTCTCTTTGAAATGGTTTCAGATGTGTACTAAGCGAGGAAAAAAAGAAGTTGGCAGAGAGTATTTTGGAGCAAAGTTTGGCTCTGCCGGTGGGTCTGCAGTTAGATGAAAGTATATCACCTGAAGGATTTAAATTTGATGAAAGTAATATGGATATTTCACAAAATCTAAGAATTGAGGATTTAACAGTAATGTTCGGTCACCACGCGTTATGTAGCGGTGATGATAATAAACAAATAAACAAAAAAGCTCTACGTCTTCTGCTACAAAACGAATGTCCTTCGGAATCGGAGTGTTGGTCAGAACCAGACAGGAACGTATCTCTTGCACGCATCGGACTGAATGATACTGCAATAGGAGCAAGGGAATCATCAGATACTAACAGGCACCGATCGCGTCGTTCTCGCGTCTCATACGGGTCCCGTTCCGACGATAAAACAACGAATGAAGCAGCGCTGATTGACGAAATACACCAACTTACAAAACAATGTGAGGAACTTGAATACGAGAAAAAAGATTTAAACAGCCAACTAGACTTTGCAAAGACTCAAATGGATGATTTAATTTTAGAGAAAGATGAACTGAAATCGGCACTTGCTTCCGAACACTCAAAAGTCGACGAAATGAGTAAAGATTCGGAAACCATGAAATCTGCTATTTCGTCTCTACAGTTAAGGATAAAGGATATAGAGCAACAACTTGTAGATGCTATTCAAATAAGGGATAAGTTACGCTCCGAAAGACAAGAATTAGAATGTACGTTTTTGGAGACGGAGCGATCTCTACGGCGCGCTGCAGACGACGCAACGGTCCAGGCGTCCCAGGCGGCGCTGGAGAGAGCTCGAGCTCAACACGACAAAATGCGTATTGAAAAAGATCTCGAGGACGCTCGAGAGAATTTAGCTAAATCGTCAGAGACCATTGCTAACCTGGAAAAAGAAGTAGCGCGTAATGCTGTTTTTGAAGCGTGTAACCGGGTTCAGGAGCTGCATGTGGCGCGCGAGGACGAGGAGGAGGACAGGCCCACGTCGCCCGATCAGGGCATTGACAGCGACAGACTATCCAGCCTTGAACATAACGACGCTGTTACATTGTCTACACGTGAGTTCTCATTTTACATTCAATTCAATACTAAATAATAACTAGGTACCTACTCGTACCTACTGCGTGGATGCTACGCTACGTCTCCTTTGAAGGACTATCCAACATCATTTTTTTTTCTTAAATCAGTTATCAGTGTATCTAATTTACAAAATATACTATTCTTAGCCACTATCGGAAACCTTCGTAGGTTTATGTAATAGCTGGCGAGAACCACTTGATTTAATGTAATTGCTTTGAATTTGAAAGCACACAATACCTACATACAACGTCGGCATTTACTGCAATATTTTTTTCACTTCTCATGCTCGCAAAGTTCGCCTTTGTGCTGGATGTATGCTGCACAAAATGCCACTTTTATGCTCTAGTGCACAAAGTAAAATTGTTTTAAAGACTAAGATAATCGGGCCTAACAGCCAAACGCACAATAAAATTTGATTTGATTTGCTTTAATAAATTTCACATCCGTGTTTTCCAATACTAAATTAAAAAAAGCGGCAAAGTGCGAGTCGGACTCGCACATGAAGGGTTCCGTAAAATAAATTGCGGTTTACGATTTATGACGTATTAAAAAAAAGCAACCTAGTTACTAGATCTCGTTCAAACCAACTTTCGGTGGAAGTTTGCATGGTAATGTACATCATATTTTTTTTAGTTTTATCATTCTCTTATTTTAGAAGTTACAGGGGGGGACCCGTGTCTCCCCTGGTCAACCCCCCTGGGGGAGACATCAGGAATCTATATGTATAACCATGACAGGGGATACACGAGTACTTCAAATATAATTCAAACCCTAGTACCGATGTCTCCCCAAGGAAGGGGAGACACCGGTACTAAAGATTCCTGATGTCTCCCCCAGGGGGGTTGACCAGGGGAGACACGGGTCCCAAGGGGGAAGGGGGGGACACATTTTACCACTTTGGAAGTGTCTCTCGCGCAAACGATTCAGTTTAGAAAAAAATGATATTAGAAACCTCAATATCATTTTTGAAGACCTATCCATAGATACCCCACACCTGGTTTGCAGATTTTTTTTTTTTGAGTTTCAGTTCTTAGTATGGGGACCCCCAAAACTTATTGTTTTTTTTTTCTATTTTTGTGTGAAAATCTTAATGCGGTTCACAGAATACATCTACTTACCAAGTTTCAACAGTATAGCTTTTATAGTTTCGGAAAAAAGTGGCTGTGACATATGGACGGACAGACAGACAGACATGACGAATCTATAAGGGTTCCGTTTTTTGCCATTTGGCTACGGAACCCTAAAAAGCCAGATAAAATAGGAGTCAATTATTATTTTAAAACGTATTGAACCATTAAATTACTTGGCAGTATGTAATGAAGTACTTACCCAAGTCTAATATCACGTGTCGAAAACTAAACATAAAAACTTTAAAAAATTAAGTGACGGGAATGAGGTATTATTTTATTTTATTTTGCAATTATTTGTTATTTTCTCGCAATCGAAGTGAAAAGCAGTGTGTGTATAACTCGGGCATAAATTAGCCATTTAACCCCTCGACTTAACTATCCACTATAAACGTCTCAGGTTCAGGCTCGTTTTATCGCTTGTTGTACAATCTACTATTCTTTCCATGTAATTAACTTTTGTCACTTTGTTTCCAGGTTCATTGTATGAAGAAAATGTGTCTTTGAAGCAAAAACTAGCAAGAACTAAAGCCACACTAGCGGACACTCTTGCTCAAATGAATGCAGCCAATATGAGAAAGAAAAGTGTTCAGCGTGCTATCTGTAGAGAGATTCACAAAACACATGGGGTGCTACGTAAAGCCAGAGACCACCTGGAAAATCCTAATTAAATCGTTACATACAAATCGAAATATATTTTTGTACACTTTTTAGGGTGGTATTTAGCCTCCTGCTTATTAAATTTTGATCGGGAATAGATATGGATGTCCAGAATATGGAATTTAATTGTAATTCGCCCGCTTGCTGCGAATCCTGCGAACAATAAAGTTAACATATCGTAATACTTAAGTATTTTTTTTTTCTAATTAAGATGTACACTTTAATGTGATTTGTGTTAATAATGATTCTTTTATATATTAAAATTCAATGATTGATAATGTGTATGTTCCTTTACTGGGACTTTTAATTTAACACCCATTTTCTTTTTGCATACTTACCTATCTGATAAAAAAAGTTTTTGTCAAAAATTTCATTTTTGGTACAAGCTTTTACTGACGACTGTACTTTTTTCTGCATACCATCATCAAGTTCTCATTGAAATGATTCTAACGAGCCCAAACTCGATGGGCTTGTGTCGTTTTATTGCGGAGTTCCTATGGCCAACTTCCTGCTCCAGCATCAGATCAGCTCCAAGTTATCGTAATATTGCATTGTCATGCGATATACTTACATATGCTTGCAAAACTTTAGCTCAATAGGGAACATTACTGCAATATTCTGCCGCCAGAGTGCAGCACTAACACAATTAGTAAACAGTTTTTTTGACAACTTTGACAAGTCCTTCAAAGCTCTGGATCAAATAGTGAAGAAAATATTTCAATGAATAAAATGCATCAGTGCCGCGTAATTGGATGCAAGAATGAAGGGGTTGAAGGGCATCATTCATTTCCGAAGGAAACGATGATATGAAAACAATGGGAAGCGGCAATACGTCGTTAAGCAAAAAAAAGCCCTCATCCACCTTTAAATGGCTATAGGATGCCATTTTAATATCACAGTACAGTACAGTATTTACACATGAATGATAATAAAACGATTGTAGTTTAACGCGTTTTCATCAATTATTCGTTATTGTTTGTTAGGTAAATAAATATGACATTGTACGTCATGTGGTGCCGGTTAATGTACGGCCCGATAATACGCGTCCATCTATCGTTATCTCTCTCTTTTTGTATAAGTTAAAAAGAGACATAGATATAGAGGATGCCAATTATTGGGCCGTACATTAACCGGCACCGGTTTGTTTACGGGTTGTGTTAGTGTCGCCCCCTACGCAGAGCTTTGCGTAATGTTCCCTATTGGATAACGGGAAGTGACTGAAAGATGGATTGCAAATTTTGACGGACAACTAACATACTTACATATTTACATACATACGAACAGTGCAAGTTAATATAAAGCTTGTAACAAATAGTAAGTCCCCAATCAGCAACTTTTTATCAAACGATAAAACGCTCTGCTGCACGTGCACGGTTAGCAGAAGACGCCGCGCGAGCTGTCTCGCAGTGAGATAAGACTTAAGACTATCTATCCATTCCATTCTAGTGTTCTAATTTTCCCACCAAAAACAAATGTAAAAAAGGAGAGCCAAGTTCAATACAAAAATTATGCTTGGCTGTGGGCTTTGCCGCAAAAAGAAAGATCTAAATGCCAAGTTCACTTCTATGCAAAATCCAAATATGTATTTATAGGAACAAAATAACATTATGAACAAGTATTAAACTCTATGTCTGTGCTTTATTGGATACCTATAAAGATAATATAAATAAGAGACGGGACTTCGAACAAGGTTTTGGATGACAGTGACATTGTCATTTGATTTTGACATAACAACTCATTCGAACTTTAGCTAGTTTGAAATACCACAATACCAATACAAATAAACGCTAGTACGGAAGTAGACTTACCAACCTACCGAACGAGGACGATAGTAGGGTTGTAGTACTTAACGTTATCGATATCGATAATATTAGAACCCAACGTTATCGATAAATTATGATTAGGGACGTCGTTGGGCCCACTGCATGAACAGAAAATTGCTTCACAAAATCTAAAACTAATCCGATTTAGGTATGAAATAATAAAAGGAGAACAAATATTTCATATAGTTTATTTCACACTTATTTCCAAATCATATACCATAGTATATTTACAAAAATTCACATATCTAATTCATACCTAAATAATAAAAGGAGGACAAATATTTCATACAGTTTAATACACTTATTTCCAAATCACAGTATATTTACAAAAAATCACCAATCTGTACACATATCTTTGCGGGTCGCAATGAATTCTTCTTGAACTAAGAAACCTCGCGCTTGTAGGTTTTATCCAAGTACCAACCGTTGTTTATCATAAGTAAATCAATATAGGCGCTTGATATTTCGTTATTAATACTTACGTGTTTTATTTTAATATAATTATTAATTTTATTTCGTCAAAAGCATTGTTTATTTGACCCACACATGTTTTTTCGTGAAGTTATAATATCCATGGTAACGATGGTAACCAGCCAAAGTCACCATGACAAAATGACAGACAGAGAATGAACGGAAGTAGGAGATAGCATGAGTCCGCCATAGCAATATCACAGATAGAAAACTTGTCAGATTTGATCTGAATTTGAGCAGTTGGACGTCATTCATATTTTTGTTCCTGCTATAACAATTGCTGTTATTTAAAAATGTGAGATCTCAAAGTAGGTTAGATTTGACTGCTTTAGCCATAATAAAAAAATACTGCCTTTCAAATCACCGAATTAACGTTATTTATTATCATATTTTTTTCAATTATCTCGCAAGTGGTTATTAACTTTATATTAAATTACTACAAAAACACAATAGAATATACAATTAAAACTAGATTTAAAATTAAAACTAACATAAAAATAACCTACCAAAAACTATAAATTACTATCTAAATTTGGACCCTTTGGTAGGGTTCCCATCACGCAGGCAATTGGTTATTAACTTATTTATTAGAGTGGATTTATCTGAGTTTGAACACAAATTTTCGGTGCTGGTTAGTGTAGGACGGCCCGATAATACGTGTCCATCTATCTTTCTCTCTCTTTTTGCACGAGTATATTGGACGCCAATTAGGGAGCCAATAATGTACAGCCAAATAATGTACAGCCCGATAATACGCGTCCACTTTTAGTGGACGCGTATTATCAGCCCGGACAATGGTGGCTTCCAATTATTGCCCCGTACCGTACGGGCCGTACCGAATTTGTTCAGGGTGATAATGCAAGGCCCAATAATACGAAGCCACAAAAAGTAATAATACGCGTCCAATGAACGCGTATCATTGGGCTGTACATTATCATGGTCGTACATTAACCGGCACCGCCAATTATTGGGCCGTACATTAACCGGCACCATTTTTTTATCTGTCAAGAATGGTCACGAAAATACGCCTATAAATCTGGCGCGAAACTTAGAAAAAAAAAACATTTTGGTATCAAATATCATATCAATCGTATACAGTACACCAACCTTCCTTTCAGTCGTGTGAGTCGAGAAAAAATTAAATTTTCTTACTATTGAAGATGGAACTTACTTATCACTATTCCATAAAAAATCCTAATCTGAAAAACACTGGCTATATTGTTGCAATTGCTAATTTACAAGATAAGCATGATAGATCAACCCCTTCTCATTACCATTGGAAAATTTTAAAGTGCAGGTAAATTTTTATTTTAATACTTTTAAATAACTTCACTTTTGGAGTGAAATCCGATAGACGAAAGGACTGCCTATTTGTTCACTATACGCAACTACCTATTTGTTGCACTTTGCAAAGAAAAATAGACATGGTCTGAGCAATAAATGCTTGTCACAAAATATTTATTTATGATAAACTTTTATGTCGCCTATACCTACTATCAATGCACATTCTGTCGGCAGAGCCAATAATAATATTTTCTTGTCCACCCGAACAGGATGATCATATTTTCCAATACATCAATTTTGGCGTGCCCTGATAAAAATGACGTGAAACAAGTCCATATCGTATTCAACAAAGTAGGCGACGATTATGACAAACTGAACTCGTTGTTTATAAAATTCTCATTGACACAGGTATGTAACTTTCTTATAGGTACTTACAAGAATTACCGTTACGTTATTGAAAATTCGTAATTAATGTTTGTTTGCCCGTTATTTCAAAGGACGGGGCGATTCGTTCGACTACGCCTGAGATATTCCAGATGTGTTTAACGTACACGATGACGGCGAAAATTGCACCAACGTGGAATCTCCTGGGATACCATTACCTCGTAAACAACAGGGATTTTCTAACGACGAACGGTTTACAAGAGGGAGTCAAATTTGCAATCGCATCTAATGGTAAGCGGGTATCTTGCCATGGACAGACGGCGCGGGCACCAGGCTGTGAGCTGTACACGTAGTCTCATTTTAAATAATGGAACGTGGAAATTCGCACATTGCTGTAAGTCCTGCGATCCAATTGGTCGACCATAAACAGTCGAATCAATCCGTTTAGTTACGAAATCTGCTGAAATCCGACAAAAATATGAATACACACATTACAGTATAGGTACCTACTTTTAAACACGAATACGTACACACGGCAGTCCACCTGCCTTAATTTTGAATTATCTGAACCAGTAGGTTCAAAATGCAAGCAAAATGTGCTAATTAAGAAGGTAGATACCTAGGTAAGTATATCAGTAACCTACTAAAATTCTTATTACAGAACACTGCACCGACATAGAATTGAAGCCAGTGAACGTGAATTTAATAAAAGCGTCTGAGGAGATATCTGCTGGCGAATACATAAGGGTTTTGCCTAGGTAGGTACATTATTTATCTTTAAAATGTATCTAAGTACATTTACATGAAATAAAGTGCTTTATTTTTATAAATCTACGTCTTACCTTACTTTGGTACACTTGCAGCCTGTGGACCAACTTTACGCAAAAGGCATACAACGGCCTACGTGTTCAATACAATAACGCATTCCGGGTGTTGATGGGGTTGCCGCGATTTTGTAGTGCCTCTGGTATGTTTGCGGAGGCACAAACTGACGGCTTTGCGGCGATAATGCGCAAGAGGTGCGCCTCCATGATGCGTCGCCTGCGCGGCAGCCCCAACAGCATTCTGAGCGTGTTTACGGAGCGTGAAAATGGCCCCATGCTCACCCGCTGGCAGAGACTGCATGCAGTAATATTTTAGTTATGTTATGTCCCTCTTTTTATGTCATACTTACACTAGCAATAAGATTTCATTGTTTACTAACCATATATGGATTTTAGTCTGAAATAAATGATTTTTAATTTTATTTATTTGTTGGTTATTCCTATAGTTTAAACAAAGCTGTCGTGGAAGAATGTAACAAGACCTTGCCCGAAGTGGGGAGTTTTAAATCTTACAAAGACATAAGACGCCACTGGAAAAATATTGTAAGCATTGCGCTGTATTCTATCAATATTATTTAGTACCTATCGACCGTTTACTTCGAGCATAACTTCGCTAATGTCGTATGACACAACCATATGGTTGTAAGTACCTAAGTATATAGGTATAGTAGGTAATACAGGTACAGTCAACTGCAGAAGTGCACCGACGAAGAGTTGACACAAAACACTAGGTCCGTCCAGCGTTGCATAAACTTTTACTCTATTGACAGTACAGTTGTCTATAATTAAGTTACCTACTTATTTATTTTCCGCCTTAGCTTGCACCCTTTAGGTACTGCTGACTTCAAATAAGTAATACCTAACCCAAATCTTACTTGTACAGTCAACGCCAAAAATATGTAGGGGAGAGTGGGGTTCAGTGAATCATTTGCATGTATTGGCACAGTGGATCAATTTCGAATGGGTTTCAGTGGATCGTGATCATATTTAGTGCTTTTAGTAATTTTATACTCAAATATACTCATGATCTAGTGAACCCCATTATGATCCACAGTGCCCCAATTTTTTGTTTTTTTTTACCACAAAACAGCAATTTTTGTCATTTATTTATATAACTAGATAAGTGTTGTACGATTTATTTAAGTAAAAGTGGGGCCGCTACATCAGTCACAAAAAAGTGCACCACTGAACCCCACTCTCCTCTAACTATGTAATCATTTTTCTACAGCACGGGTACCGCTTACCCGACGAAGAGACTTCATATTATATGATAAGGTTCTGGCGAGGGGAGCCTCTAACGTATCCAGATGTTTGTGTGACGAGGCATTTTCCTATTATCACGCCGATGCCAAAACCTAAAGAGGTAAGTATGAAACGTATAGACGTGTTGGTACGTAGCAGCTAATAGAGGTTAAGACCGAGAGGTGCATGTTTTTACAAGGTACAAGCTTTTATTTAGCTCACCCCGTTTTTTTTTTATTCTTTCTTGGGTCAAATTTAGTAATTGAAATTTCACCCTCTTCCTGTCAACCGATTGATCTGAAATTTTGCATGCACATGTATATCGCATGACAATGCAATATTATGATGACATGGAGCTGATCTGATGCTGGAGCTGGAAGGTGGCCATAGGAACTCCGCAATAAAACGTGTGCGTCAGGATGGCGGGTGGACCTCGGGAATTTGAATGAAATGTTGACAGATATTTGGTACCTTCTGTGTACCTCTGTGTACCTTTAGTAAAATTCTGTGTACCTCTCCTGAAAACGAGCTATCTTCAAAATTAGGTCCACCCGCCATCCTGACGTCAGAATGGCGGGTGGACCTATGAAATATGTACAAAACGTACATTTTTTTTAACGATTTGTGTATAATAATTTGGTACCTTCTGTGTACCTATGTGAACTTTAAAAAAAAATCTGTGTACCTCTCCTGAAAAAAAGCTATCTTCGAAAATAGGTTCACCCGCCATCCTTATATTACTTCGTACGTAGTCGGCTGCTCTGTCGACAGTATTTTAGTAAACAAAACGAAACAAGCAATATTATATTATTACTTTTATACATGTTGAAAATGCTTGTTTAATGCTGATATAATTACAATATAATTAACTTTAAAATTATTTTGTTTTTCACCTTAAAATTCCTTGTATTTTTCAAGGTACCTAGCTCAGGTAGATCGCACGAAGTATGGCGCGACAAAATTGAATAAATCTCAGGACTATGTACAGTCTACCAATTTGATTCCTAGGCCATTATAGAACCTTGCCGTTGTAAATGCTATGTCAATACGGGTTACTTAGGATTATTACGTCGCTATGTAGCAGTTAAAATGACAGGGTTCTACGGTGGCCTAGGAATCAAATTGGTTGACTGTACAAAAGGTATTACTTATATACAGGGTGGAAAGATAAGTCGGGCCCTGGAGGGAAACTACCTTAAGCTGGCTCATTTTACTTAAAGGAGACATTTCTTTATTTTAAAAAAGAAACAAAACTGCATTCAAAGATTTTCAAAAAAGCTTCACACACGGCCGGGAATCGAACCCGGTCGAATCTGTCTAAAAATCTGAGTTCGTTTTTTTTGCACCACGAAAATCTTTGAATGCAGTTTTGTTTCTTTTTAAAAATAAAGGAATGTCTTCTTTAAGTAAAATGAGCCCAGCTTCAGGATTTAAGGTAGTTTCCCTCTAGGGCCTGACTTATCTTTCCACCCTGTATATTTCATGATTTTACTAATATTACAAAGATGTAAAATTGGTGACTTAGTTTGTACGTGTAATAAATCCCTGAAACTACACATCTCACTAATCATCATATTTTTTTTTATTCTATCTTGAATCAAACTCAGGCAGCAAAGGACACAAGGGGAGTTGCGGAATAAAACATAGCCTAAGATAACCATCCCGAAGGTTAATGGACCTTTATTTAAAATAGGTTCTGGAACTGGATGAGTAGTTCCGGAGATTGCTCCTACGTTGTCCAAAGGTACAAACTTACAAGCTTTACCTTTTCTCAATAGCTCTACCAGCTCTACGGGCGCTTCTGTTCTCGTATTACAAACATCCATCCTTACTACATATTTCCTAGTAGGTATAGATTTCGAGATGTACATTTGAGCTATATTACTGAGAGACTAGCTTGCTTGCGACTTCGTCCGCATGGAAGTCGTTTATATCGTATACAAACTTCCGTCCCCCCTTTCACCACCTTAAAAGATTATTTTTGGGAAAAATAATATCGTGTGTCCTACCCCGGGATTCTGACTATCTCCATACCATCTCAATCAGTTCAATGGCTTAAACGTGAAAAGGTAACAGACAGACAGACAGACAGAGTCAGGTACTATCGCATTTCTAATATTGGTATGGATGTAGGTATATCTCCTACATCGGAGCGGACGACGCAGCGGTGCCACGTCGTTACGTCGCCTAAATGAAGTAATTTAGATTAGTTTTTATGTTTTTAACCCCCGACGCAAAAAGAGGGGTGTTATAAGTTTGACGTGTCTGAATGTCTGTGTATATGTCTATGGCATCGTAGCTCCTAAACGACTGGGCCGATTTGAATGCGGTTTTTAATCCGAAAGCCTGACGTGATCGAGATGGCTCGTAGTTACGTTTCAACAAAACTTTAATAATAATTTATTAATTACTAGTACCTATAGATCCCTTTGGCTCCGCCATCGCCAGCGTTATTAAGCTTTCCGTAGATGTGTGATAAAATATAGCCTATAGCCATCCAGAATGTTAATTTATTCCAACATTATAAACAGAAAATCTCTGGTAGATTGTAACTTTGTAATCTATAGGTACTAATATTATAAAGAGGTTTTTATGTTGTAGGGGTTAATCTCAGGCAACAGATCCGATTTCAAAAATTCTTTCACCTATGTATAGAATTAACTTTCTAGATGGACATAGACTATTATTTATCCCGCGGGTTTGCCTGCATCCTTTGCAATACGCGGGCGAAGCCGCGTGGACAGAAAGTTCTATACAGCGTGTATTTTTAATATTACCTCAAATTGTAACCAGAGGTAGGTTAGGGCTATGAGCCGATATTGCAAGATTTTTTTTCTTTATTACTAACTTTTATTTTTCTTTTAAAATAATTCAGCACGCAATGTATCACTACATTGTCTTACTGATGTGACGTCACAACTGTCACAAGTAACCCGCTTTTTCCATGTGTCAAATGAGTGTAAGCATTACATTGCTGCTCGATAAATTTTGATAAATTAATTACGCTTTGGTAGTTAAGATTAACTTACAATATCGGTTCATAGTACTAAAAGCTACGTATGGTTAAAATTTGAGGTAATATTAAACATACAGGCTGTATACCTACTTACCGGAGACAAATATTAAAAATCAGATGAGTGACCTTGTTCAGGAAATTAACCCCTACAAGCTTACAAAGTCCCAAACTACACCGATTATTTGGTATAATAGGACTTTTTGGATGGACGTAAACAGTTTTAAATAAGTATAGTGGCTCCACCTGCCGTTCTTTGTATTACTTGGGCGGAGCCGCGAGGAAAGCTAGCTACTGAAAGTAATTCTGTACCTCCTGTTTAGAAGTAGGTCGGTACTTAGACGAACCCAATTTTGAAATGTAAGCCTTTATGGCTTTTAAGGAACACGTTTCCAAACATAGTGGACGAACTACTAACTTGAAAACCGGCCAAGTGCGAGTCGGACTCGTGCACGAAGGACTCCGTACCATTATCTATAAAAACGGCCAAAAAATCACGTTTGTTGTATGGGAGCCCCCTTAAATATTTATTTTATTCCGTTTTTTAGTATATGTTGTCATAGCGGCAACAGAAATACATCATCAGTGAAAATTGCAACAATCATGGATCATGAGATACAGCCTGCTGGTGACAGACGGACAGACAGACGGAAGGATAGCGGATAGGGTTCCGTTTTACCCTTTGGGTACGGAAACCTAAAAACCGCAAGTTATATTTTTATTCGCTTGAAATACTGACTTATGTTCTCTTTAAGGCGATGTAGATGTAGGTTCATGGTCTTCTCTCCCTCTCACTGAGCATAAGCGTGAGCGAGATGGAAGTGCGTGTCCGGAAGAGTGTGTAACATTACTTTTAAGTACTTAATAATTGATTTGTGAACTATTAGATAATTTATTAAAATCTATCCGGTTATTGTTTTAGAACAATAAAAAATTGTCGTTGAAAATTACGAAATCTCGAATATGAAAGTTTTTTATATGGTGTTATTTAAGATTTTTTTACAGAATTACCAAGCCATTTTTTAATATTATGTTCGGTTATTGTGTTTCTTTGTTTCTTTTTTAGTCTAGGTACAGTAATTTTTCTGTAGTAGAATTCTTCATTATTTCTTCACACTGCACTGGAAGCTCAAACATCAATCTTTTTGTCAGATCGTGAACAGGCCTCGCCTTAATCGTAGTCGCGTCGCGTCATGCATCGCATTGACAACGGTTACAAGACATAGGCAAGAGTTAGGTTTAAGTATCGTAATTTAATAAACATTAAAGGAGACTTTTTTTTAAGATTTGTGTAATAATAAATTATACTTAGGTAAGTACTCGTAATGTCTTGTCGTTTCGCTTCCGCCTCTGTTCTTTGCCGCCGGACGAGTTCTGTACAAGAACGAGTGAATGAAAGATTTTATGATAAGAACCTAGTAAAATCGTGAAATATACCTACATCATAATTTTTGTACTAAGTAAGTACGTACAAATAAGTTCTGATATTTTTATTCAATTCAGTCACGCCATACTTCGTGCGACAGATAATACCGAGCTACCTAAAAGGTTAAAAATAATTTTAAAGTGAAAAACAAATTAATTTTAAAGTAATATTGTAATTAGATCAGCATTAAACAAGCATTTGCAACATGTATAAAAGTAATAATATAATATTGCTTGTTTCGTTTTGTTTACTAAAATACTGTCGACAGAGCAGCCGACTACGTACGAAGTAATATAAGGATGGCGGGTGAACCTATTTTCGAAGATAGCTCTTTTTCAGGAGAGGTACACAGAATTTTTTTAAAGGTTCACATAGGTACACAGAAGGTACCAAATTATTATACACAAATAGTTTAAAAAAAATTACGTTTTGTACATATTTCATAGGTCCACCCGCCATTCTGACGTCAGGATGGCGGGTGGACCTAATTTTGAAGATAGCTCGTTTTCAGGAGAGGTACACAGAATTTTATTAAAGGTACACAGAGGTACACAGAAGGTACCAAATATCTGTCAACATTTCATTGAAATTCCCGAGGTCCACCCGCCATCCTGACGCACACAATAAAACGACACAACCCCATCGAGTTTGGGCTCTTTCGAATCGTCTCAATGAGTAGTTAATGATGGTATGCAGAAAAGTACAGTCGGCAATAAAAGCTTGTACCAAAAATGATTTTTTTGACGGAAACTTATTTGTTTCGTCAAGTTTAAAACCCTATAAGCTTGACGAAACAAAACTAATGCAACTCTGTTCCAATTAGAATGACATCAATTCCATTGCACAGGAGGATGCCTTCTAATAGGCCTTTATGCGCGGCTAGAGGTTAATAGCCACGGGTCTGCGCGAAACCACCACACAGGCATTGAGAAATTTATAAAGCTAATTTAACGTCGTTTTAAATTTAAATTCTAATCGAACGACGAGGGAGCGAAGCGAATGATGTTCTAATGTTTCAGCTTGGGCCGAAAATCGTTTGTATGTCCGGATGTCTGTTAATTAATTATCATCTACAGGTCGCATTTCTCAACCGATTCTCGTGAAATTTTGTGAGCAGGTTTGTTAATTATACCTATGGTTTTTTTCTTATTTTGTGAGCAGCTTTGTTAATTATACCTATGGTTTTTTTTAATTTTGTGAGCAGGTTTGTTAATTATACCTATGGTTTTTTTTTAATTATGTGAGCAGGTTTGTTATTTATACCTATGGTTTTTTTGCCGATTCACTTTTAAGAAATGTTTTTTTAAAGGCTCGCGAGCTCTACAGCTCACAGACCCACTAGTAATTAATCTAATAACTTACCTTATTGTTTCCGTATATCTACATAGTTATGTGCCTAATTTCAGGAAATAGTGCTCTCAAGATTCCTCAGCTGTCTGAGAAGCAAAATACCTCACTTCCTAGGAATTCCGGCGACAATTCAAATCAAAGAATCTATGGAAGACGTGAAAGTAAGACATTTCTATTTGGTTGTCACTTCTATCAGTTTTGTGTTACACAGTTTCGACTACGGTTAATAAAACTGGGCTGGCACTCACAAGTACTCACAACGGTTCGTGACAATTCGCCGTAGTCGAGTATATGTAGATATTAACTGTCAAGTTTACTTTGGACCGCCACAGCAGGGCGTACCCAGGCTTTATACATTTCAATATCTTCTTAAGTATTACCTACTAGAAATTAGTGGTGAGATGACTTGAAGAATGTTGTTAATCGCATATCTTTAAATAGGTAGTCTGAAGGGATTTGACCTAAAGCCCTGTTTACACTTTGATTAGTGATTAGTGCGAGTTCATACAAAAGCTACTCGCAATAGTCGCAATTGCAGCAAATGTATGAACTCGCACTAATCAATAATCTGTTTGCACATATTACACGTACATGGGGCACATTTACAGTGGGCGATTCCGGTTCTCTGCTAGGCTAGATTGACCCCTTGAATATTTGTTAGACCCTACTTAGATGTTTGTGTAATCGGCAATCGTTGTCAAATACCTACGTCTGATCTGACGACCCTGAGTGCACTCTAACATTCTAACTGATGCCGACTGTACTTGGTTAGGTATAACTTATAAAATAAGAACACTTTTTACAGGTGGCGAATGAAAGAACTCCGGAAGCCCAGAGCCAATATCACCCTATAAGTCTGTGCACTCCGACACAAAATCCTCGGCCTTTTAAATATTAACCGTTTTATTGCTATCTCAGATAGATAGGCTGATTGATTATTGATTAACTTATATTAATTTAAACAATGGTTATTTTTAGAACAAAACGCTTTGAATGGTCTTTCAAAATGTATATTAAAATTCATTATTTTGCTACAAGTTTTTTAATGGTCAATAATTTATGTCTAGTTCAATCCCTATTTTATTTAAATTAAAGAAAATTATAGTCAAACTTCTGTCACACACATTAAAATAATAGTCGCATAAATATATTCAATTGAAAATTAAATCGGTTATACAGGTACTTAATCAAAGTTAACATCTAGCTTAAACTAAACTAACACGTTGTTGCGTATGCTAAAATCCATGATACCTACAGTTGGATTTTCAATAAAGAAAGCCTTATCTGCACAGTGTCAAAGATCTTCAGACAAAAGAGTAAGAACGGACAAGCATCCATCCTAATCTGCTCGGTCCGTGGTGACTTTATAAAGAAACAGCTATCGTATATCTTGTATCTTTCTTCGGATGCATACTGTTGTTAATGGAATTTGTTAAGCCAACTACTATTGAAATGGTTGAATAAGGCTATTATTTAAAGTTGCTACATCGTTACTTACTTTTTCTATTAAGAATAGGTATAGGAACTATATGCTTCGTCAAAAACAATATAAAAAATTAAGACTTCTGCTGGGCGTTATATTTTTAAATTGTATATCTATTCGAATTTAGCATGTGCAACAACGCGTTGGATGATTCACATTACACCGTTCCGTGCCTGTCCCGAGCAGGGATTGTAACCGGTTATTTTTTGTATGGGAACTGTAACCGGTTTTTTTCGTTCTTTGTTAAATATTTCATTTTCTAATTGGGCAATCTAATAATACGCACTCGTTACCTCAAAACACAACTGAGTCCTACATATGAAGTAATATAGTTCGAGATATATGTGGTTATTTCGAGGATTTGAAAAAAAGAAGCGGGTTGTGTTGTGTCGGAGATACAACCGTTAATTAAGTTTAAGTGGATACTTCTTTGTTGGCTATGGAACCCTAATATATCTGAATTAATTCACTAAAATCTGTATAAGTACAGATAAATCGGTATACCTATATGGCAAAATTGACTGACGTAGTTCATTTGACTCGCGATACATTGAAAATGGCGGTCATGTCAGCATTATTTTCATGTCCGCCACATAAACTAAATAACATTTTGTGATTAACAACTAATGGCAAATAATGAAGGATTAAAACATGTAACAAACAATTATTTGAAATCAGATTAGGCTTCTCTACAAAAAGTTATTCCGGAAGTCACGTGATACATTTTGAACTGTACCCCTATTATTGTACAAGAACGCGAGCAAAGAAGTATCCACTTCAAAACCGGTTACAATCCCTGTCCCGAGTCCCGACCAGCACCCGGTCACCGAGTTTCCCATACGAATACCTACATTCGTCCGTGCGCCGGCCGCCATGCGTTGACTGACACCCGTCAAAGTCGCGTACAAAACATAATGTCTTAACGTAGTGTTTATATTATCTTTGATGTCAGCAATGAATAGGTGAAATATGTGACTGTGACGAACACTTCATTATAGTCGGGTCATATGTTCCGTTGTTGGCCCTGCAGGCACGGCATGGGCAGTCCGGTGTACGAATTGTGAATTGTCCATTATTCATTATTTATTTATTCTTTATATTGTAAAGTTTATGCCCGAGGATTATTAGGCGAAGACAGAGGTACAACAGGGCTTCTCTGTGCGGTGAGGGATACCTGCCCGGCGGTCTGGTCGAAGAATCTGGCCACGGACGGCGACAGGTTTCTATGATGTGGTGAAGTTGTGGCACTCCGCACACCCTGTAACAGAGTGGGTATTTTGAAAGAAACAGATCATCATTCGCTCTCTGTTGCATATGTTAGTCTAATTTTTGTACACGTACACGTAAATGTACGGCGGTGAAAGGTATAATCCTTACCATTCTGTTTGGTCTTGTAACTCGACTTGGCGAAGACGGTGGGGTGGTATGAGCTGCATTGAATAGATTGTCTAGTTTGTATCCCTTGGCTAGCTGCTCGACGGTTTTACCTGTAATTTATAATTATTTTAAATGTCTTGTCTCAAGAAATCAGGCTCGGTACCTACTTAACTTGTGTGTAAATATAATATGCCAGTCAGCGACTGAGAAAAGGGGGTATACGTGTACCTAGCTTAAGAATTTCTTTTTCAGTTTAGTACTTGCCTGTTAATGTTGTTGGAATGCGTGTGTTACAGCGCCCGGTTTGTAAGATAGTCTTAATTGCAGCTATATTATGAAAAACTATCGCCACTGCAGCACCATCCGCTAGCTGAGAAGAATCGCAACATGACAATAGAAATCCCCATTTGTCTGTTTCCCAATGCTTATCCGAAAACACCGCCAATTGCAACGTTGATGCACCTATAATTAAAATAAAACGATTAGGTACGCACACTCACCTGGATTAGAAACAATAAATAAATTAGAAAAATATATATAAGCACCTGAATCTCCTAACAAATGAGGATTAGCGCGATAATGTAGTAGCGTCTTCACTATAGAGTAGGCTCCATGGCGAGCTGCTAGTCGGATCAACCAGCCACCTTCGTAATTTGGATCTAGACCCGTACTTAATAAATCACTTAGTTTTCGTTCGTCATTTGTGCGAATACAATGTTTTATCAGATTCGTCTTATTTTCCATTTTGGCACTTTGGAATAGACCAAATAGTTTAATTATAATTATCCTTAAATCTACCCTCAGTGACGATGAATTTAATCTAACATTTCCCGTCATGCATTATAAATCGTTCGTAAATAACGACGTTTATCTTCCTCCCAAGATGCGCAACGTACAAAATATTTTTTTCATGTATTGTACAGTCATTAGACACTCGAGCTTTAAGAGGAGATAAAATAAAACAATTATAATGTAAAATATTTAGAAACAACAACGTACTATTCCGACGTATTTGGAGAGTTTATATAGAAAAATACACCCTATAAATGTCAACTGTCAAAACAAAGTGTACAGTGTAGTGCCCCGCAAAATTCGCAAATGCAATGTAAAGTAAATTTTGTTTGTATTCCATGCGGATGAATGTGTTATGAATAAAAAAAAACATCACATGCATCATGGCTTGAATTGAAGACCGTGATAGATGGTATTTTACTTAACTTAGTATTGATAGCCAAATGACTAACTATTGCCTAATAATGGGACGGTAAGATTCTAATACGCTTTTAGCGGTTTACACCAGTTAATATCAGTGTCTTTTTATACAGCATTCATACGAGTTATAGATTAATTAATTATTTGTTAAACCTAACTTTATAAAGTCATCATCCTCCTAGCGTTATTCCCGGTTGTGCCCTAAAGGAGCCCGGGGTCCGCTTTGACACCTAATTCCCAATATTTGGCACAGGCACTAGTTTTTACGAAAGAGACTGCCATCTTACCTTCCAACCCAGACCGAAAACTAGACCTTATTGGGATTAGACCGGTTTCCTCACGATGTTTCCCTTCACCGGAAAGCTAACGGTAAATATTCCGTACGTAAGTTGCAAAAAATTCATTGGTACGAGCCGGGATTCGAACACACGACTGCCGCTTGACAGCCGCATGCCTGAACCACTGGGCTACCGTAGTTTAGTTTAGTAGATACCTAACTTTATAAAGTACCTACAGTAAATCATATCCACACACACACACACATTATATAATTAAGATGCTTATATGTAGTACTTTAACTTAATTTATTTGGTTTTTGTTACCATCTCCAAGTGATGGAAGAGCGTGATCTTCCAATACAAGCATACTATATGCTTAATGGAAGGTCCCAAGCTTTTTTATTTCTATAACGTGTGAAAAAGTCAAATAAACTATCTTGTATTTGATTGCGGTTCATTAAAAGACTGAATTATCAATTTAATAATGTTTAATTTTTTTTTTTGGATTTACAGTCATAAGGAATGGAGAAAAATTGCAAAACGTGAAAGAAGAAGACTAATTAGACAAAATAACGCAAAGTTGAGAGGTGAGTGTATATTAAATTAAAATAATGTCATGTGAAATAGTATGCTCATGTAATATCAACATTAACATTTTGATTCTATTATAAGAATAGAACTACTAAATACTCAATTATTGCTCAAAACAAAACAATTGTTTTAACATCATCTCCACTACCTAAAGTTTATCTGGAAAAGATCACTTTTTAGTGATGGACTGCCTGTGGTCTACCATTGTTTGGTGATGGACTGCCAGTGATCTACCATTGTTTAGTGATGGACTGCCTGTGGTCTACCATTGTTTAGTGATGGACTGCCTGTGGTCTACCATTGTTTAGTGATGGACTGCCTGTGGTCTACCATTGTTTAGTGATGGACTGCCTGTGGTCTACCATTGTTTAGTGATGGACTGCCTGTGGTCTATCATTGTTTAGTGATGGACTGCCTGTGGCCTACCATTGTTTATGTTTAAATTTTATTCCAGATAACATATTGAGTCCATCACACAGCAATTATCACATATGGTTAAAGGAACAAGAAGATTTAGAATTGTTTGAAAGAGAACAAATTGAAGCTGTAAATGAAGTGGAAAATGAAAAATGGCTTGAGGCAGAAAAAATTGCCATAAAACATTGGAAAGAATTACAACATAGAAAAGAAAAGTTAAACCAGAAGCGTCTTGAACAGGAGGCTAAGTTACAAATGGTATGTTAATCATAAGGAATGAAGAAAGCAACAATTTTGTTTGGTAGCTAACATTTTTTGTAAATGTAAGTTATGCTATCATCATCATCATATCAGCCGAAAGACGTCCACTGCTGGACATAGGCCTCCCCTAAAGAGTGCCACAATGGCCGGCAATGGCAAGTTATGATATAATAACACAGATCTACTTAAGACAAGACACCATTTATGCAGTAAATTATAACCACTGGAAAGACACAAACCTAAATCTCTATATGACCCATAATTAGCAACAAAATCCTGCAATTCTTTGAGTTTGCAGGACGTGACCAAGAATTGAAGTAAGTGGCGATCACAATAGATCAGCGATGGTCGCAGTGATACAAGGGTTTTGACAGCCCGGAAGTCACTACCAGAATAAAGTCCAGTGCCACCTCTCTCCCCCCCAGCTCTCTGACTGGGGTTGCCCTTAGGTCATTTTTTAATGTCCCTATTAATAGGGGTCCATCTAGCAGTTGGCGAGTCACCATCTGCGAGAGATAAAAAGTGAGACAGTTTTATTAGGCAGGTGTCTGATGTTTCACCCAATAGCCCAGCCACTAGTCCATCATTTAAACCCAAATACCCGTTTTATTTAGATTCCATCGACCAGCAATAGTCCCTATACACCCCAGCGGTTGCTGTCTCTGTGTGCATCCCATGACACCGGTGTACTCCTTGCATTTCATTAAATTGTCAAAAGGGCCTCTACGTCTTTGCTCAGTTGGTACTTTGTAGGTACCTAGCCCCACGCACGCATCCCAAAGGTCCGGGACATCATTATCTAGTGAGCGGGAGAGACATATAATAATAACAACCCATAATCTTATTCCACTCACATTGCATATGCCAGGCCATTATTATCCTAATTGTTTTCTGTGGACTTCATCTGTGTTCCATCATATGCAAGAATAGGAATCATTAGAAAACACACAGAACTGCAGCTTTAATATAACAGCTTCCTAATCTTAAAAATGTAGGAAACCTAAGCTGCATTGTTTAGAGAATGGCATGGTGTCAAGGACGAATTCTGGTAAATAAGGGTAGTTTTGTATTAACAGAGACTAGTGATTCACTACTAATAATAATGTAAAACAATCATCAACATCATATCAGCCGAAAGATGTCCACTGCTGGGCTGGACATAGGCCCAAGGAGTGCCAAATTGACCGGTCCTGCGCCACCCATATCCAGCAGACTCCCGCGACCTTTACCAGGTTATCAGTCCACCTGATCTTACCTGACCTGTAAAACAATGCAAATGTATTATCATTAGATATCATAATTTTAATTGGGAATGGATGAAAATTTTAGAAGTGCCTGATTATTTTTTTGGTGATTGAAACCTTCCTTAGCACCAAAAAAAAGTTGCAGACTGAAAAGTCGCGTCAATTATTTTTGAAAAATATAAACAGTTTCCTCACTTACGTTTTGGGTTTAGGACGGCGAATGAGACACTTTCCTTGATCCGTCTCATATTACAAAAAGTATTTTAAATATCTGACCCTGGCAATGACAAATATAGCTGCTGCAGCTGTCAATATCATTGCCAGTGTCAGTTTACCACGGATTTAAAAAACATTTTTTTTACCTTTTATCAACCTACACAATTGAATTGGCTGATTCCAAAAGGGTTCATTATATTTGCCAGTCTCTTTTACTGGTAATATCTAGATATGTGGCATTCCCTTTAAGAGCCAAGCATTAAAAAAATCTTGAAGTTATTACTTTTTATGCTACCATGCTTAAGTCCATTAATTTGTTACATTTCAGGAGAGAGAGCTGGAGTTAAAGAGGAAAGAAGAAGAAGAAAAGAGGCTCAAAGAAATTGAAGAGAAGAACAAGCGAAGGCAGCAGGTGTTCATGGACAAACTAGAGCAATTTCTCACTGGGGACTCTGAGGAACCACCTGCAGAGTTACTGGTTACCAGTGAAACAAAACCAAACCATGAGCCATGTCCATTCTTTGTAAAAACTGGGTGCTGTAGGTTTGGTAATCAGTGCTCAAGGAATCACCAGTTTCCAGGAATAAGCAGAGTAAGATTAAGCATTCTAATTTCAGATTTTTTACACATTTTCAGAAAAAGCATACATTTTAAAACAGTCCTACACTTATTATTATTATTTCTGGTAGTGGCTTTCGGGCTGTCAAAGCCCTTATATCACTGCGACCATCGCTGATCTATTGTGATCGCCACTTACTACAATTCTTGGTCAAGTCCTGCAAACTCGAAGAATTGCAGGATTTTGTTGAACTCAAGAAATTTGATCTCCTCCGGGCACATGATGTGTTTGCCCAGGAAGGAGTTACGACTGCGCATGAGGCAAGGGCAATCGGTTAGGATGTGTGTAGGCGTCTCCTCTGCTTCAAAGCAGAATCTGCACTGCCTTGTGTCACACAGTCCTATCGTTTGCATGTGCTTATTTAGGCGGCAGTGCCCAGTAAGCACCCTGACCAGCATGCGTAGACGGTTCCTACTTAGCGCCAAGGCGTCAGAAGACGCCTTTTTGCTAAAGGCTCTAATAAGTGCCTTGGAATGTTTCAGTCCTGGGTTAGCTCTCCAGGCTTGAATGGTCTTGTAGAAACAATAGGCTTTTAGAGTGAGCTTGGTTAGATTTTTAGGGATACCACAGAACGGCTCTGGTCCGCAGTGTGTTCCCTTCGCCCCCGCTCGTGCAAGCTCATCAGCCTTTTCATTTCCCTCGATGCCTGCATGCCCTGGGACCTACACTTTATTCAGATCCTTTCTCTGGATCAGGTTAGTGTCATAAGTGAAACAGAAAGGGGTCCTACTTCTTTACAAAAGGTACTGGCGCCCTGTGTACCATGTGGTACAGTCGGATACAAAGAGATTGGATACGGCCAACTTTGGTTTCATTAAGCAAGAGGTCCTGGGTTCGAATCCCGGTAAGGGCATTTATTTGTGTGATGAGCTCGAATATTTGTTCCTGAGTCATGGATGTTTTCTATGTATTTAAGTATTTATTTCTCCATATCGTCGTCTAGTACCCATAGTACAAGCTTTGCTTAGTTTGGGACTAGGTTGATTTGTGTAAGATTGTCCGCAAATATTATTATTATTATTATTTATTTATTATTATTTTATTTTATACCATTTGAAGGGTCCACGGAAAGAACATGTCTTGTCACTTTTTTTTTTTAAATGGGATTTTAATGTCAAAATGTTGATCTCGTTATGAACTACTACGTGACCTTAAAATCTAATTTGAAATTAGAGCCCTTCATTTAGTCTTAGTTTTTTTCAATTTTATTTTATTCAGATAGTTACGAAGTTTAAATACTAAGGACACTGGGTCACTGACACACTAAAAGATGATGTTGATATCTATTTTCTAAAGGGAGCGCAGTGCACTGTCGGTAAGGTGTAACATGCTTTCGCGCAGATTTGCACGTTGTTCTACTGAGGTGAAAATAACCTTGTTTAAAACGTACTGTCAGACACTATACACGTGCAATCTGTGGAGTGACTACACCAAAAGAGCCTACAGTGCTCTGCGCGTCCAGTACAACAAAGCCTTCAGGGGTTGTTGGGGCTGCCCTGGCGCTGCAGCGCGTCAGGGATGTTCGCCGCGGGGAGCACCGACGGTTTCCAAGCCGTGCTGCGCAAGCGGCAAGCATCCCTGGCCGAGCGCGTCCAGTACAACAAAGCCTTCAGGGGTTGTTGGGGCTGCCCTGGCGCTGCAGCGCGTCAGGGATGTTCGCCGCGGGGAGCACCGACGGTTTCCAAGCCGTGCTGCGCAAGCGGCAAGCATCCCTGGCCGAGCGCGTCCAGTACAACAAAGCCTTCAGGGGTTGTTGGGGCTGCCCTGGCGCTGCAGCGCGTCAGGGATGTTCGCCGCGGGGAGCACCGACGGTTTCCAAGCCGTGCTGCGCAAGCGGCAAGCATCCCTGGCCGAGCGCGTCCAGTACAACAAAGCCTTCAGGGGTTGTTGGGGCTGCCCTGGCGCTGCAGCGCGTCAGGGATGTTCGCCGCGGGGAGCACCGACGGTTTCCAAGCCGTGCTGCGCAAGCGGCAAGCATCCCTGGCCGAGCGCGTCCAGTACAACAAAGCCTTCAGGGGTTGTTGGGGCTGCCCTGGCGCTGCAGCGCGTCAGGGATGTTCGCCGCGGGGAGCACCGACGGTTTCCAAGCCGTGCTGCGCAAGCGGCAAGCATCCCTGGCCGAGCGCGTCCAGTACAACAAAGCCTTCAGGGGTTGTTGGGGCTGCCCTGGCGCTGCAGCGCGTCAGGGATGTTCGCCGCGGGGAGCACCGACGGTTTCCAAGCCGTGCTGCGCAAGCGGCAAGCATCCCTGGCCGAGCGCGTCCAGTACAACAAAGCCTTCAGGGGTTGTTGGGGCTGCCCTGGCGCTGCAGCGCGTCAGGGATGTTCGCCGCGGGGAGCACCGACGGTTTCCAAGCCGTGCTGCGCAAGCGGCAAGCATCCCTGGCCGAGCGCGTCCAGTACAACAAAGCCTTCAGGGGTTGTTGGGGCTGCCCTGGCGCTGCAGCGCGTCAGGGATGTTCGCCGCGGGGAGCACCGACGGTTTCCAAGCCGTGCTGCGCAAGCGGCAAGCATCCCTGGCCGAGCGCGTCCAGTACAACAAAGCCTTCAGGGGTTGTTGGGGCTGCCCTGGCGCTGCAGCGCGTCAGGGATGTTCGCCGCGGGGAGCACCGACGGTTTCCAAGCCGTGCTGCGCAAGCGGCAAGCATCCCTGGCCGAGCGCGTCCAGTACAACAAAGCCTTCAGGGGTTGTTGGGGCTGCCCTGGCGCTGCAGCGCGTCAGGGATGTTCGCCGCGGGGAGCACCGACGGTTTCCAAGCCGTGCTGCGCAAGCGGCAAGCATCCCTGGCCGAGCGCGTCCAGTACAACAAAGCCTTCAGGGGTTGTTGGGGCTGCCCTGGCGCTGCAGCGCGTCAGGGATGTTCGCCGCGGGGAGCACCGACGGTTTCCAAGCCGTGCTGCGCAAGCGGCAAGCATCCCTGGCCGAGCGCGTCCAGTACAACAAAGCCTTCAGGGGTTGTTGGGGCTGCCCTGGCGCTGCAGCGCGTCAGGGATGTTCGCCGCGGGGAGCACCGACGGTTTCCAAGCCGTGCTGCGCAAGCGGCAAGCATCCCTGGCCGAGCGCGTCCAGTACAACAAAGCCTTCAGGGGTTGTTGGGGCTGCCCTGGCGCTGCAGCGCGTCAGGGATGTTCGCCGCGGGGAGCACCGACGGTTTCCAAGCCGTGCTGCGCAAGCGGCAAGCATCCCTGGCCGAGCGCGTCCAGTACAACAAAGCCTTCAGGGGTTGTTGGGGCTGCCCTGGCGCTGCAGCGCGTCAGGGATGTTCGCCGCGGGGAGCACCGACGGTTTCCAAGCCGTGCTGCGCAAGCGGCAAGCATCCCTGGCCGAGCGCGTCCAGTACAACAAAGCCTTCAGGGGTTGTTGGGGCTGCCCTGGCGCTGCAGCGCGTCAGGGATGTTCGCCGCGGGGAGCACCGACGGTTTCCAAGCCGTGCTGCGCAAGCGGCAAGCATCCCTGGCCGAGCGCGTCCAGTACAACAAAGCCTTCAGGGGTTGTTGGGGCTGCCCTGGCGCTGCAGCGCGTCAGGGATGTTCGCCGCGGGGAGCACCGACGGTTTCCAAGCCGTGCTGCGCAAGCGGCAAGCATCCCTGGCCGAGCGCGTCCAGTACAACAAAGCCTTCAGGGGTTGTTGGGGCTGCCCTGGCGCTGCAGCGCGTCAGGGATGTTCGCCGCGGGGAGCACCGACGGTTTCCAAGCCGTGCTGCGCAAGCGGCAAGCATCCCTGGCCGAGCGCGTCCAGTACAACAAAGCCTTCAGGGGTTGTTGGGGCTGCCCTGGCGCTGCAGCGCGTCAGGGATGTTCGCCGCGGGGAGCACCGACGGTTTCCAAGCCGTGCTGCGCAAGCGGCAAGCATCCCTGGCCGAGCGCGTCCAGTACAACAAAGCCTTCAGGGGTTGTTGGGGCTGCCCTGGCGCTGCAGCGCGTCAGGGATGTTCGCCGCGGGGAGCACCGACGGTTTCCAAGCCGTGCTGCGCAAGCGGCAAGCATCCCTGGCCGAGCGCGTCCAGTACAACAAAGCCTTCAGGGGTTGTTGGGGCTGCCCTGGCGCTGCAGCGCGTCAGGGATGTTCGCCGCGGGGAGCACCGACGGTTTCCAAGCCGTGCTGCGCAAGCGGCAAGCATCCCTGGCCGAGCGCGTCCAGTACAACAAAGCCTTCAGGGGTTGTTGGGGCTGCCCTGGCGCTGCAGCGCGTCAGGGATGTTCGCCGCGGGGAGCACCGACGGTTTCCAAGCCGTGCTGCGCAAGCGGCAAGCATCCCTGGCCGAGCGCGTCCAGTACAACAAAGCCTTCAGGGGTTGTTGGGGCTGCCCTGGCGCTGCAGCGCGTGAGGGATGTTCGCCGCGGGGAGCACCGACGGTTTCCAAGCCGTGCTGCGCAAGCGGCAAGCATCCCTGGCCGAGCGCGTCCAGTACAACAAAGCCTTCAGGGGTTGTTGGGGCTGCCCTGGCGCTGCAGCGCGTCAGGGATGTTCGCCGCGGGGAGCACCGACGGTTTCCAAGCCGTGCTGCGCAAGCGGCAAGCATCCCTGGCCGAGCGCTTACGGGGCAGCTCTATCCTCACTCACTGGATGTCCATGCATGTACGTTCCAACTTTAATTATATTTTCCACTAACACAAGTAATAATAAGTATAGTAGTATAAGTCTTACTAACATGATATGGATGTGTATTTGTCCGAATTAAATGCTTTCATTTTTATTTTGAATGTACCTAATTGTTACAGATAATTTTAGCTGCCAATTTTTTTACTCATTGTGGGCTTAATAATGCAGTAGACTCGGAGTATGATGCAGACGACCTACTGGAATATGAGTATAGTGAAACTTATAAAGATTTCAAAGAATTCTTTCATGATGTCTTACCTGAATTTGAAAAACATGGAAAAATATTACAATTTAAAGTAAGTATAGTTTGGGTTGTCAGAGCGACAAGTATCCTTTGCAAAATTATTAAAACTACCAAGCAATAATAATACTAAAGAACTTGTAGCTGCCTCGTTAAAAAAAATGGAGATGTCCATTTGACAGAATTTTATGATATACGTATTTCATGACTCATGTAAAAACCAATAGACATCATTAAGTACAATGGAAACTCCACCGGCACTGATAAAATGATGCAACTATAGCATTTCTCACACTCACACTACTTACATGTGAGAATGATACAAATGTCTAGTTGTACATTCAAAAACTTGTCATCTGAGCTGACCTAGTTAACCCTTTTTCAGGCCATGAGTTGAAATTGAAGACAATCGAATGTCAGTCTCTCATTCAAATTAACATATGTGTTTGGCGTGCATATCGTTCATATCGTTGATATATCATTTCGGCCTGAAAAAAGTTTCAAATATCTGAAAACAACTGTATTGACAAAACACAAGGCCTGTTAAGATATTTTTGACTTGAGTTTTGTATGAATTAATATATTTTACTTTAACTAGTAATCATGTTAAAAATACCTACTCATTAAGTAACTCCAGAGGGACTGTATTCCCATGCAACAAATCCTTTCATCTCAGATTTGCCGCAAGAGTAGAGGTTTGTAAACTTACGGTATCAATGAATTTACTCAAAATAGAAAACAGAAAAGTAAATTCCAATACTTCTTACAGGTCTGCAATAATTATGAGAAGCATCTCCGTGGGAACACCTATATAGAGTTTGCTAAATTGCGATGCGCTGTAGCAGCGCACCGCGCGTTGCACACGCGGTGGTTCGGTGGGAAACAACTGTCGTTACAATTTTGTCGCATAAACTCGTGGAAGACTGCAATTTGTGGTAAGCACAGAAAAATTGCGGAATGAGTATCTGAAATGTGATGATTACATTTATTTCTAATTGCTACGGTGTGAGATAGAAAGGAGATAGCGTGTCATGTTACAAGACCAATTCAATCGTATTGTGCCTTCAATCTTTAGGATAAGTCCACCAAAGTTGTGCGAGGTAGCGGACCGGTGTGCGAGGGAAAAAAGCCATCAACGGCCATTCTCAAATTGTATGTCTGCGGTTGGGTCTAATTACCACGACCATTTACGGATATTTTATATGGAGCCGTGGCAATTAGACGCAGACACAAATCTGGAGAATGGCCGTCAATAGCATTGCTAGCCCCACCCTTCCTATTGGTGGAATTTTTCCTCGCAAAGATCTGCAGCGCTACTACGAAAGTCGAAACTCGCAATAATTCTCTCTTTGTCGACTTGCATATTTGAATCAAAAAATTCAAAATATTTAAAACACATTTATTATTAACAAGGTTCTTACAAAAAACTTTTCGAATCCTCCTTTTAAGTTTGTTAAATATAGCGACGAGAGGAAGATATTGCGAGTTTCGACTTTAGTAGTAGCGCCACTGGTGGATACTCACCCTTACTTTAAGGCTTGGATTACACATATATTATCCGGAATCCCTGCTCCTCCAGTCCCTAGCAGTTTCGAGTCAGGGCTGGCAGGGATTCCGGATGCATGTAGTCCTCAGGTGGGACTACGGCGCACGATACGCATGATGCAAGTGAAATGTTAGATCCACGAAAATATCCATTAATACTATGGTATTGTCGTGATATGGTATGTAATAGGCCAATGAGTTGCAAATTATCATTTGGCACTGGCGTGAAGCAGCTGGGTGGAAGCTAGTTGTTAGAGTGAGATAGGGATCGAGGCATTTGTTGGACGCTTCAGCCGACTGGCATGCGGACACCCAAAATAAATAAAGAAACCAATTCAATAATCAAAGAAGAAGCTACAACATTTGGATGTCACGATCAAAAGCTATCATATATCACCAACAAGACAACTACATCCAATGACTAAATACATATGTGTGTGTGTGTGTGTGTGTGTGTGTGTGTGTGTGTGTGTGTGTGTGTGTGTGTGTGTGTGTGTGTGTGTGTGTGTGTGTGTGTGTGTGTGTGTGTGTGTGTGTGTGTGTGTGAGTGAGTGAGAGTGTGTGTGTGTGTGTGTGTGAGTGTGTGTGTGTGTGTGTGTGTGTGTGTGTGTGTGTGTGTGTGTGTGTGTGTGTGTGTGTGTGTGTGTGTGTGTGTGTGTGTGTGTGTGTGTGTGTGTGTGTGTGTGTGTGTGTGTGTGTGTGTGTGTGTGTGTGTGTGTGTGTGTGTGTGTGTGTGCGTGCGTGCGTGCGTGCGTGCGTGCGTGCGTGCGTGCGTGCGTGCGTGCGTGCGTGCGTGCGTGCGTGCGTGCGTGCGTGCGTGCGTGCGTGCGTGCGTGCGTGCGTGCGTGCGTGCGTGCGTGCGTGCGTGCGTGCGCGTGTGCGCGCGTGCGCGCGTGCGCGTGCGCGTGTGCGCGCGTGCGCGTGCGCGTGCGCGTGTGCGTGTGCGCGTGCGCGCGTGTGCGCGTGTGCGTGCGCGTGTGCGTGCGCGTGCGCGTGTGCGTGTGAAACACAAATATTCGTACTTATCATTAATATCAATTTTATTATCTCAATAGGTCTTCAATTTCAGTATAGGTTTTACTTTTCAGCCAATCACTTAACATTGCTTTACACTTCCTAATGGTTGTTGGATAGATGTTGAGTTGATCGTTAATAGTATTATACAGCTTTGCAGAGCGACAGTCATACTGCCTTTTCGCAAACACTGTCTTAGAAGCTGGTGTGGGAATGATCTTAGGCTTCCTTCTACGAATCTGCAACACCGGTGTAAATGGAGTCATTTTATGCCTCCTCAAAGTCATATACAGAACATACAGCTTCCTGACTGTTAACAACTCGCATGTTTCGTAGAGCTCAGTAGTAGGGAATCTGTATGGCTTGGAGTACATAACCTTAAGTAGTGCCCTCTGAGCTCTCTCCAGTTCAAGGAATTTAACCTTCGTGGCTCCACCCCAGACTGGGATGCAATAAGCTAGGACTGACTGAGCCAATGATGTGTATATTTGATTTAATACCCGCCTTGATGTTACATGCTTTAAGGAGTTTAAGGTTTTAAAAATATAGATCAGCTTACGAGTCCTAGACATTATGAGCTCAGTATGGACATGCCATGTGAGTCGCTGGTCAATCATGATACCCAAATATTTCGTTTGACTTACTTTATTAATGACTGGACAGGGACAATTTTCTCCATACAAATGGTCACATGAGTGTATTTTTATCGTAAAACCTGAACCTGGTTGCGTCGTGTTATAATTGGAGAAACAGATGTAATTGGTTTTATCTGTGTTAAGGGTAAGTAAATTGACCCGCAGCCACCTGGCTATCGTTTCAAGACCAAGTTCCGTGGATTCCCTTACTTTGTCCCAGCTATCTCCGCAAAAGACAATGGCGGTGTCGTCAGCATAAGTAAAGATTGACCCTTTATCAATGGCTAAGTTGCAAAGTTGGTTAACATGCTACTATTTAGGTAATGACTTTATGTTTTCTGTTATGTGTACTTTAATCCAAAATAGATAAATTTTATTTCCAGGTCTCCAATCAACGAAGCGGTGTCCGAAGGGGCGTTCGTGTAATTTTCTGCATGTCTTCAGAAATCCTAATAATTCATTTCCTCATAGGGAGCCCGTCCAACACCAAGAATCTGAAAGGTTATTCATTCTTTTAACAGTAAAGTATATAATTATCCTAACCCTTGGAAACACATTTGACGCCTAAAATCATGAGTTGTAATACTTGTAATATAGTTATCAAGTAGGCAAGGCGATGTGAGGGAGGCGATGGCTGAGATATGCGTCATACTCGTGATCGGGTGCTGTTTGTGGAGTCCGGTCTGTTCATGCTTGCAAGGGCATAGTAACTACCTAAATACTAGTGTTATTATCATTATTTTGACGAGATACATCATATTGTTATTGACCCTGTACATCTCTGACAATATTACATTAATGATCCTTTTTTTTCTGTTTTAACGCTTAGAGACAGTATACATCTCTATAAGAACATTAGAATATTTATTAATTGTATTTGGATGCTCAGAGACATTATACATCTCTGGGGTACTAAATTAATATCATAAACTTATTGTTAATTCTGATACAGACCTTATATCGAATGTATTTGATAATATTTTACAATTTTGGATTTTTTTTAGTTTTCATTTAGTGACATTTAGTTTGTTAACCATTTAGGTGCTAATTGGTTAAAATCTGCAATTTTAAAATGATTATTGTGTAAGATTATTAATATTATATTGTAGAATACCATTTGACATGTAATAGTGCCCTTGTGGCCTATTTGCAGAATAAATAATTGATTTTGATTTTGCAAGGCAGATTTTTAGACTACGCCGTTGGCAAACAAGCATACGTCCTGCCCGATGATAGTGATGATGAGCAGACCCCGTAGACTATAGAAGCTTGCGACTCCTACAAAAAACACATGCGCGTTGCCGACCCTTTATGGATATGAGGATTAGTCTTGTTGACAGCTAGAGTCAAATGCAGTTTTTCTCATACAGTCCATTTGACGAGGAACCGAACTGCATGGAGGGCAATAAAGATGAAGCCTCTATCAATCGATTTCAATGGATGCGGTGCCAACGGTGTCTCTAAAAGGGCATACAGACAAGGCAGCCTATCTCATATTAACAGATTCATTGCCAGGAACCCGACTAGCGGGCGCGGGGCGCCTACGCCGCAGGCGCTTTCTGCAAAAACCATGGGATCGGCGACGAGCGTAGCGCGTAGCGGTTATTGGCAGTGAATGTGTATGCGTGGCTTCAGAGGCTTAAAATGTAGTTTTTTTCTAGAAGACAACAAGCCTCTACACGGTCTTGGCGGTGGTCTGAATCGCCGGAAGTCGAAATTCCAAGGAGACGCCGTTCTCGCTCTAGAGAAAGAATCCACCGGGAATCAAGGCGGCGGGATGAACGGCGTAGAAAAGATTCGAAACGACGTAGACATAGATCGCGGTCACGGCGGCGTACTCCAGAATCGGAATCAAGGATAAAATAAACTTATATCATTGCTGTGTTAGTTTCTTTTGTTGATTATTCAACTTTTAATTGCGTTACATATAATTTAGGTAATCTCCGAAATAGCGGATTAGGGAACATGTTCTAGTTTATTAACCGACTTCAAAAAAGGAGGAGGCTCTCAATTCGACTGTATTTTTTTTCTGTGCTTGTTACGCGATAACTCGGTAATTTATAAACCGATTTGAAAAATTATTTCTTTGTTTGAAAGCATATACTGGTCCCATTGTCACCAAAATCCAGTTCTGATGATGAGATCCTGGATAAATGGAGGAAACTCTTCAAATTGTATAGGCAAACTTGAAGCAATTTGGCAACTCATTTGAAGTCGGTTAAAACTTTTTTTTTTAAGTAAATTATTCGCACGAGCTTTTTACTTTTCAGTTTTTGTTTAAACAAAACCTTTTTAACTCCGTTGAGCCAGACGCAAAGAGTTTTTATTACTTGAGAAAAGTTTAATAAATCTTTCAATTACACTTTTGCTTTCATATAAATGGTTCATAAATACTAATAATTTGTAAAACGTATTAATAACCATTTTAAATTTTGAATTTGATCAGTAAATAAATAAATTTGAAATATTTACTTAAAATATGTTTGACTGAGCGCATATGTTGCTTATGACTTTTGCGACACGGCATGGCGGCTATCATGCGCAAGTAGTACAGTCAGCATCAGAAGCAGCTAAGCGGGCTGGGTGTTCAAAATGACCTACACACGCTCTTAACTTCTTAAGAATAAAATCGTGTGCAGATAATTTTGAACACCCGGCCCGCTTAGCTGCTTCTGATGCTGACTGTACATACGTTGAGCGCGCATGTATTTAAAACTAAGAAGCCTGGCGTTGTTGTTTGTACTTTGAAGTTGTTATGTGTAAATTTGTTAAAAATATGGAGTGAAAATTACTTATCAATAATAATAATTTATTATGGCGATCCACAAGTTTCAGTTTTTTTCTTAAAACTACGACGGTACAGTGTCTTTTCGTTGTGGAACATAATGAGATACTCAAAATGTATTGCGTTCCAAACCCACAAAACAATGGTTTTAAGTGAATAACATGACAGTAAAAGATGTGGAGAAGTTGCTAAATGCAGCTCCAGATAATAAGCACATACTTACCTGACAACCTAGGTAAATTATATTTAACCTTTTTTTTTTGTAGTAAAACGTATGATACACGCGCGTAAAGATGATTTCCGACTCGTGTCGAATTATACATTCGCTCGCTCCACTCGCTCATGTATATAAAATGACACTCGTCAGAAATCACATAGGTACTTGTAGCATATAAATAGATAACTATTTTTTGTATTTCGAAAAACAACTACTTATATTACCTTAAAAAAAACTACTTATATAATTAACGAACCTGCGGCGCTACCACGAATTTCGAATCTCGAACTTCGTATATCTCCGTCTCTATCACACTTATGGTTTACTACTATTGTTATGACTACAATTTACTACTGGTATGACTACAATATACATACTGAGATAGACAGGCAACTCGACCAAATTGAGAAGGCATTTAATGCTTGCGTATACAGGCGCCATCTCTTCTGCGGTAGTTACAACTTTTCTTTGAATGTACAAAAAGTGCGCCGGTCGTAGGGATCGAACCCCGGATCATCGACTCCAAATACCACCGTCTGTACCCCTAGGCTACTGATGCCTTGTGACAATACGGCGAATTTTGAAATACCTTGACAGCCTAGCCTAGCAATCGCTAGAGCTTCAGAGAGTTCGCCAGCTATCAAGAAGGTGGTTTTCAATAAGAAACTGGATTTGCATTAAGTTCGCATAGCATGAGTGATACGTTTCTGCTCTAGAGCAGAAAAGTAGTGTATTCCAATTGGGGGGCGTCCACAAATTATGTAACGCAAATTGGAGGGAGGGGGGGGGGGGTCCGGCCAAGCGTTACGGTCCTGTTACGTTGGGGGAGGGGGGTGTCAAGGTTTGCGTTACGTCACGCACGATTTTTTATAATAGTATACTTAAAAAAAGTTTAGTTTTTCACATCCCTAGTTTGCGGTATTTGTCTAAGAAAATATTGGCAACACCGAGCGCGCGACGCGACAATGACAGACAGATACAAAAGTCTACCCTCCAAACGAAAACAAAATACAAGTGCAAAGTGCCGTACTGCAAGTGACGCAGTTGTTTGTGATTTGTGTCGTGTGTTACGCTTAATTATAAGTAAATTAATATATTTGAAGGTGATGACATCGAAAATAGGTGAAATTTATCAAAAGGCCTTTAAGGCATACAAATAATGTCACTCAAGTATTTCAACAGCCACTGCACAGCAAAATTTCAATGTAATTTGTTACACACTTGTTACACTAATGTTTCAAAAATAAAATGCAGATTTATGATTAAAAAGTATCTAAAATACCACTTATCTTTCTTTTCTGAATATTACCCTGAAGACTTGTTACGTAACGGAATTGAAGGGGGGGGGGGGGGGGGTCCCAGCTAAGCGTGACGGTGCTGTTACATGAGTGGAGGGCGGGGGTTAAAAATTTAAGAATTTTGCGTTAGGTACGTAATTTTTGGACGCCCCCTTGGTCCTCGCCTTAGGTATAAGCAGTATGGGGGAACTTATTCTAATAAATATCAACCTTCCGGCCGTTTAATTTTCTACCTAGTCTTTTAGAAAACAATCTAAAACCGAAGTTACAAATCTCTTACTTTTAAAATCTCTTGCTCTCTATACAAACTAAGAACCCTCTCTGAACCCTCATAGTAAACCGTCTGAAACCGTAGTTACAAATTTCTTACTTTAAAAATGTCTTGCTCTCTATACAAAGTTTGAACCCCCTTTTAACCTTCTTAGGCGATGAATTAATAAAACGCTGAAATAAGTTTTGTAGTATTTTAGCAAACAGTCTAAAACCGAAGTTACAAACTTTGAACACCCTTATCCCTTTAGGGGATATATTTCAAAAAATGCTAAATAGTATTTTTCACAATCGTGTTATAATAGAGAGCTTTTTAATCGAGTACCGTGTTTAGGTCACGAAGCTTGCTGAGTGGCCTAAGTAAGGTACGAGATTAAAAAGCTTGATTATAACACTATTGTGAACAATACTTTTTGTACGAGTTCATTAAAATTAATTTTCTACGAGTCAACTGAACTAATTAAACAAACTCGATACTGTTGAAACGAAGTGCAGCCTATCGCTCGTACGCTCGTTGATATCTTAAAAGACACGAACGAGCGTACGACATCAACGAGTAAACTCAATAATCAAAGCGATTCTATTGGTCCAATTCATTACAGTTCGGTAAAGCAGCCACGTGATTGGTCGAATTTATTTAATAAAATCATTAATTAATTGCATGCAGTTTCTAAAGTGATATAACTGAATCAATATATCTCGAATATTGCCGAATTTAATTAGGATACAAGGGGGACAGCGCGTACGCAGTCCCCACTACCAAAAATTACGCATCCGAGTTATCCACATTAGGGATAATCGCAAGGGTCAACCCAACCGCAGTGCAATGGGAGAGTCTCGCCCTGGGGGAACCGCCTGCCTGATCACGGTATCCCCTATGCCAGGTAAGTATGAGTTCTCATCGGTTCAACGAGACCGTCACTAAACTAGGAAAAATCTTAACAGCGCGAAGCAGAAATCGCCGCGGAGGTAACAGCGACATCTAGCGGCGCATTGGGTAACTAAACATTCTATGGCGTTCGACGAGCACATCCCGGCTAGCACACTAATCGGACATATATTTACGTTCGGACGTATAACTTTACGATTGTGCCCATTTTTACGTTCCTTAGCTAACATGGTAATCTCGCAGCATAAATTTATGGCATAGCGTAAAATATACGTAGCAAAGGTATTAAGGGCAGGAGGCTTGTTTGGGACCTTGGCCGGCGTCTAAGAGACAAGGGCTGCGACCCTCGTTCCGGCTCTTACCTGGTCCAACAAATATCGGTGGCAGTTCAGCGGGGCAATGCAGCCAGTATTTATGGCACCTTTGGATCAGATGGAAGCCGGACGTAAAAAATATATGTATTTCATTTTCTTTATTTTAACCTTGTTTTTTTAGTTTTAGTTTAGTTTTGTTATTATTCTCTTTCTGTTTAATCGTAGTTTTTATATATATTTCTTTATATGTACCTACTTTATCTGTAAATAAAATTTCCTTCTCAAAGGTATTACATTCATTTCATTCGTTCAATTGTAGTCTATAGTTAGACGCCCATTATAATACTACCTAATTAAAGAGTAATGATAAGCACTGCACAGTTTACTAAACAGTTGTGCTCCTGTATTAAATTGTGTTATAATAGATTTTTGTTTTTATTTACTTTACTCCCGCCCCACGAAAATTTTACGTTGTGGTTTTAAGTGATGAAGCGAGTACCAAAACATATGTAAGATTTTAATAGAATCAATAATATTTGTAAGGTTGTGTAATATATTTTTCAACACATTTGCTCGTAACGTGCCTCTTATTGTGCCACTTTTGGGCTCAATAATCATGGGTATTAAACACGCGTGTTTAATAACATTACGACACTCGTGTAGTTATGTTTATATCCCGATTAAGACACGTTGACACCTTGCAGCAAGGTGTATGTATGGACTCGGCGCATTCTTAAACTGACCGGGTTATACAGGTTTGTTTTTAATTCTCGGCAAATAGATTCTTCTTACTCGACTAAAGAAATTAAATCCTTCTTGTGAATTATTTGATTTTTTCTTCTTGGATATGGTATAGAAACGTTTCATTTAGTAAAACTATTTACTTTTGATAACATTTTACATGAATTTATATCGAATAAGAAAATATTTATTTTATTTTGTATTGGCTGTTTAGAGATTTCATCTAAGCCTCGCTGCGGGCGCACTGCGCGAACTTCACGAAAAAAAATAGTTGCGCGCCATTATAGGTAATTTCACAAATATTTGTAAACATTGATGATGCGTGTTTGGTTTAAAGAAAAGTGATAAATAGAATTGACACCACTGTACATTCTTGGAGATGTACAAATATGTGAGTAAAAACCTGTTGTCATCAATAACTAAAGGAAACAACTTCGGAGCATGTAAGATGTTCATTTTATGAAAAGGATTTTTTCCTCGCAAATGTGTTGAAAAACGTCGTATGACACGCGTGAGCTTTGATAATTACATCCTCGGCTTTATTATCACGCTCACCTGCGGTTCGCGTGACAATTCCGCCTCTGATGTAATGATCAACATACCTCACTTGTATCATAATGTACTATTTCTCAAACATGCAATGAAATATTCTCTTTACGTTCCTCATAATAGACTCGGAAGTATTCTTTTTCAGGCGCAGCATCTCGAGGCGGCCTGAAATAGGATTTCATACAACTTTTCAGGCCTAGGCCTGCAAAGTAACTTTTTAGTTTTCATTCCACTTTGAGGCACAGGATCACGGCGTTCAGCCATGAAAATTATTTTGATTTGAGGATTTTTATTTATTTATTTCATTGCATGTTTGAGAAAAGCACTATACATGCCTCGGCGTGAAAACGGATTCCCGGCCTCGTATCTCTATACCTACTTGGCCGGAAATCCGTGTTTTCCCAGCCTCTGATGTAATGTACTGTTATTAGAACACAAGCAAATAATCTTAATAATTGCTTTATTTATAGGTAATCAGTAATCATGTTCTCGCTGAAATTCAAAATGCTTCATCATTGTTTCAGGGTATGATAGGAGTTTTGAAACTGAACCCGTATGTGTTGTGACAGAAATCGGAGAAATCCTGCGAAATATATATTGTTTTCATAGTGTTAAAATTTATCCGAGGTCTTGAGTGACCTACATAAAATTTCGTCCGTCAATAATAAATAAATAATAATAAATAAATATTATGGGACAATCTTACACAAATCAACCTAGGCCCACGGTAAGCTCAGTAAGGCTTGTGTTGTGGGTACTAGGCGATGATATATATAATAGATAAATACATATAGATACTTATATACATATATAACATCCATAACTCAGGAACAAATATTCGTGATAAACACACAAATAAATGCCCTGACCGGGATTCGAACCCGGGACCTCCAGCTTCGTAGGCAGAGTCACTACCCACTGGGCTACGGAGGCCGTTATACGTCAATGGTTCATACCGTCACGTTTTATGTGCCAAAATCAAGAGCATGTTAGCATTTGACGTAAAAAAATAGTTTTATGTGCAATACATATAAATGGTCACATTTTACTTAGATGACGGTATACCATGTTAGCTCATGACGGTAAAATTTTATACGTCGATTGTGGACATAAAACATGTGCATAAAAGTCGTCATTTTGCTAGTGTGCTAGCCCGGCTGTTCTTACGGGACGAGTTTCACATTATTGCATTTAGTCGTGCTCAAAAAATAAATACGTTAAAATCAGGGGAATCCCTCTAATTGTAATCAACAGGCCCACACACGAAATCACCATGAAAATACAAGAAATGGGGATTGATTAGGTAATAATAAAATGCACGCGCGTTTGGCTTAAACTTATTCATCCCAGTGCATTCTCAAGGTGTAAAACCAAACGCATCTGCTCGCAATGAAATAAAGTCAAATGTCATATCATATCTGTCAAAATCATATGTAATATTAATATGTATAGTGCCTCTAACTCTATCTACCATAGTGCCGTTTAGTGCACATTTGCACGAAGTACTTTGTTATATACTACAAGAATAGTGGGTTATCATATTCAATATACCAATTACATAGTTATAAAACGAAGATATGCAATATTCAAAATAATTCGAACCTTATTTTTGTTTAAAATGCGAAAATCAGTGTCTTCATCTCTTGGGATATTTAAGCAGTATAGTTTAAGTACTCACAGAACACCCTGGAAACCAATAGCACCATGTGTGTATACACTACATAACAGTTTGATTATTGATTTCGCTGGACTTAAATTGTATACCACTACACCCAATAAAGATGTGAAAACAATCAAAAGCGAAAACTATGGTAGGTAATGAAAAAAAATGCATTTACGATGTTGTATTCATATCTTTGAGAATATGGAGAAATGATGATTTAAAAACAAACTATCATTTTCTTTGCAGATGATTTGCAGCTTTCAAAAGAAAAATTTATAGCAAAAATGAATTTCTTGACAGAAGAGGACGCAAAACCCTTTCTCAAATTACCAATCAAAACTTTATTACATATCTATCAAACAACTAAAATTGACACCAAGAATGGATTTTGTAAAAACAGACTTTATTATATTGCGGACAAAATGAAGGTATCAATTTGTTTTTCATGTCCAAAAGTAGAAATGTTTTAAATTAATGTATATTTATAAATATTGCAGCGAAAACAAAGAATTATCCCCCGCAATTCATCAGCGACAAGGAGAATAATTTAGGGGACCATTCTTTGTTTTCGACAATGATGTAATATAAAAATAGGTAGATATGTTGTCTATACGAAATTCCGTGTTTAAAAATGGCCACCAAATTCTGACAGCATTTGTTTCCATTGACGACGCAAAACTATGGCAAGCTGTGCGACTTGACCAAGTTTTAGTGTGCCACTTTTGGACCGCTTATAACATATCTACGCAACAATGTAATATAAAAAATAGGTAGATATGTTGTCTATACGAAATTCCGTGTTTAAAAATGGCCACCAAATTCTGACAGCATTTGTTTCCATTGACGACGCAAAACTATGGCAAGCTGTGCGACATGACCAAGTTTTAGTGTGCCACTTTTGGATCCCTTATAACATATCTACGTATATTTTGTATTACATCATTCTATCTACGTATATTTTATATTACATCATTGGTTTTCGACAATACATTATTGTGTAATAATAGTAGTTTATGCTACTGATACATAATGAGAGGCCTTAAAATACGAGTGTGGTTTTCAGCGAGTTTCATAATAGGATCACACGAGTGTTTTAAGGCCTAATTATGTACAGTTGCATACACTACTTTATCTAAATACGTATCATAAGTACTCTAAGATGGGTTCAGAAGTCGTAGGAAAATGACCTGCAATGCTACTAGTGCTACCTGTAAATTATCTTAAAAAGTAAAAGTGTAAAAAAATACGAAAAAAAAGGTTAAACAGCTGTTCCAAATTTAAACTCATAACAATACAGAAATCTGTACTGTAATAACATTACAGTACAGATTTTACCTACTACCACAGACAAGAAAGTTGTCATAGTATAATTGGTTGTAATAATGCTGGTCATTACCGACGGTTTCTTAACGCATTTTAGAGCACTAATGATATGGTCGCACCACACTTGGGAGTTCGTGTTCGCGTTGCGTCGTTGCCTCTCTTTCATTTGCCGTAGGAAGGAAAAAGATGCAACACGAATATTTGGGCAAACACCCCCAAGTGTGGTGCGACAATATGGGCGTAAATAAAATAAATTACAATATTCGTGATCTTGCAGTTTTTTAATTTAAGTGATTTTCACTGCAATTTTTATATTAAAATTTTACAGTGCTCACCATCTGAAATCAGTGGACGACTTGCTAAAAGAACTTTTTTATACAGCTTATCATTTCATTGGCTGGAAAATTCTTTAGGAACTTTACTAGGTAAGTGCCTGATACATTTTTTTTTTAAATTAAGTATATATTTTTCTTTGTTTTAGATGTTACTTTCTTTTTTAGAAATGGGTGTGTCTAGTGATCGAATATTAAGAGACTTATGGGTACTTAAATATAAGCATGAGACTATCCGGGAAAGACTGCAGAGGGTCAAAGACATGGGAATTGAGACTCTTTATCCTTGGATGGTTCGCTGCAAACAAGATATAATGAATAGGTAATGTACTAAAATCACCCACTTTACATATAAATATTTTGGGTTTTGTGAATAGAATACTTCTAACTACCATCATAAGTGTAAATAGTCTATTTGCAGATATATCAAAATATCACAAGATACAAAAAATATCCTTGGGGAGGTAAAATCCACTCAGATTTATTTGGCTGACCGATTGAATACTACACCTGAAGCTGTTGCAGACATTTGCATAAGAATACCAGCTCTTAGAACAATCAGAGCCACAAAAGTGAGTACTTAGTTAGTTTAACTGCGTTTTTCGACTAATACATGCCTATTTTGCGAGTAGTTGTTATTTTATCCAAATTATGACTATTTTTATTATAACTGTCAGCAATAGAAGTAGCTGCGCGGGCCCAATGCTCAAAATCATCTACACACGGACTCTAATATCAATAGGGTCTGTGTAGATCATGTGTTATTCTTAGCTACTTCTGCTGCTGACTGTATGATGTGTTGGGGTAGAATAGAATAGCAGGGGCGTCTCTACCTATAGTGCAATGGGTGCGGTGCACCCGGGTCCTAGGGGCGCCATTTCGTTGGGAGATATACACTAGCTATAAAACACTATCACTGCAATATAAAATATTCTCTATCTTCCTACAATTGCTAGAAATGACACAGGAAATTATCTGCCTAAGTGGGTTTCGAGAATACCAGTACGTCTAGCACAACTTGCTGCTAAGTCGTGTCGTGTGCGACTCCTGTCTCACTCGTATTGTGCAAATTAGAAAGAGGCGGGTAGATTATCTCGACTCGCGTCGCGCTTGTTGTGTCAGTTGTGCTAGCCCCGCTGTGTGAGTTTTTGTATGTCAATGTAACAGGTATTACTATGTAAAATCAATAACATTCAATTTATTTTACCATAGTTGGGGAGGCCTATATGTATCTGCTCTGTAGCTGGATTAGCAGGCATCAAGATAAGTTTCATTATCAAACCCACGCAGTAGCAAAATAAACTGATATTTCGTTAATGTTTGTTTTAGGTGAAACATTTCGTGGATTTCCTGATAAGTGAGGGTTTTCAGCCTGAAGATATTGCCAATAAGCCAAGAGTTTTAGCAGCATCACCTGATACAGTCAAGCAAAGGTTGGAAAAGTTGCGAAAATTAGGACTGAATCAAATCAATCTTAATGTTCTTTGTAAGAGTAGAAAAGACTTCAAAAAGTATTATGAATCTGTAGAAGCCATATACATGGAGAATAAACAGTAGCACCATTCATGTATATCATGTGATCAGTATAATGGGCATGTAGTACCTTGGCAAAGTATTCATATATTGTAAATGCATTTATCATTATTATGATGTATAAATGTAGCCAACCACAGATGTAATGCGCAGAACCACCAGACCACCACCAACAGAGTTAACATTGTGAACACCAAGGTATACTTATATACTGGCTCTCTTGTAGGAATGACAAAAATATTGCTGTGCCAGCATCATTTATGTATGTTATGAATCTACTTTAATTTGTACTGGAGTCATTAGGAAATTAGAAATAAAACATGTTATTATAATTTATGATGATTATTTACCTCAGCCATACAAAATAATGTCCCTGGAATGAATATCTTAAAGGATAAACATTTAACCAATATATTTAAAGAGGTCAAAAACTACAAAAATGGTTGTATGGTTAACAATAAGATGAACATGAAAAAACACCTGTTTTATGAACACGAATTTAAGGCTACTTTATTATTGCATGTCATGCCTCTTTGTGATAAAACAATAAATGATTTAATTGTGACTCACTATGAAATTTGCAATTGTAATCTAGTCGCATCACAAATTATTGCATCAATTAATCAAAAAAACTAGCATTTACAAACTAATGCAAAGAATGTTTAGAAATATTAGACTACCTATAAAAAATACATGAGGTCAGAGTAGATATCCATGAGGATAATTGAACTACTGATGGGCGCATTGCACACCTGGGCCAGCATGCATGTGCTCGTCGTCGTCACTGGCGTACGCCTCCTCGCGGCCGCGCCCGCGGTCGTTGGCCGTGTACTCCATCAAGTTCACCTCCTCAACCTCTTCTCCAGTGGGCATCACAAATGCAGGCCGAGGTGGCAATATACTTTCAATCTGTTTTAATTGCTCCTCTGTAGCAAAGTTATTATCAGGAAACACAACATCAAACTTGACATATAAATTCCCTTTCTCAAATGGATTCTTGAATTGAGGCATTCCTTCACCTTGGATTCCCTTGAGGTCTCCAGGCTTAATCACCTCTCCAGTGAAGTGTCTTATTAGTAAGTCTCTCCCATCTAAGTGCTTCACAACAAATTCAAAACCACACAAGGCCTCAGTTAGTGTGACTTCACGTTTCATCAAAAGATCATCACCCGTCCGTTGGAACAAGTCATGAGTTTTCTGCTGCAACACAATAACAACATCCCCAGGTTGGGTGTCAGGTTGCTGGTCTCCTTCGCCTCTGAAGTATATTTTCTGGTTTTCCCGCATGCCTTTTTCAACATGAACTTCAAGTATTTTGGTCTCATTTAAGACTTTCTTGCCTTTACACTTAGGGCACTTATCCTTCTCAAAAATAGTTTCACCCTGTCCTTGGCATGTTGGGCAACGAGTCTGAAACTGGCGAGTCATGTTGGGTCCTATCTGTTGATAAGAAATTTTGATACCCTGCCCATGACAGTCCTTGCAAGATACAACAGATCCTGGCTTCCCACCTATACCTTTACAAGGACCACAAATCACATTTTTACTTAGTTGTAACTTAGCTGTTTTTCCATTGTACATGTCGTCTAGCGACACTTTCAGCGGATGTATGGTATCCTCGCCGCGAGCACGCGTGCGGCCCCTGCTGCTTCCTCCGCCCATGCCGAAGATGTCTCCAAAAAATTGGCCCAGGATATCGTCGGGGGGAAAACCACCACCTTGTCCACCTTCTTGCAAACCTTTAAGCCCATACTTATCGTATGTTTGTCTTTTCTTCGGGTCCGATAACGCTTCGTAAGCAAAGCTAATTTCCTTGAATTTATCTCCTGCAGCAGGATTTTTATCAGGGTGGAATTCCTTCGCCAACTTGTGGTAGCTCTGTAATGTGAAGTAAGCATGACAAAATGAACAATGGATATAACGTGCTATGCCTAGAGTCGAGGAAGAGAACGTATAACGTAATTAACTCTAGAGTTGTAAGTGTATGGTAATGATACTTACCCGCTTTATCTCAGCATCACTAGCATTTCTAGAAACACCCAATATATCGTATAACTTATTATCAGCCATTTTTTACGGGATTTGTGAAAAGAAGGAAGGGTGCAGTGCAGCCTATAGACTAATTTAAAGAACTTTTTCGATTTGTTATAGCAGCACGCACACAGATAACGTAAAGTTGTTGTCTATGATATACAATAGATTAGCTTAAGGCCTTTAAACACCTATCAATTTCTCATAACAACCTAGAGACGCAGCTATAGGACGGAAAGAGAAAGCTACCATTCAATTCGTTCACTTTGAAGGCGGTTGTTGTGACATAGGTGTATAGAACGCTTTACAACCTAATAAAAATAAAACTGTAATGTTGGTGTACATAAATTGCACATAGATTCATACTATATCACGCGTAGATAGAGGATATATAGATGGCGTCCTAGCGTATACCCAAAAGGGACGATGGTAAATTAACCATACTAAATTAAGAAGTATCAGAAGCCAATAAATACACTCTTGACGTCTAATGTCATTTATAATTTAGTCGTATTATATTGGTGACGTCATGGTGGTGTCAGTTTCAGTACAAATTTTGACAGGTGTGGTGGCAAACAAGCTGGTGGCAAACAAAAAATCCGTATACGCGATGAGGGACAGAAAATATGACACTGTCGTCGTCGGTCGATCGTTCCCACTTGCGGTATTGCCTATGCATACATCTATGTCAATCATGTGTGTATGCGTGGGTGACTCCCTCTATCTATTCTACCTCTATGATAACACGCAAACATAAAGGTAGAATAGATAGGGAGTTACCTACACATATACACATGAGTGACAAAGATGTATGCATTGGCAATACCGCAAGTGGGAACGAGATACAGTGTCATATTTTCTGTCCCTCATCGCGTATACGGATTTTTTGTTTGCCACCACACCTGTCAAAATTTGTACTGAAACTGAGGGAGCCAATAATGTACAGCCCGATAATACGCGTCCAATTTTAGTGGACGCGTATTATCAGGCCGTACATTATCAGCCCGGACAAAGGTGGCTTCTAATTATTGCCCCGTACCAAATTTGCTCAGGGTGATAATGCACGGCCCAATAATGTACAGCCCAATAATACGAAGCCATAAAAAGTGGACGCATATTATCGGGCCGTACATTATCAGCTCGAACAAAGGTGGCTTCCAATTATTGCCCCGGACCAAGTTTGCTGCCTGTCAAAAGCGAACTCTTCCTTAGGTCGGTTAGGTTAGGGTTCACTTGCGTCCCTCAGACCGGAAATAGCCACCCCGCGAAGCGGGGTGGCGTCGACCCGCTGGAGACTTTTTAATGGACGCCAATTATTGGGCTGTACATTATCAGGTCGTACAAGATTGGCTTCCAATTATTGCCCCGTACCGAATTTGCTCAGGGTGATAATGCACGGCCCAATAATGTACGGCCTGATAATACGCGTATGGACGTACATTGGCATGGCTGTACATTATCATGGCCGTACATTAACCAGCACCTACCACCATGACGTCACCGATATAATACGACTAAATTATAAATGACATTAGACGTCAAGAGAGTATTAGCTTCTGATACTTCTTAATTTGGTATGGTTAATTTACCATCGTCCTTTTTGGGTATACGCTAGGACGCCATCTATATATCCTCTATCTACGCCCGCAAAAGTTAATAGGGAACATTACGCAAAACTCTTCGTAGGTGGCGACACTAGCAGCGTTGACATTGTATCTCGTTCCCACTTGCGGTATTGCTTATGCAAGCATCCTTGTCACTCATTTGACAATCAATTGTGCATGTTGTGTGAATCCCTATATTTCTATACTGGTTTACTATTAGTGGTAGTGCTGCCTCTGGCGGCAGAACATTGCAGTAATGTTCCCTATTTGAGACCTCGTTCGTATGACGTTAGCATAGACTATATTGAAGGTGAATATATTGAATATGACTATATAGAGACTACGTATTCAAACATTTTGCTTTGTCGTCCGTCGCATTTAGTGTAGCTTGTACGATTAAAAAAACCGCAAATCGATCTACAGTTTAGCCATTTGGCACACGCATACTAGAGGTCAAAACAAAATTCTTGACCCGCAGTTCCTAAAAAAAATTCCCTTAGGAGGGGAGTACCATGACATTTAATTTTTTGTATGGAATTTTTTTTTTCTGAAACCTATCGTGTGTTGTATCTGGGGAATTTGTGGTTAAAGAACTTTATTTATCTCTAAAGAAATTTACATTTCACTTAAACAGAGAAAATATACATAAAGTAAACAGTGAGTAATACAATTATTCATTAGTTTAAAAAGTAATACAAATGTTTAGTTTAAGTGGGTACATATTAAGAAAAAATCATAGCAGGAAGTTATTCTGGTTTGTACAATGCATAATGAGCTCTAATACAATGTGCTTGTAGTGTATTTCACTGATGACGAGTCACATAATTCAGTTTCTATGCCAGTGTTTCCAGGGCCAGAAGGGTTAGGCGTTAGATATTTTTAGTAACATAACTCCTTTAACTTATGTTTGAAAATATTCTGATGTTGGTGTAGAAAAGATTAAAGGAGTGTCGATAGGCTCTAGACCATCATAACTAGCTAGTGTTTGGTAGGATAAAAGATTTTGGTCGGTGACTTCTGTTTCTCCAGCTGTCCTTTTTTGTTTTGAGCATTGTCGTTTTTTGACACTATTTTGGGTTGTCCTTTGATAAATTTGATGGTTAGCTCCTGTTCTCCGTTTGCAAGTCTTTGCGCAAGCTGCTCACGTAAACTTTTCATGTACGCCTGCTGGAGCTGAGTTTGGTCGGAAAAGATTTTGATTGCGTCATGTTGAGAATTGTGTTTGTTTCGGAGGATGAATATCCTTTGCAACTACAGTTGAGTCGAAACAAACTTTAATGGGACGAGTCCCTCCAGGCTCGTACTCTCCTATCCGCATAATCTTCCAAGGCAAAGGTGGTGTATCAGTTTTTAAAACAGATTTGAGTACATTTGTGAGTAGGTACGTTACGGTCATTTATTTGTCGCTCATCAACAGTTACCTCTTCAGGTTCCTGTACACCAACTACGATGATGTTTTTTTGACGTTCTGTGCGTTCTGAGATTTCATGTACAAACTCCTCTGTGATTGGCTGGGAGGATGTTTGAAAAGGCTTTTTATTTAGTTTGTCTATTTTCTTTTCCAAATTTATTACTTTCACTTCCGTGTCATCACTTTTATTTTTTAATTCAGATATTTCCGTTGATATTTTGGAATGTTCAGACACGAGGAAATCGGTTGTACCTACTCTGAATACTATCTATTTTGTTTTTTAACTGCATCGTATCATCATGCACTGAAGAAAAATAGTCTCTTTGTGAATTAGAAAATTTCTCAAACAATTCTTTCATCTCTTTACCTAGATTAAATATTTCCTTCTTGCAGTCACAGTCCGCCTCTGGTTGTTTACGTTTAACTTTGCGCTGCGCGATGTGCTCTTCTAGCCTAGACAAGTCCGGGTGTGAGCCGCTGCTTGTTGGTGATCTGGTTACGTTCATGTTGAGGCAAAATGTGTTCCAGTAGAAAATATTGGCAATAGGGATCGTATTGTATTTTATCAAGCGCAAAGTCGCGATTGCTGCAGAGTCCGTGAGACAAACGTCGTAAGCGCCGCGGAAATCACGTCGGCTACGCCTTGACAATAAACACCTGTGATTTTTCACTAATTTCTAAGTTAATAATGATTAATTATCGCACATTATTAGATTTCTAACTTTTCACAACACAGCACTGTCCGAATAATATAATATCCACTCAAAATTGTCACTTTTTTTTTTTTTATTTATTTATATATATAATTATTTTAAAATACATGGCCAGACAGCGGACAAAACCCAGCAGGGTTTAACTGCCACTGCATTCGCACTGCACTGCACTTAGAACATAGATATTTTTAATTTTTAGAGGAGCGAGTTTTACGCACTGTTTACTTTGCAGCGGGCGGGTAGTTTTAAAGAAAAAAATATGGTTGTTTAAGGGCCGATTTTTCAACCCCCAAATAAAACATATCTTCCGTCCTTTTCTTTTATATGGCTGGGGAAAAGGATAGTGATAATTTTGTCTGACAGATACATTTATCTGGTGATTGAAAAACCGGCCCTAAGGTTAACTTAAAGTGATGTTTAAGTCACGTCTAACCTGTCGGTTTTGTTACTAAACGAAGGCGATTGACATTGACTGTCGGTTTTGTTACTATCCTTAACTTTCCGTTTAAGGGTGCAAAAATAATGAATATCCCCATCTAATGAAAGGGCATTTTGAGGCGATTCTAAAAATATACCACAACATTACATTTTATATTTTTTTTTTAAATTAACACAAAATCCATTTTCGAAACATACCAAGTTTGGGCTCCTCCAGACACGATATGGCTGATTTGTTTTTATTAATACAATATATATACCACACATATAATAGGTAATGTCCTCATTTCTAACCTCAAAAAAGCAATTTTGAAAATAACTTCATTAAGTTTATTTTTTTATGTGTATAATTTTCAATATTACAAAGTGACACAGTTCTACTGGAAATCTAAGGGAAGCGTGCTAGGTTGCATCCTATTTTTAATATACGTAAACGACTTACCAAAGATTATAAATTCAGATCAAATTAAATGCTTTATATACGCCGATGATATCTCCATAGTCTTCTCGAGTCAAAAAGAAACCGATTTTGTACTAAATATGAACTCAATACTTGATATCATTTTAAAGTAGCTTAGGCTTTAAAGGACCATAACCTGCAGTTAAACTTAAAAAGACAAATTTAATTCAATTCAAACCCTATCAGAGACTCCCGTTAGATGTTGATTACACATATTCAGGCCATACATTTCAACTTATTAACAATTGCAGTCTACTTGGAATTAATATCGACGAAAACATTAATTGGAACTCGCATATTGAAAAATTCTGTACAAAACTGTCTCGTTTTACGTATGTCTTACGAAATATAAGGAAAACCACAGATTTTAAAATTGCAGTTAGTGCGTATTATGCGTTTACCCAGACCTGGCTGCAATATGGGATAATTTTATGGGGCAATAGTACAGACCTACCGGATTTATTCGTATTACAGAAACGGTGCATAAGAATTCTCACAAATATTAAAAATAATGAAACATGCAAACCCCACTTTAAAAGATTAAGCATTTTAACATTACCCTCTCTCTATATTTTGGAAACTTGTAAATTTGTACGGAAGCATCAACATTTATACACTCAAGCCAAAGACCGTCACACTTGCACCCTAAATCTAAGACATAGAGATAAAATAGCCCTCCCAACCCAACAAGTAACTTACAAATGAGAAATAAAAGCCCCCATATGACAACAATATTACGCATTTACAATAGCCTACCTAAAGAGATAGCTGATTAGGTCAAATATACTTTTGTTCAAAAGTTAAAATCATATTTAATAGAAAACAGTTTTTATTCACTGAAAGACTTCTTCAATGTAAATAGTTACCATAGATAATCTTCGCAAATGTTATCCTAGATATTGATACCTACCTACCTACATTTTATTGATCCGGGCACACTCCGAATTGCAGTTGCTCTCCGCATTGGAGTTGATGTCTGCGTAGACCACAATTGCGTCTCGTGTGGAGCCGCGGTAGATCGCTTTGGTCACCATGGACTCGCCTGCTCCTCGGGTGCCGGCCGCTTGTCCCGCCACGCTGCACTCAACGACATCTTGAGAAGGGCGCTTGCCAGCGCCTGCGTCCCCGTGGCTCTTGAGCCTCGGATTGTACGGGACGACGGCAAGCGTCCGGACGGGATGACGTTGATCCCCTGGCGAATGGGCCGTGCACTGGTGTGGGACACTACTTGCGCTGATACGTTGGCAGCGTCCTACTTGCCAGTCACGTCCAAACTAGCCGGGGCAGCGGCGGATGCCCGAGAGCGATCCAAGGTCGGGAAATATAGCTGTCTCGGCGCCCAGTACGACTTTGTCGCATTTGGCGTCGAGACACTCGGCCCTTGGGGAAAAAGCGCGCGTGGGCTCCACAAGGAGATCAGCAAGCGGTTGAGGGACGCAACGGGTGACCCTCGCGCAGGCAGCTTTCTCGCTCAAAGAATAGCGATTGCTATTCAACGCGGGAATGCTGCCTGTGTGATGGGCACCCTGCCTAAAGGGCAAAGTTTTGATACGTTTCTGTAATTTTATTTTATTTTTAAGTCGTTTGCAAATAATAAATGTACATAAGTATATTAGTAAATACATGTAAATCTTAGTTTAAGTACTATAATTTTTAATTTGTAATGTTTACCTACGTTTTGAGACGAAGGATTTGCAATACCCTTACAGGGTGTCATGTTGTACCTACTATAGACTGTAAGATATTTAAGACCTGACATGAGTGCAATAAAGTATTCTTATTCTTATTGAACTGTGCTGTTTTTTAGGGTTCCGTATGGCAAAAAACGGAACCCTTATAGATTCGTCATGTCTGTATGTCCGTCCGTATGTCACAGCCACTTTTTTCTGAAACTATAAGAGCTATACTGTTGAAACTTGGTAAATAGATGAATTATGTGAACTGCATTAAGATTTTCACATAAAATCGAAAAATAACAGTAAGTTTTGGGGGTCCCCATACTCAGACCTGAAACTCAAAAAAAAAAATCATCTAACCTATACGTGTGGGGTATCTATAGATAGGTCTTCAAAAATGATATTGAGGTTTCTAATGTCATTTCTTTCTAAATTGAATAGTTTGCGCGAGAGACACTTCCAAAGTGGTAAAATGTGTGCCCCCCCCCCCCCTGTAACTTCTAAAATAAGAGAATGATAAAACGAAAAAAAATATATGATGTACATTACCATACAAACTTAAACAATAGGCGCATTTATGACGTCGAGTTGCGGAAACCCAGCCCGCGTACAACCTATAACCTATAATCTACCATACAAACTTCCACCGAAAATTGGTTTGAACGAGATCTAGTAAGTAGCTTTTTTTTAATACGTCATAAATCGTAAACCGCAATTTATTTTACGGAACCCTTCATGTGCGAGTCCGACTCGCACTCGGCCGCTTTTTTTATTATTGGTGTTGCGTATATCGTATCAGTATGCGCGTGCGCGAGTGCGCCCGTAAACCAATTGAGACGGCGGAGGTCCCACAAAAAAGGACCCATAGGCCAGAATTCAGTAGCGAGATAAAAAAACAAAAGCCTCTGTAAAAATAAATTTTGTAGACGAGCTTTTATTGCTACTTATACTTTGTCAACTACCTACTCGCCAAGACGATTCTAACAAGCCTAGATACAATGGTTTTGTTAGGGTATTTAATTTGCCCAGCACTTCAAGCACAAGGCAAAAGAAATAACCCATAGGTAAGTTATTAGCGAGACAAACAGTAACTCCTGTTATAGATCATCCATCATCACCGTAAAAGTGTTTCTTTGAGGAGCCATCGCTGCTTTAGTATCACTCCTATCATATGTATAGTCCCTGGGCGACCGAGCTCTCATCATCATCATATCAGCGGAAAGACGTCCACTGCTGGACATAGGCTAGCGTTGGACACAATCTGTTATGATGAAAATAATACAGAGCAATAAATTAGTATTTTTCACAATCGTGTTATAATAGAGAGCTTTTTAGTCGAGTACCGTGTTTAGGCCACGAAGCTTGCTGAGTGGCCTAAGTAAGGTACGAGATTAAAAAGCTTGATTATAACACTATTGTGAACAATACTTTTTGTACGAGTTCATTAAAATTAATTTTCTACGAGTCAACTGAACTAATTAAACAAACTCGATACTGTTGAAACGAAGTGCAGCTCATCGCTCGTACGCTTGTTGATATCTTAAAAGACATCAACGAGCGTACGACATCAAAGCGATTCTATTGGTCCAATTCATTACAGTTCAGTAAAGCAGCCACGTGATTGGTCGAATTTATTTTAGTTGTCTGGAGCGTATCGAAAAGTAGTTATTTCGATTGTTTCGACAGTAACATGGACTACAACTATGAAAAGAGTGACGTTGCAGTATTCTCTATGTAATCTTAATACACATATTTTAATCGTCGAGTACAAAAAAGTAGTTTTTTAATTAATTACAGATTTTTTTAGGACAAATATTACCGATGAAAAGAAATACCACGATTAACAGCTTCAATATTATTGGTGGTGAACAACGAGTCATTTTGTTTTTAAAACCTGACGTCGCACCATGACGTCCTATAATGGTCCTATATACCTATTACAATACTCTTTACGCACGCGGACCGCGGTCGGGAGCGGACAAAAGTTCGCGGCCAGCAAAGAAGACGTCGAGTCGTCTTTTCGCCACGCGAGGTATATACATATATACACTCTTTCGTTCTATCTTGATATAGTTATATGCCGTAGGCAATATCATTTTCTCCCATGCCTACTAGGATGGCGGGCATGGCGGCAAACAAGTGAATGGCTCACCTTATCATAAGCCCTCACCATGCATAAACTCTGGGGCGGGGCCTGCTTGCAACTCGGGTTGTCACATGCACCTTGGGATTTTTACTAAGTGTTCAATCCTTTCTTGAAGAACCCTATTAGTCCCTCTGGAAATCTCGACATAGCGCATTCTACAGCCTATCTATTGAAATCATATTCCTAACATTTGATAAATCGCATAAGAGGCACTGACAGCTAGTGTCAATGATATAGAGTTACCCTGAGAAAATTACGTTTTTTTTGGAAATAATTCAATAACAGGCTAATTATTTGTATACGGTTTTTATATGTTATTTTAAAAATCTTTTACTATTGAAGTCAATAATTCCATTTAAATCATATTTAATAGAAAACAGTTTTTATTCACTGAAAGACTTCTTCAATGTAAATAGTTACCATAGATAATCTTCGCAAATGTTATCCTAGATATTGATACCTACCTACCTACATTTTATTGATCCGGGCACACTCCGAATTGCAGTTGCTCTCCGCATTGGAGTTGATGTCTGCGTAGACCACAATTGCGTCTCGTGTGGAGCCGCGGTAGATCGCTTTGGTCACCATGGACTCGCCTGCTCCTCGGGTGCCGGCCGCTTGTCCCGCCACGGGTCAATAATTCCATGGACCGGAAGTTAGGAAAAAAAATTAACCCGCAAGCAAAAATGCTATCAGTATTTTTACAATGAAAACATGTTTCGAGTACACAAATTTGGAGACTTACTACCTGAATCCAAAAATATATGCATCAGGAAATAACAGCATTTTAATTTAATATTTACGACCTTGAGATAATATTGAATTTCATCTGGCCTATAGAAAGGTTTAATCATTAACAAAAATAAGTGGATTATGCGCGTATCCCAAAGAACGTAGGGTCGTTTCGCCGGTAACGCGACCACCTTCGGTTGGCGACCACTTGACGGACTAGGCTGCTTCAATTAAAGATATTAACATTTCTACAAATCCAACAGAAAACTAATTAGTTATTAACTATTCTTGAATAGTGTCAGAATAAGAATAAATACACTTTAAAACCCAAAACTTAATCCAAAGCAAGAAAAAATAACCTCAATTCACACATTTCACACATTGCTTCCGAAAAGTGTTGACGTGCAGTGAATCTGTAAAAAAAATAACGCGACAGTTGGCGCGAAAACTTTAGTTACGTCACTTAATTTTATTATTATGCTGAAATTAGTTACTTGATTGCTTAAATGATTTAGCTATTGTAATAATTTCGTTGAAATTCGGCATATTATAAAAATAGATTTAAATAAAATGGGGTGGTCGCGTACCCAAAAAAATTATTACCAAAGAAGTCGGATAGCGACCACATCGTTTTTCTTTTTCTTTCCTTATGGATTCTTGCGGCACCCGCGATATTTAGCTTGGCAAGCCAATTGTGTCGGTAGGTATTTAAGCCGCGCCAATCCATGTCTTTAGTAGGTATATGTAATATAATAATAATATATAATTATAAAATGAATAATTCATATGATTATATGATATGGTTATATTACAAATGCGAAAGTGTGTCTGTCTGTCTGTTACCTCTTCACGCTTAAACCGATGGACCGATTTTGATGAAATTTGGTATGGAGATAGTTTGAGTCCCGGGAAAAGACGTAGGATAGTTTTTATCCCCGAAATAATCCCCTAAGAGGCTGAAATAGGGGTTGAAATTTTGTATGGAGCCACGATATAAACGAGACACACGGACGGAGTCGTGGGCAGAAGCTAGTGTAGGTAAGTAGAATTTAATCTAAAAGTTACATAAAAGCTTGTAAAATGGTGGCATTTAGATACCTACTATGAACGACATGTGTGACTGTAATAGCAATATATATAATAGCACTATGGTGTGAGCGAGATGGCGCGCCGTTTTCGATTCTATTTTGCATTGACAAGCAATGTAAAGTAGATTTAGAAGAGTAACAATTTGGTTTGTTGTGTTGTTTGTTTGTGTTGTATAAGGGCAGTCAGGTCAAGGTCAACTTTGAGAAAGAGGTCAATCGTCGATTCCGACTCGGCTGGGCAGCGTTCGGGAAGCTACGCTATGGCACATCTTTTCGTCTAATATTCCGCAGTGTCTGAAGACGAGAGTCTTTGACCAGTGCGTGTTGCCAGTGATCACGTGTGGCACCGAAACGTGGTCGCTTCAGAAATCATAAGAAGGCTCAAAGTCACCCAAAGGGCAATGGAGAGAGGGCTATGCTAGGCGTTTCTCTGCGTGATTGTATCAGAAATGAGGCTATCCGCAGCATAACCAAGGTAATCGATATAGCCCTAAGCCGCTAAAGTTAAGTGGCAGTGGGCGGGGCACATTGCACGTAGAACCGATGGCCGTTGAGGCGGAAAGGTTCTCGAGTGGCGACCACGTACCGAAAGGCGCGGCGTGGGTAGGCCCCCCACAAGTTGACTGATGGCCTGGTAACGATCGCAGGAATCCGATGGATGCGGGTGGCGCAGAACCGGTCATTATGGCACTCTTTGGGGGAGGCCTATGTCCAGCAATGGACGTCTTTCGACTGATATGATGATGATGATGATGCATCGTTTTATTAACTATTTAAACACTATTTGCAAGAGTGGTCGCCAACTAGCTAACAGGTGGTCGCAAACCGACTAAAGCGGTCGCTATCCAGCGAATTCGCTATTTTGAAACCTTTTCCATATTTTTTCCTAATCTATGGATGAAAGTGCTATATTTTATTGTAGGTTTCAAAACTTGACTATACTCAGAACCTATACGAATACCATCTATTATGTGTGTACATTGAATAGGTATACATTTACTAATCTAAAGTGAGCAACTCGGCTAAGTGGTCGCTAACCGGCGAAACGACCCTATATAGACGTAGTCAATTATAAAGTAAAGAAAGTTTATACCATTTTCGCCTAATTTTTACGGAATTTATAAAGATTACTTTTCATTATTTTTTACCGTTGCGGTATTAAATTTAGGTGGATTATTAATGAATATTTAGTCAAATTACCCAACCTATTTTATGGTGTAAAAATATTGCTGATATCGATATATTGTTGTGTTTTCATAGAGCGAAACCGTAAAGTTCTCAGGGTAAGTCTATAGGAGGTACTTCGTGCATCAAATTATTTTACAACTCCAAGTTACGTTATCTTTCGTGAGTTATTAAACATATCAATTATTGAATAATCCTTCCTTTTCAATTAATAAAATCATTAGCAGCAAGTTAATGATTTACCTAGTGAACGTCCATGGAACCGACAACTATTAAAGTTACGTAACATGGGTACTTAGTCATAAAGCAATTAAGCTAAAGAACGCGGCACCTTTTCACAGGTAGACTAGGCTAGACCACAGAGTACAGAGGTGACCCGCAATTATTTCATTGCGTAACAGCCGCATAAATAAATTGAGAAAAGTTTTGCTCTGACAAACGTTTTTATGACCTATGTCTAATAAATAATAATATATATGTCGGCGTAGGATAGGGAAATCCGTAGACTCCCGAAAAACACTCCCGTAATAAACAGTCTTTCACGCTAAAACTCCCGGGTTTTAGCCTGAAAGAGTGTTGATTACGGGATCTACTGATCTGATCCGGGTTTTCGCGAAAAAAAACAGATGGAATCCAGGTTTTACTTAGTAGTGGAATGAGGTTTTTTTACTTGACAACAAGTTTAGTGTGAGTCACTCTTCTTGCGCGTTATCCTACTGTCTCGACCCTCAGCCATATTTTTACACCAAAAAATAGGTTGGGTAATTTGACTAAATATTCATTAATAATCCACTTAAATTTAATACCGATACGGTAAAAAATTATGAAAAGTAATCTTCATAAATTCCGTAAAAATCAGGCGAAATGGTATACTTAAACTTTCTTTACTTTATAATTGACTACGTCTATAGGTATGCGTTCTTTGGGATACGCGCATATCTACTCATTTTTGTTAATGAATAAACCTTTCTATAGGCCAGATGAAATTCAATATTATCTGTCGTAAATATTTAATTAAAACGCCGTTATTTCCTGATGCATATATTTTTGGATTCAGGTAGTATTAAGTCTCCAAATTTGTGTACTCAAACATGTTTTCATTATAAAAATACTGATGGCATTTTTGCTTGCGGATTACATTTTTTTCCTAACTTCCGGCCCATAGAATTATTCATTTCAATAGTAATAGTACATTACTGCAAAGGCCGTGAAGTAAGGGATTGATGAACGTGTTTGGGCTAGACGGCCGAGTCGTAGACGAGGCCGGATACAACGAGTCCAGCAATCCCTGTTCCGGCCGAGGCTTGTATAGTGCTTTTCTCAAACGATGTGAGGAAATAATAAATAGTTATTTGTTATACAAGGGTGCAGTTATAATTTAACCGCGAGTGTGGAATTGAAACACGAGCTAGCGAATGTGAGTGGTTTAAAAATAGAATCCTTTTCACCTCACTAAAGTGAGAAAGATTCTAGATAAAAAAATCTAAAAAAGAAAAAAAAACATTAAAAAAGAGAAAAACAAAAAGGAAAAAAAACAAAAAAAAACAACTAAAAAAACAAAAAAAACGCCCAAAAAAATGACAAAAAACAAAAAAAAAGGAAAAAACCAAAAATGGACAAAAAAAAAAGAAAAACAAACAACACATAAAAAAAAAAAAACAAAAACATTTAAAAAAAACAAAAAAGGAAAAAAAACAAAAAACAAACAAAAACATTAAAAAAAAAGAAGAAAAAAAAATGACAAAAAAAAAATAAAAAAAATAAAAAAACAAAAAAAAAACGCCCAAAAAAATGACAAAAAACAAAAAAAGGGAAAAAAAACAAAAAAAAAGGAAAAAAACAAAAAAAAAACCAAAAAAAAAGGAAAAAAAAACAATAAAAAAGGAAAAAACAAAAAAAAAACATTAAAAAAAACAAAAAAAGGGAAAAAAACAAACAAAAAACATTATAAAAAACAAAAAAACGAAAAAAAAATAAAAACAAACAAAACATTAAAAAAAGTTAAACAAAAAGGAAAACTTGAAAAAATTTAAAAAAACGACAAAAAAAACAAAAAACATTAAAAAAAGTAAAACAAAAAGGAAAAATAGATAAAAAAAAACTTAAAAGTAACATAAAAGAACAAAAATTTTAACATAAAAAAATAGACAAACATCAAGAAAAGAAAAGATTTTTTTTTAAATCATTAAAAACGATAAACAACAAATAAAAATATACGAAAAATAACAAAAAAAAGTATAAAAAATTAACAATTTTTTTTTACAAAAAACTAAAACAATAAAAAAAAGTATTGGTGGTTGGCAGTATGTATTTTTTCCTTTGTCTGTTTAATATCAGAAAGCAAATTTAAAAAGTTTGAGTAGCGGCCAATAATGTTTTTAGTTAGGGTTTTCATACATTACTTCTTGGCCTAGGCCAAGAAGTAATGTAGGCAGCCATAAACAAGGAACTTCATGTCTTCATTTCGTGACATTAACGCATACATTTCCGAGCATGTTTGAGAAAAAGTTTTTTAAAATAACATATAAAAGCCGTATACAAATAATTAGCCTGATATTGAATTACAAATACAAAAAATACAAAATAATTTATTCAATAACTTAAATGATTTATAAAAATGCAGGTTGGTGTCTCTTTTTAAGCATACCAAGACACTTGTGATAAGAGACACCGCTCTTCGAGGAGGTGTAACATAATATGCACAAGGTGTAAGATGTACAATTATTTCCAAAAAAACCGTAATTTTCTCAGGGTAAAGGATGACTCACGCTAGAACGGGCCGTGTCCGGCCCGGGCCGTTTTCTTGGAAAAACGCCGGCGTTTTTGCGCGGCGGAGCCATACCCAGGCCTGGTCGAGCCACGGCCGGGCCGTGCTGACACCGAGCCGCTTCCGAGCCTCGGCCGTCGCTCGGCCGGGCTTTGGTATGGCTTAGCCGCGCAAAAACGCCGTCGTTTTTCTTAGAAAACAGCCCGGGCCGGACACGGCCCGTTCTAGCGTGAGTCATCCTTAAGTCGGAAACGATAATGCAAAGATGGCAGCGGTCAGGCTTTGGATGGGTGATCGCCTGTTTGAGTGGTTACTATTAATGAGCGCTTCCGTGCTTTGGAAGGCACGCTAAGCAGTTGATCCCGGCTGCTGTCTATGACAGTAGTCGTTAAGCAGAGTTAGAGGCCTTCGGGTGGCTTAAGAACCTCTAACAGTCGAGTTGCTCACTCACTTGACAAAGGGGGGACAACTGTCAGTTGCGTCCGCAGGAGCTACCTACCACAACCCTGCACGTGTCCCCTGGGTGGTACTAAAAAGTGACAAACTCAAAGGCCAAATAATGTACGCCATACGATTAAATAAATAATATAATTATATGCATAAGATTTAATTTCACCCGGCCTATGGAAAAGGCCCGGTATACTCACTATTTACCACCTGTATTTTATATTATACACATCCGTCTACACTCTATTTCTAACTACCTACCAAATGCCACCGATGGCTTTCAAGTAATTTATTACCCTCGAGATGTATTCTTTTTTCAACGAACGACCCTGACAAATTTGAAAGCTTCAGGCATGTTTCGCCAGTTACCTGAAGCCTGCACTTGCGAAACAAGGTATTACTCGTACCTACTACTGCATCATTACGAACTTTATCCTTAGGTGCTGTATTCAAGGCAACATTTGACAGTAACTAGGTTTACGATGCGTTTGCCGCAGTATACAATGTAAGTAGTTTCTTCATGAAGATGTTCGAATTAAGTTTTACAGTTTCTCAAAACCTTGCGGTTGGCGCTAGCGGTTTGCAGATATTTTACAGAAAATTGGATTCTTCTCGGCTTAAATGCATTTACTAATAAATCGATTACTTACTCTGGGAATCGAATCCATAATCACATATATTTTCTCAGTCTGGAAGGAAATACTCCTTGGAGATATGAGAATCTCCCATAATATAAGAACGAAATCTTAGGTAGATACTTAATAATCACCTACGCGAAGAAACGAATTAAAGAGATTTGGGTAAACAGTCCCCTAATTGTTCTCGCTCCTTGAATCATCAATCAATTGTTTAACCATTTCACTCTTTTTACACCTGTCGTCGCCGAACTCCATAGGTAGATCGATAGCTTGGTTGGTGAGAGCGGACCCTAAGCAGTGAGTTGCGTTTACGCAGACGCTAGTACGTACTACGTAAAAGCTTAGGTATGAAAAATCGGCTGGCAGGTACCGGGTTCGCTAGCAAACAGTTCTGCTTATCACAATGAGTTACGTATTCTGCCCACCCTTCTTTTCTCTCCAACCTGTCACGTCACTCACGTAATCACTTACCTACTTAACTACTTACCATATAATAACTTACAAGGTTTGGGCGTTTACATATGTGTGTCAGTTTAAGGCCCATAACCTTCCACCTAAGCGCAGCAGATACCTACCTATACCTACGTAAGAATTATAGGTACCTACTGTACATTCGCTAAAAGCATTTGTCTCGTTTTAATTTGTATGGATTTTAATACCACGACGGTAGCAAATAAGCACACGGCCTACCTGTTAGTAAGTAGACACCGTAGCCTATGTACACTTGCCACTCTAGAAGATTTACAAGTACGTTGCCAACGACCATTGATTTAAGGAGTCACACACGCACTCTCAACAGAGTCTACTGAAGCTGCAGAACAAGAAGTGGTATTATATGACATGTGTCTCAGAGGGATGATTTGTTTTGTATACAGCAATAAAGGTAGGGGAGCCTTACTAGAGGCCTTATAGAGCCTTCGAAAGATCGCGAAGTAAACCGCCAACGCCGGTACCTGCCGCGCATCATGGCAATGACTGACATTGTCCATGGCCACTCGTGCGGCAACACTTTACAAGCCTATCGAACGATTTCTACCGATGCCGGCGTACATAATCTGGTTTCACTGCGGTACCAAACAGTCTGTAAGTGAAATAAAAAATGTGTTCAGTGCTAAATGCACATAGGTATAGGAAGAGATTTACTTATAACTTATAGGTACCCGCTTAATTTAATCTTGATGTATTTTTCTTGTTCCTAATCTTCACAGCCAAGCATTGAACTCCAGCCAGGGTGCTTTTAATTAGTGATTTTAACTTCTTTACCGTCTGGATTATTCTAAAATCTAAGTACCTAGTTTCAATTGTTTCAAATAAACAAAACTTCTGTTATTACCTATTGTGTACCTATGCGTGCTAATAATTAAGGTTAGTTATTTTAATGCAACTTCAAAGAAAGAAAGCCCAGGCGCTTATCTGAAAGCTAACCAATTAAAACACGTTATTGTTATTGAGGGGTCATTAAATTCGATATTTATTTTACACAACTATTTGAATAACGTAATCTGTCTTTCCACGCATTCACCAATTATCAGCGAACCGAGTAAATGAGTTGTTAGCAAAAAGCCGCTAAACAAATGTGTTGTTTAACTTTCACTTATACCCACAGTTATCTCACAGCGGTGCCCCGGAACCGCGGCCGCGACCCCATCAGCCCCGTCGCGTCGGTGACAATGACAAGTCAATCCCATCAAAACATTCCATGTAAAAAATAGGCCAAGTCTCCGAACTCTTCCACAGTAAAAAGTGGTGAGATATTTCGTAGAGCCAAGTCAGGCATTCTTATTAATCTTTATTTGCTTGCTATAAAATTCTGCAACTTGGGAATCACACAACTTCACTGCATTTACAACTTTTTGCATACCTTAAACTAAGTAAGTAAGTGTGATTGCCAAGTCACAAAAAATTATTTACAGGGTACAAAATTACAGGATGTTGAAAATGGGCTGAATGGCTTCGAGAAAAGGATGGTACGGGCCGTGCCTCTTTGTTCTTACAGCAATTTTACAGTCTCACATTGAATTACCGTAATGACGAGCGAGAGAAGCAGTCTGACACAATAACTATTAGGTAAGGTATGACGATGATGATGATGATGTCGTCCTGACCGATTTCGGCCACAGCGACTGTGTATTCTGGCTTTGGTATTCTGCCGTGCCGAAGAATGCATTTGTCAGATGCGTCCTTTTTAGGGTTCCGTAGCCAAATGGCAAAAAACGGAACCCTTATAGATTCGTCATGTCCGTCCGTCTGTCTGTCCGTCCGTATGTCACAGCCATTTTTTTCCGAAACTATAAGAGCTATACTGTTGAAACTTGGTAAGTAGATGTGTGAACCGCATTAAGATTTTTACACAAAAATCGAAAAAAAACATTAAGTTTTAGGGGTCCCCATACTCAGAACTGAAACTCAAAAAAAAAATTTTCATCAAACCCATACGTGTGGGGTATCTATGGATAGGTCTTCAAAAATGATATTGAGGTTTCTAACATCATTTTTTTCTAAACTGAATAGTTTGCGCGAGAGACACTTCCAAAGTGGTAAAATGTGTCCCCCCCCCCCCTGTAACTTCTAAAATAAGAGAATGATAAAACTAAAAAAAATATATGATGTACATTACCATGCAAACTTCCACCGAAAATTGGTTTGAACGAGATCTAGTAAGTAGTTTTTTTTTTAATACGTCATAAATCGTAAACCGCAATTTATTTCACGGAACCCTTCATGTGCGAGTCCGACTCGCACTTGGCCGCTTTTTGAATGAGACTCATAGTCAGATCAGATGCGTCCTTTTTGCTTACGACGGCAGTAGTAACAATTAATATTATTACTAGAATGTTGTTCTTCTACTCTGGTGCGCTCTCAAGTGGCTTAGGTATATAACGTACCCTATCTTTCTCCCACTAGTGCGAGCGCACTTTGGTCATAGTAAAATTTACTATGCTTTGGTGCAAGTTAACACTCCACGACGTAGTTGTAAGGTAGATAGGTATATAGGTCCAATAGATACAAATGACCTGTAACAATTGTTATTAAGGCGACGTACTTAGTAGCAGGGATCGGAACCGGTTAATTGCTAAAACCTCGGTTTACCACAAATCTCGAACTATTTTATACTTCACATGTAGGACTCAGTTGTGTTTTGAGGTAACGAGTGCGTATTATTAGATTGCCCAATTAGAAATGAAATTATTATCAAAAGAACGAAAAAGAACCGTTTTCGTTCCCATACAAACAATACCGGTTTCCGATCCCTGCGTAGTAGGCTTAAAACCGGATTTTAAAAAAGTCGTAGCGCTTGTTTGGGTCATTATACGGATGCCCTTAATAGGGGTGTAGACACTAAGTAAAATAATCAATAATGTTGTATTTTCTCGAAAAAGGATTAAAAATGTAGTCAAATGGAGAAAAAAGCAACGCAAGAGGTTAAATAATCACAAAGCAGTGTTTAAAGTTTTAGGACGGGGTATGTTCTGTTCCTTTTTCGCAAAACGCACCTTCATATGAAACGATTGTCATTTACTATGACGCTCGTGGAACTTGATGTCACGATCCCCTAGCGTGTTCTCTCTCTAACAAGCAACATTGAAACGGTTGTAGCTTCGTGAGTAATCTTTTGAGATATTTGAATGGGATTTTCGTCATTAGGCATATTTTTTTGTTTTCTTTCTTTTGAAGTTATAATAAATTTTGAGTCTACACCCGTATTAGCAATCTTGAGCCCTTTCTCGAGGGACTAAAGCTATTCGAATCCTGAGTTCTGACTTTCGCTCGATAGAAAAAAATCACGAACATACTCGTAGGTCTAAAATACACTTAAAAAAATCGTAACAAATTATGCACAAAAGCTAAACATTGGTTCTAAAAATCGGCAATATCATGTTTAAGGGTACTTTAGCTATTACTTTTTTATTTATTTAAACGCACGAAAAATTTAAATTAAAAAACATGAAGTTAGAACATTAAGTTAAAACAAGTTACATAATAGCGGGGCAGGTGAAGTTCGCTTGGAGCCCGTGAAATGTTATATGGGACTCCTTACTAATTCATCCCCTATACATACATATTGTAGTAAACAAAAATATTGTACTGTACTACTTTGGTTATTTTATTGCCTAGAATATACGTGGTTTTGAAGTTAATTTCTCCAAGACAGTAGTATCTTAACTCTTACTGTTATCAAGATATTCAATGGTAAATTTAATCAGTTTTGCAGATTTAACCTGCAGTGTAAATGGTGCTTAATTGTGACGTCGTAACAGCTTTTAATTTTTTTTTAAAGTTCCTATACACTACAAAGTGAGTTCGTCCGATATTACATATTTTTTTACCTACATCCTACATATCATATATATATTTAATTTGCCTATATTGTATGTGTTTCAAGACTTTCAAGACCTTATATATTATTGTATTACATTAAATTATGTTGTACAATAATCGAAAAAAAAAAAGGTTTTTTTTTCATGTAATAATTATATATGCTAATTTGTTTCTGTGAATGTCGAAGTTAACGGAAATTCCCGGAAACACCGTGTATAATCTATGTAATTATTTTATGGGTCATACCATACAGAGATTTAGATTCGCCTCTTGTGTGCACATTGCCAAAGTTAAGGGCTATATATAAAGCCAAATTTTTGGTTGGACCCTTATTCCTCATACTCGGCGTTTCCTCTTATATGATTTCATGCAATCAAAATATTTTTCCCCTAACTGCCTCGGAAAGCCGTCTTTTATCCTTTAAAACCAGTGAGCAAAATCGCATTTTATCCACTAGCGGGCAAAGTAATTTGACCTTGGAGCGTATCTCATGTATCTCATGAACCGTGATAGTTAGACAGTTGAAATTTTCACAGATGATGTATTTATGTTGCCGATATAACAAAAAATACTAAAAAGCAGAATAAAATAAATATTAAAGGGGGCTCCGATACAAAAAAACTTTTCAGAATTGCTTGTTGCCTTCATCAGGCGCTGGGTCTCAAAATGTATGGGAAAACTAAAAAATTAAAAAAATATAGTTATTTGTTATATTTTTTTATACAAGGGTGCAAATTTATTATTTAAATTAAATAAAGTTGTTTTGCATGTTGCACTTTCCTCGGTACAGTGAGGTGAAAAGTTTTGTGTTACACACGGGTGCAAATGTATTTTACTTCTCGTGTGTTGAAACACTCGCTACGCTCAGGATTATATTTTAGAACCACTAGCTTCGCTCACAAATAACTATTTCATATGGCACGGAAGCCCTTAACTATTGAACACAGGAAACACGACTTTTCATTTACCTACTCAATCTTTCAATCCGTATGACATGACCCTTATATCCTTCTATCAGTCCACTTAGAAAACTGGTGACAGCATGTGAGGGTTTTGCTGAGGAGCACGGACTGCATATAACCCGAAGAAAAGTGTTGTCATGGTTTTCAAGGCGGAGAAAAGGAAGCAGCCTACTTTTGTGGCTCCTGTTGTACTGCATGGAACCACCCTGTCGGTGGTCAAGGACTTTAAATATCTGGGGCATATTATAACACGTGATCTGAATGATGACCTGGATATCGAACGGGATCGCAGGGCGTTGGCTGTCAGGGCTAACATGATTGCCCGCAGGTTTGCTCGATGTTCCACTGATGTTAAAATCACACTGTTTAAAGCGTACTGCCAATCATTTTACTCGAGCAGCCTGTGTAAGGTACACTAAACAGCCTAACACCCTGCGTGTACAGTATAATAATGCGTTCAGGATGCAGTTGGGACTACCAAGGTGGTGTAGTGCCTCGCTCATGTTTGCGGAGGCCCACACAGACAGTTTTCAGGCACTTATGCGAAAGAAAATCGCCTCGCTACTGAACAGGCTTAGAGGAAGCTCCAACAGCATCCTGGGTCATTGCTGACAAGTACGACTGCCCTATTTTAATATACTGGGTCAGCCAAGTGAAAGCAGTTGCTCAATTTAGAGTTAAGTAGAGATAACATTTATATGCACAACTACCTGGTAAAGGTCGCGGGAGTCCGCTGGATGCGGGTGGCGCAGGACCGGTCATTTTGGCATTCTTTTGGGGAGGCCTATGTTCAGCAGTGGACGTCTTCCGGCTGATATGATGAACTAACCTAGATTAAGATTTACTAACATTATATGGATATTTGGAAATCTGAAATAAATTTAATTTTAATTTTATATCAGGCAGTTAATAGGTACCTACATACGAGTACATGAAGGAAGTGAAATATTTCATTGTGGAATCATCACAAACTGTAAACACTACCGGCAACAGCATCCTAACCGACTTAGGTATATAATAAAAGAAGCTTAGTGCACGTTCGATTATCGTTACTTTGCTGAATCATGGTCAAAATAACAAATCACTTGCGTTAGCCTCCTCGTATGGATACTAACAACCTGCCATCACGAGGTCAAGAATTCTGCAGCTCATCTGCTAGTCATTCACTGACCTCAATTTAATCGAGCGGGTATTAAGTAGGTATTATACCTAGGTACTTACTTTTGTTAGTTATATGTTATACGAATGTGAAACATCCATAGCGTGTTTGTCTGCTGGTAACTCTTTAACAGCCGCCTATTGGTGTTCTATTGATACCTATATTATCTTTAGTTTTGACAGACTGACTATATAATAACTAGGTACAACTTGGAAAAGTTGATAAACCCCCGAGATTTTCATTTCAAAGTTCAATATCTCAAAAACGCCTGAACCGATTTTCATGAAACGTAGCTAAGAACCACCTCGATCACGTCAGCTTTCGAATAAAAAAAAACCGCATTCAAATCGGTCCATTTCCCCTCTTTTTCCGTCGGGGGTTAAAAAGCTGTCATTTGACGTCCCACAAAAACATAAGTATTGATAAAACAGACAGTAAGATAAATAGTTACTGATTATCCACGATAGAGCTATCTCTAACCTTAGATTGAATTTGGGGAACGGCTGTTCGTCAAGACTCAATTTTAGAGTTATTTTCAATTTACATACCTAATACGTATACTGAGTTTGTACAGAACCCTGAATGCGCGAGTCCGACTCCCACTTGACCGGTTTTCTATTCGGCGGAAACTTGTATTAGGTATCTCAGTCTCAGCTAGAGAAGGGGACGTTTTTTTTCTAAAGAAGCTGCTCTATGAGTGTGACCAGCGCAGCAGTGCAGGGTGCAGTTGCAACTAGCATTACCTATCAATGTAATGCTAGTATTTGTTTTCGGTGGGTAAATACCTTATAAATAAAATTTTGTGACTTGGCAATCACACTTACATAGTTTTAGGTACCTATGCAAAAATTAGTAAATGCAGTAAAGTTGTGTGATTCCCAAGTTGCAGAATTTTATTTAGCAAGCAAATAAAGACCACTTTTTACTGTGGAAGAGTTTCGAGACTTGGCCTATTTTTTACATGGAATGTTTTTTATGGGATTATGGTTTATGGTACCCATTAGTCGCCCATACTTAGATAGGAAGTTGTTATTATTATGTCTATATGGATATCGAAGACTAAATGACAGTCTCAAATCAAAAGTAGGTGCAGGTTACGGGTTTGTTATGCAACCTCATTTGTTTCCGGCTGTGACCTCCGAAGGTCTCTGTGTCCCGAGTAACAGAGGCGCGGCGTTGCGGACGAGTCTTTTCTCATATTGGAAGTGAAAGTGAATGAATGGGGCGGAGGCTTAATTAGAGAAGAGACCTGCGCCTGCGCCAGTCCCTCCGACATCAGCGCGCTTCGCACACGCGTGTCTCGATACTCCCGACTGCCGTCCGCGCCGCGCATCGCACCAGCTTCACCCCCGTCGTTTGCACGCACTCGAACAACCACCGAGGTACTATGCTGCGCCCGCGCGCACCTGCGCAGTGGCTCTATTCATTATTGTGACACAAAAATAAATTCAGTTCATTTTCGCAAAATAAACGTGTGTGTTAAGCAGACGAGAGCAAAAAGTTGTGCATCTATAATATCGCCTCGTCGAATATAATTGCAGTAAAAAAAATGTTTATTAACCTTGGGATAGGACTTTGATTGTGATTTATTTACGACCATATTTACTATCATCGCTAACCCTCTAATTCACCTCAAAACCTAAATAATATTATAACCAGTTTTCTGACAAAAAAATGGTGTTGGTTGGTTGTTTTTACCTCAGTATTTTTTACGTTTTGAAAATAAAACTAATATCAAGCCTACTTTAAGGTACGAAGACAAAACCATATATAACTACTATAAAATATTTGGAAATTTACATCACATTATATCTAGAAGTTCGCTGTCCAGCCAGACTCAAAACCTATTCTGGTCCGGTTTACGATTATGTTACTATCTCCAGCAAACTATTACCTAATAGTTAGCGCCGAAGATGTAACGCCTCTCTGTAAACATTGTGACGGAGAATAATGAATCGGAGACGCAGCTTTCCGTTACCGTAAAATGCGTCCCAAATCGTCGATTTCTCGCGTTGGGCACCATTTCACGCAAACGTTTTAACTCGCGACAAGGAGGTCAGCGAGGCGGGTTTTGCTTTCACAAATACAACAAAATAAATTCATCTCACGTATCGATTGTCCTCGGGCAGTCGAAGTCTACATAAATAAAAGAAAGCGAACTCGTAGGTTGATAATACGGACTTGTTAGCCACTTTCGTCGACGCGGAATGCTTGGCGACACCCGCCGACACAGGGCGTCGTCGGCATCAGCAAGCGAGTCTCGAGTCGCGACCCCTGCCCCGTCACATAGCTTCATGCCTAAGTAGGTAGTCGGCTCTCCCTCAGGTCCCTAGGTTCATGGCGAATGGAAACGAAACAATGTTAACTGTAAATATTATCTTTCAGCCAATCTGATCTTTGTATCCATCAAGTGACGTACATGGCAGCAGGCCACTAAAGCTATGTTGAGACAATTTGCATACATAAAGTAAGCAATTTCAGTCGCAGCTAACTTGTTTTTATCTTCACGAGCTGTAAGTGCCTTTGGTGAATAGCAGATTGTTAATCGAGGGTTGAAAGCCAGCCATTGCCGACGAGATATTTTGGCGCTCGAACGAAGTCAGAGAGCGCCAATAGCTCGATGCTGAAATGGGTGACTTTCCCCGAGTTAAACACTCTGCTTTTCATTTCGAATACGAGGAAACGAAATAAAAGCCAAAAAAAACTTAATAATTTTTGTTAAGGTGAAGGAGGGGGCAAATCTGTAAAATCGAGGTGTTTTTGTGCAAGTTGTTTGATGGAATTATAACTCGTAATGTTCTGGAAGGTACATATCCAGGTCACATATACCCTTGAGTATTAGGTATACTGATTAGTATGTTTATGTACGTTATAATTACGACTAAAGACGACATAACATAAAGACTAAAAACGAAACGTATACCAGTTTTATTTCGCCTGGGCAGAATTCTAAGTTTCCAAAATAAGCACACCTATTTTTAACTATTAAGATTTTATTCGTGTTTGTGAAGACAAAAGTGTACGTTCCTTTTGAAATGGTTGAAGAAATTAATAACTGCACTTCTGCGTGAGTAGCAAAAGTACGAATAGAAAACTTGCTGCCTGAAAAGTTTAAAACTATTGTGTAATCTGCTATTTATTTAAAATTTGTCGTAGAAAAAGTATTGTATGCGACGGTGTATAACTGGTCTAAAACGCTTGTGGCGTCTTTAATTGCACTCACGTTTTAAGACCCTTCTTATACAACAGTTGCATAAAATACTATTAATACTTACTTTTCAGCCCTAGGGGTGACATCACTTTCAATTCAACCCGCTATTTAGATAAACAATGACCCACTTTCAGAGTATGAGAGATGAAAAGAATATTGCACACTGCACCTTATATTAGTCATTATGCTCCAAATGACTCGCGTGGTTATGTTTAATGAGTTTTTTACAAGACATGCTATAGAAACTACTTCGCACTTCGTACATCCGCGAGCCAAGAGAATGTTAATCATTCTAGGTAAGGTTGTGCAGAAGTGCAGTATAGTATAGTATAGTCTTGCACGCTATGATGCGATAGGATCGTGCTTGAGTTGAACCGTCCTGAACCGGAATTTCTTAACCGGTATTACTTGTACTTACTATTACATTTCATTACTAATAGAAACACTTTATGCAACTTAGAGCTCTTTCGTATATTAATTACTAGCTGTTGCCCGCGACTTCGTCCGCGTATAACATGTTATCGTCTAAATGTTTGTTGAAGGAGTGAATAAAAAAAAAACATTGAAATTAATTTTGTACCTAGTCTTTTAGAAAACAATCTAAAACCGAAGTTACAAATCTCTTACTTTCAAAATCTCTTGCTCTCTATACAAACTTAGAACCCTCTCTGAACCCTCATAGTAAACAGTCTGAAACCGTAGTTACAAATTTCTTACTTTAAAAATGTCTTGCTCTATATACAAAGTTCGAACCCCCTTTTAACTTTAAAAAAAACGCTGAAATAAGTTTTGAAGTATTTTAGCAAACAGTCTAAAGCCGAAGTCACAAATCCCTTACTTTAAAAATATCTTGCTCTCCATACAAACTTTGAACACCCTTATAATCCCCTTTAGGGGATATATTTCAAAAAATGCTAAAATAAGTTTTGTAGTCTAAACAGGCTAAGATCGAAGTTACAAATATCATACTTTAAAATTTTCTTGCCCTCCAATCTCTCCATACAAACTTTGAACGCTTTTCAGGGAAAAATTAAAAATAAAACACTCGGTTTTTTTATTGTAATAGGTAAGTATTTTTTCTACAAACTATCTAGTCTCTAGCTAAAAAAAAGTGTTTCCCATACGAACCTTGCACCCCTTTTTAACCCCTTAAGGGGTGAAATTTTCCATAACGCTGGCAGTAGGTATTTTTTTGTATTTTAATAAGTAGGTACTTAATCTTTCTACAGAGTTTTAAGTTTCTACCTAAAAAAAAGTTTTCCTATACAAACATTGCACCTCTATATCCCCCTCTTAGCGGGTGGAAATTTTCAAACCACTGAAAGTAATTTACCTATATATTTGTATTCTAATAAATAATCTTTCGACACAATTTCAAGTCTCTAGCTCAAAAAATAAGTTTCCTCCATACAAATGTTCACCTGTTTTAATCACCCTTAGGGGTGGAATTTTCTAAAATGCTGAAAGTCTTTTATTTTATTTTATTATGTAATCTTTTTAAAAAGGTTTGAGATTCTAGCTCAAAAAAGTCCCCTTTACCAACATTGTACCCATTTTTCATACCCTTAGGGGTGGAATTTTCCAAAACGCTGTTTTTTTATTTGTATTGTAATAAGTAATCTTTCTACAAACTTTTAAGCTTCTATCTCAAAAAGAAGTTTCGCTCATACAAATTTTGCAACCCTTTTTAACCCCCTAAGAGGCTGAATTTTCCAAAACGCTGACAGTACTTTATTTGTATTCTAATGAGTAAGCTTTCTACAACGTATTGAGTCTCTTGCTAAAATAATAAAGTTTCCCCATACAAAATTTGCACCCCTTGTTTACCCCCTTAGGGGCACAATTTTCCTAAACGTTGAAAGTATTTTATTTGTATTCTAATAAGTAATATTTATACAACATTTTAAGTCTCTACTCTAGCTCAAAAAATAAAGTTTCCCCCATACAAACTTTGCACAGGGGTGCAAATAGGGATTTGACCCCTTTAGGGGTAGAATTTCCAAAAATCCCTTCTTATCCGTTGCCTACGTTGTAAAAGGTAGTTCTGGTGTAAATTTCAACTCTTTAGCCCCAGTAGTTTCGGCTGTGCGTTGATGAGTGAGTGGGTGAGTCAGTCAGGACATAGGCATTTATATGTAGGTATAGATAGATAGAAGATGACGAAAATCCCATTCAAATATCTCAAAACCGTTTTAATGTCGCTTGTTAGAGTGAGAAAACATACATACATATGAAGGTGCGTTTTGTGGAAAAGGGACAGAACATAAAACTTTGGAACTTAGTGATTACCTATACATATAACCTCTTGCGTTGATTTTTCTCTATTATCATTTTTTCGAGAAAATAAATTATGATTATTTTATTTAGTGCCTACCTACAGCCGGGTCCAATGTTTTCCATGTTTTTAAACATCTAACATGTTTTGCGTCAGGTTCGGCAAACAAATTGGGTTTTGTTTTGATTGGCAAAACATGTTTGACGTTTAAAAACCAGGAAAACATGGCGCAGCGGACGCGGCTTACGGAGTGTAGTTTCGATTCTGTGCTATAACCACGAACTTCGGAATTCGAAAATATTCGGGTATCTCTATCTCTATCACTAACAATACTCGAGTGACAGGGATGCAGTTATACGAACTTCGAGTTTCGGTTTTCGTGGTAGCGCCGCAGGCACTTTGGCAGAATGTGCAAAGAGCGCGTGCCATTGCCATTCAAAAAAAACAAATTCGTGTTAAATTGTTCAAATTTGTAGAAACATTTATTGAAATTAATCCATAATGCGACATTTGCGCATATAAGTTCTCATATCACAATCGAATATTTTTTTATGGTTTAACTTTTGGCATGTGTATCGTAAAGGTCTATCGTAGACTGGATTTAAATTATTAATAGGTGAAAGGCAAAGAAATTCCGCCATTTTGACGAAAATTTGACGTTTCTTATAGCTGACAGTTGGAGCAGCGTTTGATTACAATAAAAATAAATGAAAAATTAAATGAAGTCGTATATTTCGGAAAATTAATTAATTGTCGCAGTCGGATAAAAACTATCCTAAGTTGCAGCTAGAATAATAATGTATCTATATAAAATGTTTCATATTTTTCCGTTCATGGGATGCTGAGAACATTCGTACCACGCAAAGTTTAGTTTCAAACTGGCTGATTCTTTTTTTAATTTAGAGATTTATTATAAGTGGAGATTATAAGCATAACGACATTGCCGCGTGACGGTTATTTCTACCAACGACGAATTCTATTTTGTGGATTTCGAGGATAGGAATAGTACGTACTTAGATAGGAATACTCCGTTTGACAGGTTTACTTAGGTAAATGAAGAATAAGGAAGAGTATATACCACGACCACGGGGTACCTACGGGAGAAATGAATTTCTCCGCATAGACCAGGGGTCGGAAAACCGCGGTTCACGAGCCGCATATTATGTGACTCTTCTCAGAGACGCTACTCTTTAGATAAATGATTACATCCATTAAGGGGATCCCATGCCCCAATGACCTTCGATCTGAATCCCTTAGTTTTCTAATGTGTTGTGTAAGCAATATATTATCCCATATTTACTTCAAACATCTTCGTGACATTTGGCATCAAAGTTGAACAATTTTAGACCAAAAAACTAGTTTTCTGGCCATAACTTTTGTGTTAATTAGTTTAAAATCAAAACCCTAAACACGTTTATAGAGACATCAGAGACAAACCCAAATATGTAGATTTCGTATCACACAATCTTTCACAGCAATCTTCTATTTTCGTTAGAAGATTGCTGTGTTTTTAGACAATGTTTAAAAAACCCGTAAAAATTACTATTAATTTCTTTCAAAATATGGTAGACAAAATGGAGATTAAAGATTGAAGAATCGATAGCCGTTTGCCTTATAATTGGGTGCGTCTCACGAAATATAACAACATAATATATAATTTCATATTAATAACGTTTACAAGATATAATAAACGTTAGCTTAACAAAATCAATAAAATAATAAGGAATAACGCTCAGTTGCTATAATATTCATTTTATATAACGTTTTTTATATAACACTCAAATTTACTAATTTCAGTTGGTATAACATGCAAATATAACGATCATAATACATAATAGCTTTTAGTATAAGCATTATAAGATATAAGAGACATGAGATATAAACCAGAGCCCGCGGAAATAGGTTAAGGCAGCTAGAAAAAGGGGGGCTCAGGGGGCGTAGTAAAAAACAAATAAACGATTGTATTTTTGGTAGGTTTAGGTTATGGTTATCTTGTGACCCTTAGAGCGGAAATAGGCACCCCGCGAAGCGGGGTGACGTCGACACGCTGGCGGTTAGGTAAGGTTTAGGTTAGTTTAAAATAATTGCCATGCGTTTCTTAAATAAATAAATATTATGGGACAATCTTACACAAATCAACCTAGGCCCAAGATAAGCTCAGTAAGGCTTGTGTTGTGGGTACTAGGCGATGATATATATAATAGATAAATACATATATGGATACTTATATACCTACATATATAACATCCATAACTCAGGAACAAATATTCGTGATAAACACACAAATAAATGCCCTGACCGGGATTCGAACCCGGGACCTCCAGCTTCGTAGGCAGAGTCACTACCCACTGGGCTACGGAGGCCGTTAAAAAAAAGTTCGGTTAGGTTAGGTTTAAGGTTACAAGGAGACAATTTAGTTTTACTAAATGTTCAGGATTAAATAAGTAAGGTAAGGTTGATTTTAAATTAGGAAGACCACATAACACATAAAAAATATTTAATTTTAACCAACATAACATGTATATCTTCAATGTTTACTTTTCTTCAAACACAAATTTGAGGCTGTCGCTCTAAGAAATTCACATTCAGTATATTCAGCTTTTCAAGCGATTGGTATTAAAATAATTACGTTTATACTATACGAGCAATATGCTTTTTGATGTTAGATTAATTGTATAATATATGTTTTCAATCTTAGGAGTTATGCACATTATACACTTTAATCGTTATAACAATTGGTATTATATCTTAATAACGTTATACTTTTACAAAAGTAGTTATTTTGAAATTATATATTTCGTTCATTATATCCAGTGAATGTTATAGGTACTCAACAAGCTTATACAAAGTGAGCGTATATATTATGAATGTTATATGATGAGTTCTTATATCTCGTATTACTTACCCCTTATAATTCTATCTGTAGTGCAAAAGTATTCGTATCGATTCAATACTAGTCAAACAGCTATGAAAACCTCGGGTAGCCCCTAAAGACCCCAATCAAAATTCAAGATCGGTCCTAAATTTTCAATAGAATAGGGTAAGTTTGCCTCCTAGGCATAGAGTATGGTTGCGAGGTTAGGTAGCTAGAGTTTCTAATGTTGTTCTTCTGTACAGATGAGCCGGCACACCTGCCTGGCAGCTGCGGCCCTCCTGGCCGTGCTGTGTGTCGTCGATGCCCAGAGGCGACTTGCCTTGCCAGACCCCCGGAGTTGTGCAAATAGTAAGTACCTACAACACACATTATATTATAATCCCTATTCCATTTTTCCCTTTTACCATTTCCTCCCTCGTAGAGATGAGTGGCAGACGCAGGTAGCTACGCCGACAAAATGATCAAAATACTCATTCCGGACCAGACTAAATTGTTGAGAGATGCCTTTAATACTCGTAGGTACACATAATTGCTTGTGCTGCGGACTGAACATACAAAGACTAGATAAGGTTCAAAAAATAGGTCTAGGAACCTAGTTCAGAACATTACCTTAGAAGGGATCCATTCGTTGAATCTCAAAAGTCGGGCAAAAAGTAGAGCCTACTTGATTACATCCTAAAGTACCCAAGGGCCCAATTGTTAAGGATCGTTGGTTTTGGTTAAGAAATACCCTGTGCATTGATCATTTAATATGTATTAGGTATTCCTGGGCATTGGGTGTAGGTACAGGTACGGTCGACCTCACAAGGGGCTTAACACCTTTGTACCGCGCATTAGGTAAACTTTATGTTAAACCGCCATATGAAGTTGTCAAACGAGTGAAAACGACAAGGTACTTTAGGTATTCAGCAACTTACGAGGCCAACTGTACTATATCACTCTTCCCTGCAGTGTAATATGTAAGATAAACCCATAGAATTTAGAACTCTTCGTGAAAATCAGAAAATCAAAACTTATGTTAAGTATCCGTCTTTATAAAACCCGTGTAAGTGTACGCAAACTTTTCCCCTGATTGACAGACTAAACATGCCAACCATAGTATGTACCAGTCCAATAAATTCCCGTTAACCGACCTTGAGCAAATAAACACTGCATTGGCACGAATTTATCGATTGTTTCGTCAAGAAATGTATAAGTTAACGCACGCGTTATGTAAGATGTCCTGGCGCCATAAAAAATGTATGAAAGGACGGCGGCAGGGGTACTAAACAAACTTCTTATGTACCTAGCAGTGGCGGAGCGCCCATACAAGCCGATTGCCACCGGCTTGCCTAAAATTTCTTGCCATATATTACCAATCTCGTAAGTAATCAAAAAAGAGCCCTTATTTTTGCTCCGGGTTGTCTGCCACTGCTACCTAGGTACTATGAAGTACCTACATGCAAACGTGCTCTCGAAGAAAATACGGTAAATTTTATGTAGAGCCAGTAAAGACGACTTCGATTCTCATAAGGAGTAGGTATAAGGTCGCATTGCCTACTTATATCGCATCGTGAGTTGTACACCTTAAATGTCTAGAAATAATGTCCAGACATGGTTGGTATTTACTTTAATAGCTGCTGGCCTGCTTGCAACATCTTCGATCAATAAACCCATATCTATTCCCATCCCAGCAAAGTAACTGGCTGTTCACCTTGTGCTTTAATTGCTTTGAGGTAATCCTGAGTCGTCGTCGATATGTGTAGAGTCACGAACCACTACTTGACTAGTATTATAACTGTTTTTATGTCGCGTATTACGCATTTTATTATATCTAATACCTACTTATTTGTTCTTTTGATTTTGTTTTATTTTTATATTTACTCGTTATTGAGTAAATTTGTTGACATTGTATTAATTTAATATTATATCTTTATTTTTTCTTTGTTTTTGACGATCGTGATAAATAATCTTATTTTTTTGACATGAAAGCAAATTTGTAATGTAATTTTTTATCATGAAATAAATAATCTAATCTAATCTAATCTACTTATACACAGCCATAAAATGTTCAAAAACTGACTAAGCAACCTGTTCTTTTTTAGGGTTCCGTACCTCAAAAGGAACCCTTTGTGCAGGACGGCATAGAATAAACCCGCTATAAACATAAAATTGTCAGTCGCGACCTAACTTGTAATAGTCTAGCTTATAACCTCTTATAACATAGGCATTGCGCTACTATTGCCTTATGTAATTGGCACCTGAAATAAAGAATAATAGGCCTCACATTTCATTCCTACATAGTAAAAAAGGGTAATATACCGCTGGTTTCCTAAATAACGAGTGGATAACACTAAGTTTCCACTAAGAAATATAGACAGACTAAAGGAAACCTAGAGATCCTACTCGCGCGCCAGTCAGGCAACGACTGATGGGCGAGCGAGGGGGGAAACCCGGTATTTATACCTCAGGTGGGGAACGAGGTACGTATATACGGGCGGACACGGAATTCCCGCGTTTCAGATGCATTTTTACGCCGAACGAGCAGGATCTCGTGTAATAATGTATTATAAATAGCATAGAAATAGGTATAAGCACTGTAAATAATGTATTAGAGTAAGATTGAACTATAATAAATGAACATGTCATTTCGCGCCAAAATTTCCCGCGCAAATCGCTTTCCCGCCAAATATACGGGGCGAAGGGGCGTCCGGCCGAGGTAACTTAATAGTATAAATTGGGCGGCCAGACCCCATGAAATTCAGTACCTACAGTAGCAGCGAAGTGACATTACTTGAAAAAGTAAACAAGTCTTTCAATTCAGAACCCCGACCCGACCAAGTTCCTGCTAAGCCGTAACGACCAACGCCGAAGGTGCAGGATTTCCATTCAAATTCTACTCAGCCCAGAGCCAGTCATAGGTGCGTCTCGCACATGCTGGTCCTTCGAGCCGGATTCTACATAGAGGATGCCCCTTACAAGATCGAAAGCAGGAAAACGCACGTTCGGTCAACTTATCGCAGCGAACATCAGAGAAGCCATGCTGGAAGAAGCAACCACGTCCACGTCGGGAACTGCTACTACTCAAGAAGGTTCGAGGCCCTCGCAGGAGACTTCGCGAACAAGCACTCCTGCGACGCCGGCGCCTCGGCCAGACCTGCAGCCAAGGCCACCCATAGGGCAGCAACCTCATGATGCCGCGCAGTGGAGAACACTGCCTCATGAAACCCCACAGTCAACGCTGCCACCCATAGTGCCGTCAAGAACTACGTGTCAAGACGGCTCGAGGCCCTCGCAGGAAACCCCACAGACAAGCACTCCTGCGACGCCGGCGCCTCGTCCAGACCCACAGCCGAGGTCACCCATAGGGCAGCATCATGATGCCGCGCAGTCACAAACACTGCCTCATGAAACCCCACAGTCAACGCTGCCACCCATAGTCCCGCTGCTGCAGGAGAGCCTACACCCTGCAGCAACACTGCGGCAGGAAACCCCACAGTCAAGCCAGCATCCTGCCGCACGGCCGCCGTCAAAATCGGTGAAAACAACGTCGAGTCATCGCGTCCGCCGTCTCGCACAAGCGCGAGAAGAAGCCCTCCGAATCAAATTGGAGCTCGCGCAAGCGCGCATAGCCGCCATAGAAGCCGAAGACAGCGACGATGACACCGGCACAATATCTACAGTCCAACAAGAACGCCGCATAGATGAATGGCTCGAGACCAGCCAGAGACATGTCCTCGCCATCTCCAATGCACCTTACATCGAAGAACCCGAGCCTGCAACCCCACAGTACGCCGAGCAGGCTCGGGAGAGGAGCCCCGCCGAGGGCGCGGGACAGGGCGCCGCTGCCGTGCGCCCCGCCGTCCCCGCCCCTCCCCCCGCCGGGGGAACGAGGAGCCCCGCCGAGGGCGCGGGACAGGGCGCCGCTGCCGTGCGCCCCGCCGTCCCCGCCCCTCCCCCCGCCGGGGGAACGAGGAGCCCCGCCGAGGGCGCGGGACAGGGCGCCGCTGCCGTGCGCCCCGCCGTCCCCGCCCCTCCCCCCGCCGGGGGAACGAGGAGCCCCGCCAAGGGCGCGGGACAGGGCGCCGCTGCCGTGCGCCCCGCCGTCCCCGCCCCTCCCCCCGCCGGGGGAACCCACGCTCCCGTTTTCGCGCCAACGCCGCCGCGCCCACGCGAAACAGACGCATATCCGCCGCCGTTAATGTATTCACAAGCGAATGCGCAAGAAGATAGCGCCATAGTAATGAAGAATCAACAAAGTGTGAACCTGAGTGAGCTCGCCTCTGCCATCGCCATCGCCGCGCGTGCCGGCCCGAGAGAGTCATCACGCTATCACGCCGAGTTGCCGCCATTCAGCGGCTCGCATCAAGACTGGCTATCATTTAAAGCCGCCTACAACGGAACCACCGCAAATTATAGTGAAGTGGATAATATAGCAAGATTAAGAAGATGCCTCAAAGGGAGGGCCAAAGAAGCCGTCGAGAGCCTCCTCATTTACAACGCTCGCGCAGACGAAGTAATGAGAAGCCTAGAAGCCCGCTTCGGCCGCCCAGACGCCATTGCCCTCGCCGAGCTCGAGCGTTTACGCGCCCTACCGCGCCTTAACGACGGGCCGCTCGACATCTGTGTCTTCGCCAGCCGTGTAGCCAACGTCATAGCCACACTCAAGGCTCTTGACCGCGCTCACTATCTACACAGCCCGGAGACGACACGGGCAATGATGGAGAAATTTACGCCCGCCCTACGCTACAGATGGTTCGACTACGCGAATACGCAGAAAAACGACGAGCCTGAGCTAATAAAGATATCAGCCTTCCTGCAACGCGAGGCGGACTACTGCGCGCTCTACGCGCAGCCCGAGAACGTCGACGGTGCAAATCCTCATCCTGCAAAGAGGACACACCGAGCCTTCGCGACCACAGACAAGCCTTCACCTAAGTGCGCCGCCTGCAACAACACCGGTCACCCAATAGATAAATGCACTAAGTTTATCGAAAAAGCCGTTGAAGACCGGTGGAAACTAGCCAAAGATCAACGGCTATGTTTCCGATGCCTGCGCTACAAGAACAGGATGCACTCATGCAAGCGCACGAAGTGCGAGCGAGACGGCTGCGAATACTTCCACCACAACTTGCTACATTATCAACGAATCGAAGAAAGAAACGAGGCCGTCACATCGACACGCGCCTCCCGAGAAGCGAGAGCTTATCTAAAAATTATCCCGGTCACAGTCTCTGGACCGGCGGGAGCCGTCGAGACCTACGCCCTCCTCGACGACGGCTCCACGATAACACTTGTACAAGAAGAGCTCGCGAACGACTTAGGCCTGGACGGCCCGACAGTGCCGCTACAAATAGAAGCTATAACGAAAGAAAAAATCGACGCATCGAGATCACGCCGTGTTACGCTCAGCATCCGCGGCACCGACCAACCTTATAGGGTCGGTGCGCATACCATAGACGATCTGAGCCTATCACCACAGTCCGTTAAGAAGGAGGATCTCCGCGAGTGCGCACACTTATGCGACATAGAAGATAGCCTGCGGTACGAGTCAGCGAGACCTAGAGTGTTAATCGGACAAGATAACTGGCATTTACTCGTCAGTAATGAAACACGCCGCGGCCAGCGGCATCAGCCAGCGGCATCCCTAACGCCGCTAGGCTGGGTGCTACACGGTGCACACACACGCATCACAGGCAAACAAGTACATGCGACGCATCGCTTGACCACTATTGAAGAAGCCGAGAAAAATGAAGATTTGAATTTACAACTCAGTGAATATTTCGCGCTCGAAAACCTACTTATCGAGCCGAAGTTACCCCAGTCAAGCCCGGAAGAGCGGGCGCGTATCATGCTAGCCCAGTCAATAACGACTACAGCCGACGGCCATTATGAAGCACCGCTATTATGGAAACAACCCGACAGCCGCTTGCCTGACAACTACGAAAATACACTGAGAAGACTTCATAACATAGAAAAGAAACTCGACAAAAATAAAGAGCTTAAAAGCAAATATAGTGAAGAAATGGACGCCCTTGTCTCGAAGGGCTACGCCGAGCCTGCGCCGCCCACCAAGTCATCAAGAGTGTGGTACCTCCCCCATTTCCCGGTGCTGAATCCTAGCAAGCCCGGGAAAGTCCGAATTGTCCACGACGCCGCCGCGCCTACAAGGGGCGTGTCGCTCAATGACCGCCTACTGACAGGCCCGGCCCTCCTACAGTCGCTGCCAGGCGTCCTTATGCGCTTCCGGCAACACCCAGTCGCCGTGGGGGCGGATATTAAAGAAATGTTCATGCAAGTGAAAGTCAAATCTGAAGACAGAGACGCCCTGCGCTATCTATGGCGGGGCGACCGGCGGGGCGACGACGCGCCGCAAGAATATCGCATGACTTCACTCATTTTTGGCGCTACTTGTTCACCGTCAATAGCAATATATGTGAAGAACGTCAACGCCCAGAAACACGAAGAAACGCATCCAGAGGCCGTCAAAGCAATAATAAGACATCACTATGTCGATGACTACCTACACAGCTTCAAAACAGAAGAAGACGCGATTCGAGTGTCAAGTGATGTACGCGATATACATAGAGAGGCCCATTACGAACTACGCCAATGGACCTCTAACTCCACGCGGGTCCTCCGAGCCCTCGCTTCGGAGGACGCCACGTCCGCGCCCGTCGAACTGAATAAGAGCGAAATGAAAAATGAACGAATCCTGGGACAAATATGGAAACCCGCGAGCGACGAACTCGCCTTCAACTTGGACCTCAGCCGCCTACCTCCCGGAGCCCTGGACGACATCGAGCCTACCAAAAGGCAAATATTGAAAATAACAATGTCGATCTTCGACCCTCTCGGGCTAGCGGCGCCGGTAACCATCATAGCAAAGAAAATCCTACAAGAGGTGTGGCGGCGCGGAACTGGCTGGGATGACAAGCTGGATGCAGACTTAGCGCGCCAATGGACGGAGTGGACGCTGCGCCTAAGGGCATTGCGAGACCTCGCGATTCCGCGCGCCTACCCCTACTACGGCGACGCCCTCGAAACCGACGCCGCGCAACGCGGTATCAGCTGGCGCTTCATACCGGCGGGAGCCCCATTTATGGGCGGGGCATGGGAGAGGATGGTACGAGCCGTCAAGAGAGCCCTACACGCCGTGCTCAACGAGCGCCGCCCCAGCGAGGAGACCCTGACTACTCTGCTCGCCGAGGCCGAATATACAGTGAACAGCCGCCCCCTCACTCACGTGGCGGTTGATCCTGACGAGCCAGAAGCCATCACGCCGAACCACTTCCTCCTCGGTGGCTCAGCCCGGGCCCCCAACCCCGGGACATTCGACGACACCGCACTCATCGGCCGCGCGACTTGGCGGACGAGCCAACGCCTGGCCGAGCACTTCTGGGCCCGCTGGCTCCGGGAGTACCTGCCCTCACTCCAGTACCGGCGGGAGCCCTACGGTCATGGGAGGCCTATCAACGTCGGCGACATCGTGCTAGTGGCCGACGGGAATCTGCCTCGCAACACATGGCCACGAGGCCGGGTTACCGCTATATACCCGGGCCCCGACGGCGTGACAAGAGCAGTGGACGTGACCACCAAGGGCGGAGTCTTCAGAAGACCGACCAAGAAGCTGGTGATCCTGCCGACGGAGCCTGAGAACCTGCACGCAAAAGAAGATCCAACGTTCACCCGAACGATGGTCGGCGGGAGAGATGTGCAGGACGGCATAGAATAAACCCGCTATAAACATAAAATTGTCAGTCGCGACCTAACTTGTAATAGTCTAGCTTATAACCTCTTATAACATAGGCATTGCGCTACTATTGCCTTATGTAATTGGCACCTGAAATAAAGAATAATAGGCCTCACATTTCATTCCTACATAGTAAAAAAGGGTAATATACCGCTGGTTTCCTAAATAACGAGTGGATAACACTAAGTTTCCACTAAGAAATATAGACAGACTAAAGGAAACCTAGAGATCCTACTCGCGCGCCAGTCAGGCAACGACTGATGGGCGAGCGAGGGGGGAAACCCGGTATTTATACCTCAGGTGGGGAACGAGGTACGTATATACGGGCGGACACGGAATTCCCGCGTTTCAGATGCATTTTTACGCCGAACGAGCAGGATCTCGTGTAATAATGTATTATAAACTAGCTTTTGCCCGCGACTTCGTCCGCGCGGAACTCGTTTATATCGTAACTTTCTCCCCCCTTTTCACCCCCTTAGGTGATGAATTTCCAGATAAAAACTATCTTTAGTAAGGACTCTTTGGGAAGGCCCCGGAATTCAAAGTATCTCTATACCCAATTTCATCTCAATCGGTTCAGCGGTTTAAGCATGAAAAGGTAACAGACAGACAGAGTTACTTTCGCATTTGTAATATTAGTATGGATTGTATGAAGGGTATCGATGCATGTAGGCTTTTTTCAGTATTATTTTGCATATTTTCATATCACACGGCCGTAAGGGCCTTTTCTACTAAACCGTAGGATTAAATGAACTGACTTGTAATTTAAACATGTTATATGTTACATCTAATAGTTTTCAAAATAGCCATAATCGAACGTCTTTTTTACCCCGTTTTAGAAAACATCTTCAAAACTAAGGCCGCCATAAGGTTTATCCTTACCTACCTTTACCCTTGGAACGTCAATTTACTTATGTAATGTTAATGTTCCTATTCCCCAGGACTCCCAACTACCGCTATACCGTAAATGGGTTCCATCCAAATTTTCACCCCCAATTGACCCCCTTAGGGGATGATTTCTGGAATAGAAACTATTATATGTCCTTTTCCAGGACTCAAACTATCTTTCAACCAAAATTTATCAAAATGTGTCACAAACAAATTTCCACCCCCAATTACACCCCCTTAGGGGATGATTTTCGGGATAAAACTATCCTATGTCCTTCCTTATCTATCGCTATACCAATCCAAATGTTCATCCACCATTTCTCACCTCCTTAGGGGATGATTCCCTCCTTTTATGTGTTCCGGAATAAAAAAAAATCTATGTTCTTTCCTAGGACTCTACCTCTCTCTATACCAAATTTTATCTAAATGGGTTCTATCCAAATCTTCAACCCTCATTTCACCACCTCAGGAAATGATTTTTCGGGATAAAAACTATGCATTGTCCTTCCCTAGGACTCCTTCTATCTATTTACCAAATTTCATCTAAATGGGTTTTATCCAAATTTTCACCCCCTATTTTATCCCTGAGAGGATGATTTTTGGGATTAAAACTATCCGTTGTCATATTCCAGGACTCAAACTATCTTTCAACCAAATTTCATCAAAATGGGTAACAAACAAATTTTCACCCCCAATTACACCCCCTTATGGGATGATTTTCAGGAGTAAACTATCCTATGTCCTTCCCCAAGACTCCAACTTGCTATACCGTAAATGGGTTCCATCCAAATTTTCATACCCCATTTCACCCCTTAGGAAATGATTTCTGGACTTAAATTATGTTAAGTCCTTCCCCAGGACTCTGAACTATCTCCATACCAAATTTCATCTAAATCGGTTCTATCCAAATTTTCACCCCTCATTTCACCCCCTCAGGAGATGATTTAGGATAAAAACTATGCATTGTCCTTCCCTGGGACTCCTTCTATCTATATACCAAATTTGAACTTAATGGGATTTATCCACATTTTCATCCCTATTTCATCCCCTTGGGGGATGATTTTCGGGATGCAAACTATCCATTGTCATCCTCCGGGACTCAAACTATATTTATACCAAATTTGATCTAAACGGAGTCCATCCAAAATTTCACCCCCCATTTCACCCCCTCAGAGAAAGATTTCCGGAATAAAAACTATCCAATGTCCTTTCCCAGAACTTAATCACCTCTTAACCAAATTTCATCAAAATGGGTTACATCCAATTTTTCAACCCCCCATTTTACCCCCTAAAGGGAAGATTTTCGGGATGAAACCTATTCTTTAACCTTTTCCGGGACTCAAACTAATCATATACCAAATTTCATCTAAATCGGTGCAGTGGTTTAAGTAGCTCCATACAAATTTCCACCCCCCATTTCATCCCCTTAGGGGTTGATTTCCAGGATAAAAACTACCCTAAGTCCTTCCCCAGGACACAAACTATCTCTATGCCAAATTTCATCTTAATCGGTTGAGCCGTTTTCACGTGATGCGCGGTCACATAAACAGACAAACAGATAAACAGACAAACAGACAAACAGACAAAAATTCTAAAAACTCTGTGACTGTGACGTCAATATACTCGAGCGTCATAGTAAAAAACAATCGTTTCATATGAAGGTGCGTTTTGCGGAAAAGGGACAGAACATACCCCCTCTTAAAACTTTGGACTCTTATAACTTAATCATTACCTATATAACCTCTTGCTTTGTTTTTTTCTCCATTTGACTATATTTATTATAAATTCTTTTTCGAGAAAATACATTATGATTATTTACCACATTTTCGATTCCTGAGCTATAACCACGAACTTCGGAATTCAAAAATATTCGGATATCTCTATCTCTATCGCACTAACCATACTCGAGTGACAGGGATGCAAATATATGAACATTGAGTATCGGTTTTCGTGGTAGCGCCGCAGGTACTTTGGCTGAATGCGCCGAGCGCGTGCCATTGTCATTCAAAAAAAACAAATTCGTGTTAATTATATTGTTCAAATTTGTTGATTTCATTTATTGAAATTACGACATAAAACGACATTTGCGCATATAAGTTCTCATATCAGAATCGAATATTTTTTTATGGTTTATATTTTAGCATTTGTCTCGTAAAGGTCTATCGTAGAAGGGATTTAAATTATTAATAAGTGAAAGGCAAAGCAATTCCGCCATTTTGACGAAAATTTGACGGTTCTTATAGCTGACAGTTGGAGCAGCGTTTGATTTCATTAAAAATAAATGAAAAATTAAATGAAGTCGTATATTTCGGAAAATTAATTAACTGTCGCAGTCGGATAAAAACTATCCTAAGTTGCAGCTAGAATAATAATGTACCTATATAAAATGTTTCATATTTTTCCGTTCATGGGATGCTGAGAACATTCGAACCGCGCAAAGCTTAGTTTCAAACTGGCTGATTCTTTTTTTAATTTAGAGATTTATTATAAGTGGAGATAGCATAGAAATAGGTATAAGCACTGTAAATAATGTATTAGAGTAAGATTGAACTATAATAAATGAACATGTCATTTCGCGCCAAAATTTCCCGCGCAAATCGCTTTCCCGCCAAATATACGGGGCGAAGGGGCGTCCGGCCGAGGTAACTTAATAGTATAAATTGGGCGGCCAGACCCCATGAAATTCAGTACCTACAGTAGCAGCGAAGTGACATTACTTGAAAAAGTAAACAAGTCTTTCAATTCAGAACCCCGACCCGACCAAGTTCCTGCTAAGCCGTAACGACCAACGCCGAAGGTGCAGGATTTCCATTCAAATTCTACTCAGCCCAGAGCCAGTCATAGGTGCGTCTCGCACACCCTTATAGAATCACTTTCGTTGTCTCTCTTTCAAAACTCTTTTTCTCAATATCTATTATATCTAACGCGGAGGCGTGGAGATCAAGTTGAAATTAATATCAAATACGTAGGTACATGCAGTCCCTTGAAACTGTAAAAAATAAAACTAAGTACAAGTACCTACCTACTTAAATGCAATCAAAAGATTCGGCCAATTATTCGCAGATGAATGAAAACCTATAGCGTAGTTTCCGTTGACCTAATATCATGGAAGTTGGCAAGAAGTTGTTCTTATTGCGTTATTATTAAGTTGCGGTTAGCCTTTTTATGCAATTTTTGATTTATGGGTTGTCAACTTAATAAAGAACTTTATTTATTTTTTATTTATTATAGTGGGTATAGTGACACTGCCTACGAAGCTGAAGGTCCTGGGTTCGAATCCCGGTAAGGGCAAGTAATTGTGTGATGTGATGAGCATGAATATTTGTTTCTGAGTCTTGGATGTTTTCTATGTATTTAAGTATTTATTTATGTCTATTATATATAACGTCGTCTAGTACCTATAACACAAGCCTAAATGAGCTTACTATAGGGCTAGTTCGAATTGTGTAAGATTGACAAAAGAAAGGAAAAGTTGCAAAATTGACCGCCACCTATGTCAATGTATGGGGACAACAGTGTTTTGGTCAATTAAGTGGAAAAAAAATCGGTACTCGATTCCTGTGATGGACGAACTATATCTATTACATATATAAAATTGTGTGAGTGACAGACAAGGCACAGCCCAAACCGCTAAAGATACGAGCATGAAATTTGGAACACATATCCTTCAAGTGACGTAGAGGCGCACTAAGGAAGGATTTTTTGAAATTCGACCCCTAAGCGGGTGAAATTTTTGAAGGTAGATCTATGAAATTCGAGACTGGGCTTTTAGGTCAGAAATAAAAATAGGTTTCCTTTGACCATTATCAGATATTCGCGCTTTAAAGGGGTGAAATGGAGGGTGAAGGTTTATATGAAAGTTTCGTTATTTTTGAAGGTAGATTAAGTTATTTGAGATTTGGCTTTTCAGTCACAAATAAAAAAAGGTTACCTTTTTGCATTCTTGGGTATTCGTACTTTAAAGGGCTGAAATAGGGGGTGAAAGTTTATATGAAAGTGTAGTTATTTTTGGACTTGGAAGCTCTGTCCACGATTTTAATTACAAAGTTATAATGACATCTAAGTATTCTTCATTTATCAAGCATCTTGAGTAAATCAACCCTTAGAGAAGTAAATCAGAGGATAATACCACGAAATCATTTCGAGTTTGCTCATCATGCAACACTAAGCTGAAACTACTGAACCAAGAGTATTGTAATGTATAAGGTAGTTTAATTATTCAAGGGTAGGCAAACAATCAGTAAGAGTTTTACAAAATTCAACGGTTAAGTGGGTTTAAAAAATGTATAAATGTGTGTATGGAAAACAAGTCAAGTGCGACCGTAGTTCATGTGGTGACGTGGAAAGGTGCATCTATGTGGCCTGGCGAATTACTAACTGAAGTCTAGAGAGCTTAAAATGGGGGCTTAAACTTTATAAGAAAACTTGCCTTAGTGAGAAAATTGTAACACTGTTGAAACGGTTTGTTAAGGATGGTTCGCTGTTATTATAATTGGCTCGCAACAAAAATAAGCTTTTCGTAAAATTATTTGACCAGAAACAGGCAAACCCGCGGGATAAAACATAGCCTATGTCCTTTCGGAAAGTTCATTCTATATGCAGGTGAAATCATTTTTGAAATCGGTCCAGTGGTTCTGGATATTAACCATTACACACAAACTTACAAATCTCACAGACTTTTCCTGTAGTATACAGAAAATCAGGCTGCAACTCTTGATTTACAAAGAATGTTCCAAACGATCAATTAACTATGTCAACAATATTAGTCTGCCTTATAAATTGTAGAGCTGCAATGTGCAACCTAGGAAGCACATATGATAGCTTTTATCCAGGATATAATCCCGGGGTGAAAAGGTGGGGGGAACTTTATACGGGGGAGCGATGTTTAAGCCTACGCCTGAAATACTTTAAGGCGACGTGAGCTCCGAAAACGGATTATTAAAAAATCGTAGCTCTTGTTTGGATTATAATACGGCTGCCTTAAATTTAATTAGCAATCTAGAGGCCTTTCTCGAGGGAAATCAACTATTCAAACCCTGAGTTTTTGACTTTCGCTCGATAGAAAAAAATCACGAACATAGGTCTAAAATACACTTCAAAAAAATCGTAACAAATTATGCACAACAGCTAAACATATTACAATTGGTTCTAAAAATCGACAATGTGTGAGGGAAATCAGCTATTACTTTTTTATTTATTAAAACGCACAAAGAAATAAAATTAAAAAACATGATATCCGCGCTTCCAAACACGCACTTCCATCTCGTTCACGCTTATGCTCAGTGAGAGGGTGAGAAGACCACGAACCTACGTCCCCTTAATAGCAATTATCCTCTAAAGGTGATTAACGAGATCCACGCGGACAAAGTCGCGGGCTAAAGCTAGTATAGGTATATAGTTATCAGCAAAGTTGTACGGGACCCTCGGAGCGCAAGTTCGACTCGCAAAGAGTTTTTTTTTTAATTATCTTTTCATGTTATTTTTATTTACTGCCCTGCTCAGTACGAGTATTATCTATGTGTAACAATATTTGGCTGAAGTATCTTACTAAATACCTACCTCGAATTACCTAGTCATGGCTCCATTGCCCTTCCATATATATACAAGTAGGTATTTAAATACTTATATTCAATTACATTTAAACGTAACAAATAACAGATCTTCTAACTAATCTAAATGGGTCATCTTTTCGCCTACGGTTGTTTACAATTGCTAGACTGACCTCTTGCCTTTGAATCCATTTTATTTAAGTGGGCACATTGCAATTGTTGCACAGCATACTCGTACAAACACGCAAGAAACACAGACAAACTAGTACTCTGTGATCCGCTTTGGTAATCGTCATTCGAATTTCGTATTCAGTTCAGAATAAGCGCAGAGCTGTTACTTTTTTAAGAAGTTCGTTGATTAAGTATTGAACGCACGAACCTTTTAACGGTAAATCATCGCAAAATATTGCGCTGCGACAATACATCGCATAAAATCTGTTAAACGCGCCTTTGTATCATACTTTATTTATAATATGAATAAGTTAGCTAATAATTAAAAAAAAACAACAACTTATGTTGTTGTCAACACTCTATGTTAAATTTAGGTACCATAAAACTGCGATATAATACTTACATATCTGTGTATTTGTATGTTTACTACTAAATATATTTTGTATTAATAAATACCAAATGGCTTTAAATTTATCTAAGCTTCAAATATGAAAGAAATGAACGACTTAACTCCAAGGATGTATCTAGAAAGTCCTTGATTCGGTAGTAACACGAAATAGGGGCCACACGAAAAATATAATGACCGCTAGTTCGTGAGTCCATTTATTGCAATTTTAAGGGACTATCCTATACCTAAATATACAATTATTTCTTATTAAATCAATTGTTAAGGAACTCCACAAAGCACTGTTCAAAGATTTTTTTCAAATGGACTTCCGTTTGCCTTTCAATTCCCTTAAGAAGTCGGAGCGAGCACCTTACGTCAACAACAAGTTCGCGCATACCGCACAGCTGTTCTCAGCCGACTGAGAGTTTTCAGCGTTATATTTCTATTAGTATAGTCGTCAAATGTTAGAATTAGATTTTTTGGAAAGATTAAATAATAGAGAATTTTTACAAATGTATAGTTTAAATAAAAAATATTCGGATTGCTTATTATATGCGTGAGAAACAAAACTAACGAAATCACGTACTAGCACGAACTTGTGGCCCGTTACCTTATTGAACGCACGAACCTTTTAACGATAAATCATCCCAAAATATTGCGCTGCGACAATACATCGCATAAAATCTGTTAAACGCGCCTTTGTATCATACTTTATTTATAATATGAGTAAGTTAGCTAATAATTAAAAAAAAACAACAACTTATGTTGTTGTCAACACTCTATGTTAAATTTAGGTACCATAAAACTGCGATATAATACTTACATATCTGTGTATTTGTATGTTTACTACTAAATATATTTTGTATTAATAAATACCAAATGGCTTTAAATTTATCTAAGCTTCAAATATGAAAGAAATGAACGACTTAACTCCTTCCTTACTTTTTGCTCTACCTATGACGTTCAACTCAACTCGGTCTAGTAGGAATAGGTTTACAAACTTACTCCAAAGCTGCTATTTCACCTGGCTTGACAAGGATAATTCGACGTAGGTACCTTGCTGGATCGACAAGCAAAGGCGGTCGCTAAACAGGATCATTTCTTATCCATCCGGAAATGTATGTCGGAATTGTCATGTCATTGTGAGGAGAAAATTGCCAACTTGGTGAAATAGGGGTAGGCGAAGCACATTAAACTTAATTTTCAGTGCCAATTCTAGCATTTGTAGGTTTAAATTAAATGTGAAGGTCATCCTCGTAGAAAAAGGCCATCGTTGAAAAATGTGAGACTGAGTATTTTGAGTTGACCTTTAGTGTTTTTTGGTTAAAAACAAATTGCGGATATTGCAAAATAAGCAGATGGCGTATAGGTACCTAGTATTCGTACTCGCAACAACATAATGATTTATATTTTGTGATTCGGTTATCTCCACTTATAATAAATCTCTAAATTAAAAAAAGAATCAGCCAGTTTGAAACTAAGCTTTGCGCGGTTCGAATGTTCTCAGCATCCCATGAACGGAAAAATATGAAACATTTTATATAGGTACATTATTATTCTAGCTGCAACTTAGGATAGTTTTTATCCGACTGCGACAGTTAATTAATTTTCCGAAATATACGACTTCATTTAATTTTTCATTTATTTTTATTGAAATCAAACGCTGCTCCAACTGTCAGCTATAAGAACCGTCAAATTTTCGTCAAAATGGCGGAATTGCTTTGCCTTTCACTTATTAATAATTTAAATCCCGTCTACGATAGACCTTTACGAGACAAATGCTAAAATATAAACCATAAAAAAATATTCGATTCTGATATGAGAACTTATATGCGCAAATGTCGTTTTATGTCGTAATTTCAATAAATGAAATCAACAAATTTGAACAATATAATTAACACGAATTTGTTTTTTTTGAATGACAATGGCACGCGCTCGGCGCATTCAGCCAAAGTACCTGCGGGTAGCCAAGGTACCACGAAAACCGATACTCAATGTTCATATTTTTGCATCCCTGTCACTCGAGTATGGTTAGTGCGATAGAGATAGAGATACCCGAATATTTTCGAATTCCGAAGTTCGTGGTTATAGCTCAGGAATCGAAAATATGGTAAATAATCATAATGTATTTTCTCGAAAAAGAATTTAAAATAAATATAGTCAAATGGAGAAAAAAACAAAGCAAGAGGTTATATAGGTAATGATTAAGTTATAAGAGTCCAAAGTTTTAAGAGGGGATATGTTCTGTCCCTTTTCCGCAAAACGCACCTTCATATGAAACGATTGTTTTTTACTATGACGCTCGAGTATATTGACGTCACAGTCTCTCATCGTTTTCTCACTCTAACAAGCGACATTAAAACGGATGTAGCTTCATAATTTTTTGAGATATTTGAATATAATAAATAAATAATAAATAAAAAGCATTTATTCAGTATCTTAAAATATTTACATAGTCTGGAGTTGCACCTCTTTTTAAGCATTAAAATATGCTTGTGTTAAGAGACCCCGCTCTTCCACATGTTAATCTTAATAATTTAATTTTAGGTGTACACATATTATACAAACTTACTTAGCTTAACCTAAAATCTAAAATCTTTATATTTACTTTACTTTACTTAATAAATAATAGGAGAGGATAGTCCCGCGTAACGCGGGCCTTATGTATGTGTGTGTGTGTGTGTGTGTGTACGTGTGTGTAAGTGTGTGTGTGTGTGTGTGTGTGTAGTGAGTTGATTTTTGCACAGTATGTTGCTTTTATAACGTGGGCTAGGGATAAAAAGGGATTTTTGAAAATTCTACCCCTAAGGGGGTAAAATGGGGGTGCAAAGTTTGTATGGGAGAACCTTTTTTTTTGAGCTATAGACTTAAACTTTGTAGAAAAATTAGTTATTAGAATACAAATGAAACACTTTCAGCGTTTTGGAAAATTCCACCCCTACGGGGGTAAAATAGGGGTGCAAGGTTTGTATGGGGGAAACATTTTTTTTTTAAATAGAGACTTAAAACTTTGTAGAAAGATCAGTCATTAGAATACAAATAAAGAACTTTCAGGGTTTTAGAAAATTCTAACCCTAAAGGGGTAAAATAGAGTGCAAAGTTTGTATGGGAAAAACTACATTTTTTTTAAATAGAGACTTAAAACTTTGTAGAGAAATTATTCATTAGAGTACAAATAAAGTACCTAGATTCAGTGTTTTAAAAAAGTTACCCCTAAGGGGGTAAAATAGGGGTGCAAATTTTGTATGGGGGAAACAATATTTTTTTTAAATAGAGACTTAAAACTTTGTAGAAAGATTCGTCATCAGAATACAAATTAAGTACTTTCAGCGTTTTAGAAAATTTTACCCCTAAAAATAGGGGGCAAAAATAGGGGTGCAAAGTTTGTATGTGGGAAACTATTTTTTTTAGCTAGAGTCCTAAAACTTTGTAGAAAGATTATTTAAATACAAAGAAAGTACTTTCAGCGTTTTGGAAAATTTCACCCCTAAGGGGGTAAAATAGGGTGCAAAGTTTGTATGGGAAAAACATATATTTTTTTAATAGAGACTTAAAATTTTGACGAAAAATTACTTATTAGAACATGAAAAATACTACATTCAGCGTTTTACAAAAATCATTCCCTAAGGGGGTTAAAAAAGGGTGCAAGGTTTGTATGGGGAACACTTTTTCTGAGCTAGACACTTAAAACTTTGTAGAAAGATTACTTATAAAAATACAAAAAAAAAGACTTTCAGCGTTTTGAAAAAATCTATCCCTAAGGGGGATAAAAAGGGGTGCAAAGTTTTTATCAGGGAAAGTTTATGTTTTTGAGTTAGAGACTTGAAACTTTGTAGAAAGATTACTTATTAAAATACAAAAAAAGAACACAAATCGTTTTAGAAAATTCCACCCCTAATAGGGTTAAAAAGGAGAGCAAGCTTTGCATGGGCAACACTTTTTTTTGAGTTAGACTTAAAACTTTGCAAAAAGATTACTTATTAGAATACTAAAAAGAACTTTCAGCGTTTTAGAAAACTCCATCCCTAAGGGGATACTTAAGATCCTTAAGAAGGGTAGCCAGTGTTGTGTGGGAAAAACTTTTTTTTTTACTAGACTTAAAACTATTCAAAATGTTACTTATTAAAATTAATAATAAAGTACTTTCAGAGTTTTAGAAAATTCCACCCCTAAGGGGGTTAAGAAAGCTTTGTATGGGCAACACTTTTTTTGAGCTAGAGACTTAAAAGTTTACGAAAAAAGTTCTTTCAGCGATTAGAAAAATTCAACCTCTAAGGGGGTTTAAAAGGGGGTTCAATTTTTAAATGGCGAGCAATAAAATTTTAAAGTGTGAGTAAGAGATTTTTAACTTCGGTCTTATTCTGTACGTTAAAAGACTACAAAACTGATTTCAGAGTTTTTCCAAATTCATCCCCTAAGAGTGTTAAAATTGGTTCAAAGTTTGAGTATTTCAAGGCATTTTTAAAGTATGAGATTTTTAACTTTGGTTTTAGACTGTTTGTTCACAAACTAGAAAATGAACATCAACTTTTTTTTTAATTATCCCCTAAAAGAGGGTTCAACTTTTGTATTGAGAGAAATCATTTTCTAAGACGATAAAAAGTTCTACGCGGACGAAGTCGCGGGCAACAGCTAGTGGGAAATAATCGCGCTTTCGCAATGCTGAAGGCATATGCGGGGCTCGGCTCCTGTACGTGACGACATGTCATGTGGGAGTGCACTCGCGATTACAATCAGCATTGAACTCGTTTACAAAGCCTACAAACGATCCTTTATGTTGTAAAGCACCTTTTATTGTTATAATTGTAAACGTACCGTCGCTTACCCGATTTAGTAATTCGCATCCGACTATAAACCTCTACCAGTCTATTTCCATCCCGGTAGTTTACCACCAATATGTTACCAGTGGTAACAGCTGGGATATTTTTCCCATCTTTTACCACTAAAGTACTACCTACTCGGTGCCGGTGTAGTTCCCACTGGTAAAAGATGGGAATACATCCCAGCTGTTAGGTACTACTGGTAACAATTTGGTGGTAACAGGTGGGAACAACCCAAATATTCCAAACGATAATTGTACTTTCAAAACAAAGTTTTAACCGACTTCAAATCAGTGGCCAAGTTGCTTCAAGTTTGCCTATAAAATTTGAAGAGTTCCCTCGATTTCTCCAGGATCCCAACATCAGAACTGGATTTTGGTGACAACGGGACCAATCTGGAAGTATATGCTTTAAAGTAAAGAAATATTTTCAAATCGGTTCATAAAACGCGTAACATACACACATAAAAAAAAACAGACGAATTGAGAACCTCCTCCTTTTTTGAAGTCGGTTAAAAAACGTGGCGTGAACTCGATATCAATCTGCATATCTACATTGCATGTTATAATCAGTGAGCACTGAGCACACATTCTTTTGTTCTATTCTTGTATTGTAAAAAGTGAGAATTCATTTATCTAGCGCGTAATACCTAGCTACGTAACAGTTAATATTCTCACGGCTTGACAACATGTCAATATCAATAAGCAATAACATCAATTCTCTTTTCTCTCTTTATTATGTAATTTGTATAATGAGATTGTAATGACTCAAGTAACCTCCCGACTTTTTTCTTACGCGTAAATTTTTATTGCATAAGTCGTAACTAATGTGTAGTTTTCGGATACTTGCAATATGCGAACATGTGTTAATAACACAACATAGCACCGGAGATGAGTCGGTGAGAGGCATGAACTAAGCACTTTCTAGTTACGAAAGACTGTCGCTTCATTGAACCGCCTGACCATAGGTTTGTTTTGATTGCACGTCATTTCACATCGATGTCCCCTATTAGCGTGAGAGCTTTATCGGCTTATCGAACCGTAGAGAAAGAACTCGTTGATTGGATAATTTGTTAGGCCGTGGATGTTGTTGTTTGCACACGTTAATAACATGCTCAAATTATGCGTGGGCATGTAATAAAACTTAATAGGGAACGGGACAGGTGATTTGCGTAATTTGCTTTTTTTATGAAAATAACTACCCAAAAATTACTGTTTCTTCAGCTAATGGCTTAAAACAATATGACACTATGAGAATCAACAGAAAATGGGCAACGTTGTGCAAAGCTTTGAAAGAAGGGTCGTTCAGATTTAAACTCTTATTTCGAAATGTGGCCTAGGTGTCGCCATCGGCGTTCAATAGACGTACTCGGTTGTATGAACAGTGCAAGGCGGGCTGGTAACTTACTTACCCGCATCCTACATGGCATGCATGTCGCAATATAACTCCTCCTAGCGTGTGTATAAATTTGAAACTTTGTTTTGTTCCTCGTGGCACAATCTCCTAAGCCATTCTGCACTAAGTAACTTCGCATTTAGCTTGATGAATGAGAACATGTCGTAATGTTGCTAAACTTATTCGCACGCTTACAATAAAAATCTTCAATAACCATCAATAAGAACGCGTGTAGCTGTGTGTATGTATGTCGCATTAACCGGGGTTTAATTATGATGTTAATAGGGGTACGGCATTCAACATACCGCGATGCGCGCGGCGTTCTGCACTCGTACTTCTTCAGCTGGGAGCACGCGCCCACGCGCAGTCTCGAGGTGGACTGGCTGGACGCCAGGAACATCTGCCGACGCCACTGCATGGACGCCGTGTCGCTGGAAACTCCTCAGGTACGACTATAATATTAAATTCGTCTTATAATCCTGTACCATAGGATCTTTCTCATTGGCTAAGTACTCTATGCCAAAGATTATCTGTCTGATCCATTGGATCCTGCCAAATCACGGACCCGAGTTTAGACTATTATCAGCTGGACTAGTGTAGTGCTGTGTGTGTAGTGTAGTAGTAGTAGTGTTCAGGGCCTCCAATAAGTTTAAAACGACTTTACCAACACTCATTATTTATTTCTTCATAACTTGACGTCCTTTCAGTTTGCCGTTCAGTCTTATGATTCTGTTGGAACCTTGAGATTGCTATGTGTGTAATCCTCTCGCAAATACGAATAAATCACGCAACAGGGTCAGTCGTGATGCTGATGCGTTCACTTTCCCAGGTATCAAACTGTAATATTTAACTTGCAGCAATTTAATCTGCAATTTGTATTTCGTAACCAAAAATTACCGGATCCATCTCGCTCACAAGATGATGAACAGCATCATGCATACCGATTTAATGACCGCGTCACGACCTAAGGTTTTTTGTATTTATCATCGATGACCTTAGCTTACTTTAGTTACCTATCTCATGACAAGTAAGTAGGTACGTAGAATAGGTAATTTAAAGACGATACGGAGGTATACAATCCGGAACAAGTTTTTATGAGTTCACATGCTCGTTAAATTAACGTTTCAAAGTTCCCACAAAAAACAAACACTTTGTGCTAATCAAATGTAGGATACATTTGCTTAACGATTGTGGAAATAACTTGGCAACGGCATTGCCAATTGTGTTTGTTAGTCACGGATGTGTACGCGACCTGCCTATATCCTATTGTCAACATAACTAACCTGGTAGTGGGAATCAAATAGATGCCTTTGCCTTGTCGAAGGCGCGGGTTTCTCTAAACGCTTCCTGCAGCGGTTGCGAGATGTCAACGAACGCGTACAACGTCGCTCGTCTATTGTTTAGAGCTCTCGGATCCGGAATCGCGTGATGGCAGATGCAAATCATGCCTTATATTCTGCGAGTGAAGTTATAATAGCGACATTATCGACTATGGCAAACGTTCAATAATTCATTAGGATCTACAGATTGATGCGCTTTATAGAGCGTTAAGGCGTCGCGTGAATGAAAGGGGTGCAATGGCCTAGCTAGTGCGTCACGAGCTAGCACGAGCGCGGACAGTGCCGGCCGCGGCCGCTCGGCTAGGACCGCGCGCGGCCCATGTGGAGTGGAGCACGACACACATTCCTGTCCTGCTGGAGCCGGCCGCCGCCCTCTTGGCCGAGGTGCCGGACGCGCCGACACCAACTTCCCTTTCCAATTAGGTTGACATTCCGACTTACCTTATTCGACGATCTTTTCTGTGTTTGTAGGCTACCGTACCGCGATTCTACTAAAAACATTAATTATTAATGAGGAGTCTTATAAATTACGGAGCCCGTGGCATACTAACCTTGGAATCTTTGTTTGCATTAGCGTGCATGCTGCCTCAAGACTTGAATCAATTTGATTATTATAGTCGATTGTACATTGTACCACAACTATACTTATTATCTAGATAGTATAGTCATTGACCGAGACCGTGGAACGCAGAGGCATGCGGCGTTAGTCGAATAGCGGATCAAGTCGTCCACTGCCAGAGATAATTATACTAATTAGGTACTAGAGCGCCTTAAGCATTAGCTTACTTAATTTATGCATCTACTTATAACATTAACGTATTATGACGTTACTAATTACGTGTTTAACGTTACAGGAGAACGAATTCGTAAAGCAGAGGATTGCTCGCGGTAACGTGAGGTACATTTGGACGTCGGGTCGCAAGTGCAACTTCGCGGGTTGCGACCGGCCGGATCTGCAGCCCCCGAACGTGAACGGCTGGTTCTGGTCGGGCTCCGGCGCCAAGATCGGCCCCACCACGCAGCGCAACACCGGCGACTGGTCCTACACCGGAGGTTACAACCAGCCCCAGCCTGACAACCGCGAAGCTGCCCAGGTAACCAACCATTCCTCCCATGCCTCTTGAGGACTGTTAACTCAGAGGGCACCTATCACTCTTTGCTTGACTTGTCGGTGGGTACTTTTTTGAACATGATTTGTGCTTCACTTTAATTTAAGTATCACCAGCCGAACACGTCCTCATCTTAAAGGCAGCTAGCAGCTAAGAGTTGTATAGATAATTGCTGTTTTTAAATGATAATATTATCTATGACTGAAGTCTCTCTTTCGTAATGCGTCATTTATTCGTGGCACCGAGTAACATAGCATAGAGCTTACGTTTAATTCGGATTGGGTAAATTAGAATTCCGACGTCATCTTTTACACAATAGCCGGTATTTCCTTGCCGTCAAAAAAATCCCGGAAGTTAGAATCGCGGAGATTGCACCACGAGAAAGTTGAAAGTTGTTTGTAGAAATTTACTTCGTGATTCATCTTAGGAGCGTGAGGAATTTATTACTCGTCTGTCTGTGCTGTGTATCGGTTCAACGAGTCGGTCGGTTGTAACGTTTTGCATAACCGCGCGATTGTTCCGCAGGGCAACGACGAGTCGTGCCTGTCGATGCTGAACAACTTCTACAACGATGGCATCAAGTGGCACGACGTGGCCTGCCACCACGTGAAGCCCTTCGTCTGCGAGGACAGCGACGAGCTGCTCAACTTCGTGCGCTCGCGCAATCCCCAGCTGCGCCTATGAGCGCCCAAGCGTTCTAGTTCAGGTGGCTGACATTGTACAAAACCGAGTGGCTTTCGATATTTAAGTTATTTATTAAATGAACATACCCTATATTTATTGTTTGGGTACCTTTTGCAGTTGCAATCATTCGTAAGCTTTGCCCGACAGCACCGTCGACACACTTGCTATCCAAAGATCAGACCGATTAACGTCTTATATATTGCTGTCACCTTGAGGTCAGTCATCTCGCCTTCTGCATGTAGGAGGTACTTCTTCACTAAAATTGTAAAAAGTCTTGTTTTTGCACAAAATAGGATTAGTGTATAAGTAAATGTTTAAGATTAAATAAAATAAAAATATAATTTTTGTTGTTTATTTATTTCCCAAATCATTAAGTAATAAAAAATCCTATGTATACAAATAGTCAGTCCCGTGTAAAATTATAAACACTAGAAATAAGTAAAAGGATAAAAGCCTTACAAATTACATTTTAAATACTGATAGGCTAAAAAAACATAAGTTAATATTTTATATAATTTCATCTATCCAAATATCATAAACCCTCCACGATGCGTTCAAGAACCGCACATTATGACCACCATAACTGTTTTGTTACAACAAATTTCTTATCTGTGAAAATGTTATTAATGTTAAATAATAACATCGATTTCGATAATATTATTTCATTCAAATTTCGAACATCTCTGAAATCAAAAAAAATTGATTTGACATGTATTCTAATATCAGTAGAGATGACGCGTGACGTTTAGTTCGAAATGAATTGTCAATTTGCATACAAATTTGAAAAATCTCGCACGTAAGTAAGATATCGAACGATATGATAGTTGAATCTGACTCAAGTTGTCTCACAACGCCGCGATGCCGGTCATAATATGCGGCTCCTGAATGCATCATGTAAGCTTATGATATGTGGATAGATAAAGTAGTGTATGTAACTGTACATAATTAGGCATTAAGACACTCGTGTGATGTTATTATGAAACTCGCCTTCGGCTCGTTTCATAAACCCACACTCGTGTTTAATGCCCTTCATTTTGGACAGTCACATAAACTATTATAAAAACATTTATATCGATAGTTCATTGAACACATTATAAATAAAGATATCGGTCCTTGTCCTAGGAGTAGCAAACATGATGCAAAAAGAATAAGTATATTGTACTAAACTAAGTAACGGGTTATTCCCACGGATGTAATATTACGTCACGTTTTAGAGGTGTGGTTACATTGGATTTACGTAAGCACAAAAGAAAAAGGCAACTTAAAGTTTAGCGACAAGGTGAAAAATCCCTCGTAAATAGCCGTACGTCCGAGAAAATAACATATTTAAACATACAGCAACTTTTAACCTATATTTGCAATCTGCAAAGTGAGTTGCGAACCCCTGCAAACAAGTCTCTATTCAGGGGTGCATATTTAACTACTTTGCTGACCGTATATTTTTTTAATCGAGGTTCAGTTCATAACATCATAGCCTTGAAATTAAATCATAAACAACATACATTAAATAAATAGTAGTAGATTCATACATAATTTATAACACAAAACACGTATAACGTACCTTAACAAAAGCATCCAAACAAAACAAGTTAAGGCACAGCACGCCCCTTTCGTTAGATTGTAACTTTGAAATCATTATCGTGAATATAAAAACAAGTAAATCGCCAGTTACAGAGTCCTACTTCAAACCACAAAACATTACGGTTAGTGGCAAAAAAACTACAAAATAATGTGGTCGTGTCAGTCGGCACCTCACCAACAACGCCACGGCTTAATAACACTAATGTTCAATTCAAGTTCGTAAAACCTACTAAATATCGAATAATGACTATCAGTCAAGAGCAATGAAAACGGGCGAGTTTAAATTTGTAAAATATTCCTATAAATAGATAACTTTCCATTTTGATTGCACTCGACTATGTATCTAATGCTTATCCAATGGAAAGTTCGATTATTAATCAATCACAGATGTTTTCATTCACAGGATCGGGATTCATACAAATATAAACCTATAGATAGATTCTAGAAGTAAAAACTTGCATTCTATAATGCCATTACTGGCAAGTCTAAAAACATAATATCGTAGATCTAAGGAACATCCAACGTAGGTCTGTAATTCAATACTTTGGCAACTTATTTTGCCGCAGGCGTAGACCGCACTGATCTTATGAAGAGTCAAATATTTTAAGTACAGATGTTAAAAGAGGAGCTTACCACAATTAAAGTACATTTATAGATATAGAAACATAATTTAATATTCCAGTCAGCTATAATAATAATGATGTGAAAGGCCGGTATGCAGCTAGGTCGCAAACAAGTAAGTTGCATATAACGAGCTACGTGCCACTGCTGCTATCTATCTATAAATCTGGCTAGTCAGTCCCCTGTTTAGACAAGTAGACGATAGCGTTCTCCATGCGTTTGATAAAGCAATCAGTCAAATCAATTCTAATACAGGGTCTTCTACGAATATGCCGCGAAAACCTAGCTAACATTTCTTTAGTTATGTCATTTGATACAGTGGCCTAGTTGGAACACGCAGCTTTTTATGCATGTTCGGTAGACGAATCTGTCATGTCAAATTATAACAGCGACGAATTCGCAGCCGAGTCGAAACTGGTTTAAGAATAAAGGCACAATACATTGTACTCCCATCGTCAAATGCGATGCCAAACACATGCGTCAGTTATCCAATTTAGTTTTTCATTTGTCCCAGACCAAAATCCAATGCCGTACGAGGCCATCGTAGTACTAGTAGTAAAGGAAAGAACAACTGGCGTTCTGTCCATAAAAAACTTCGGTCTTAGGTTGACGTTCTACTGCGTTCGTTTTTTTATGTCCATGTCAAATTTAACCGTCGACTAATTGTAAACTAGCCTTTAGACCGGAGTTAGTGCTTGACCGACCGATGGTTGGGTTTGATGCGCGGACGTTACAAGTTGATGATACGCGCTGATTGCAGGTGGCGAAGCGTTTATCGCGCCACCCAACCAATGTTAGCGCCGATGGTCGTTCTGGTGTCTATTTAAATGAAATTGGGTCATTCAGTTACAGTGAACACACAAAACTGCCTCGACGAGCTGAACCGACGGTCTATCTGTGCGACTTGGCTGTGTGTCATTCATCATCATCATCATCATAATATCAGCCGAAAGACGTCCACTGCTGGACATAGGCCTCCCCCAAAGAGTGCCACATTGGCCGGTCCTGCGCCACCTGCATCCAGCGGACTCCCGGGACCTTTACCAGGTCATCAGTCCACCTTGTGGGGGGGGGGGGGGGGGGGGGGGGCTACTCACGCCACGCCTTCCGGTACGTGGTCGCTACTCGAGAACCTTTCCACCCCAACGGCCATCGGTTCTACGTGCAATGTGCCCCGCCGAATTGCTAAACTTAAGTGGCTGTGTGTATATCGTAAGTCAATTACAGTATATCCTTTGATATGGCTTAATTCGACCGAGTATTAAATAGTTCAAAGGGGATGGAGGTTATAAGTACTAACAGTTAGCGAGGCAGCTTCTGTCAGCGAGTATGGCGGCGACAAGCGGCTTGTCCCTCAGCGCCGCGGTGAGCTCGGCCTCGTCCCACTGCAGGCGCAGGCGGCGCGCGCGGCCCGGCGCGCCCGCGCAGCGCAGCGCGCCGCGCGTCTCCAGCAGCGAGCACGCGTGCGAAGTCTCGCTCATGTACTAACAGTTAGCGAGGCAGCTTCTGTCAGCGAGTATGGCGGCGACAAGCGGCTTGTCCCTCAGCGCCGCGGTGAGCTCGGCCTCGTCCCACTGCAGGCGCAGGCGGCGCGCGCGGCCCGGCGCGCCCGCGCAGCGCAGCGCGCCGCGCGTCTCCAGCAGCGAGCACGCGTGCGAAGTCTCGCTCATGTACTAACAGTTAGCGAGGCAGCTTCTGTCAGCGAGTATGGCGGCGACAAGCGGCTTGTCCCTCAGCGCCGCGGTGAGCTCGGCCTCGTCCCACTGCAGGCGCAGGCGGCGCGCGCGGCCCGGCGCGCCCGCGCAGCGCAGCGCGCCGCGCGTCTCCAGCAGCGAGCACGCGTGCGAAGTCTCGCTCATGTACTAACAGTTAGCGAGGCAGCTTCTGTCAGCGAGTATGGCGGCGACAAGCGGCTTGTCCCTCAGCGCCGCGGTGAGCTCGGCCTCGTCCCACTGCAGGCGCAGGCGGCGCGCGCGGCCCGGCGCGCCCGCGCAGCGCAGCGCGCCGCGCGTCTCCAGCAGCGAGCACGCGTGCGAAGTCTCGCTCATGTCCAGAGGCGCGATGTTGCGGGCTGCTGCCACCCTGGATATAGACAATTCTTTAATATAACATAACTGGTCATTTTAATTTAAAAAATCTAGTGTCCGGCCGAAACATGTTTTTTTGCCGAAACCGAAGGTTTGGTTTTGATTATACTCGTAGTTTCGGCCGAAACCGAACCTTTTATAAACGTGATATTAAGGAACTTGCATGTTTTTATTTTATTACGAAAATCAAAAGTATAATCCAGCATTAAAACAACTGTAGCATTAAAACTTTCTTATGATTAATTTTTCTGATGTTGTGTGCATTTTAAATCTGCACGCGCTGGCACCCCCCGAAAACGCTCTATATTAAACGGGCTTATGCTATGACGTCACACCGTATATTCTCGGCGCGTTTACTATGGAGTAAGTCATTAATTTGCAATTATCTCCACAAAATTTGCGTTTAAGTCAATACTTGTCATACAAAATATCATTTCTAATTGAATATTCTGTGTAACTGTTATGTTATTTTATCGAAAAATATAATTTTTTTTTCGTCATTTTATTGTGAGATAAAACTAATACAATTGTTTTTTTTTATTTTTATTTTATTTTGTATGATGATATCTCTACGTATATCCGCATCGATTGAGTGCAATTTATTATAAATTGAAGTCCCATGCAAGTTCCCCATTACGTTAAAAAAATGGCAATGGGCCGTTCTTTCCAGATAAATGAATAATGAAACATCTCGTTTTAAAACCTGCTTATGCTCGGCTTCATGTTGTTTTGATAAATGTTGTTTTAAACCGTGCATGGTTTGTTTTTTAGGTTTATGGCTACCGAGTGAAAACGGCTTCTTACAGACTTTACAGATAGCTTTTGATATATATATCAGTGTGTCGAAATCGGATTTCTTTTTCTTTTGTGACTATCTGTGTCTAAAATAATAACAGTACTTATTGAATACCATACCACAATCACAATTAAAATTATTAATTAAACAAAATATGTCAAATTTAACGTTTTAATTTAAGTAAGTAGATCTTGAGAAAAATGTGCTTATTGCCAACTATAGGTAGTTCTTTTAGAAGAGTGCAATTATACAACTACTACGACTCACTCCCATATTCATTATGAAACAAGATTGATCGTATCATAATATCGAATCACTTATCGGAATTATCAATACCAAGACTAACGTAAGCGTACAAAATCGTCAAAATCCCAACTCAAATAGACCTTATTTGACTTTCAAAATTTGATCAAAACTATGAAATGAAATTAAGTTACACGTCAATATTAAAAGAATAGCTTTGATTATTCATTCACCCATTATTTTGTTACCTACGTAACGTAACGTACGTAACCTTACAATCATTATTAGTACATACACGATACACGCAACAAAGACGACTTCTAAATATTGCCGGCAGTGCCGAGCGCACCCGATGTTATGTTAGCCTAACGCGACCCGAAAGTACGATATTGTACGGCCGAAAGGTTCGGCTGTTTTTTGGCCGAAACCGAACCTTTGGCCGAAATATGATTATTAGACCTAAACCGGCCGAAACCGAACCTTCGGTTGGACACTTTGGTCCATTGTTTGCCAAATTAAAACGGCAGGTAGGTTGGGTCATTTGGTAGGTAGCATTGTTGTTTCGGCGTAGTGGTGTTAACAGAAATAGTGAAGTCAATTTCAGTCGAAATTATTAATTAAGGTTAATCATCATCCTCATCCTCCTAGCGTTATTATTCCCGGTTTTGCCCCTACAGGAGCCCGGGGTCCGCTTTGACACCTAATCCCAAGATTTGGCATAGGCACTAATTTTACGAAAGCGACTGCCATCTGACCTTCCAACCCAGAGGGAAATCTAGACCTTATTGGGATTAGACCGGTTTCCTCACGATGTTTTCCTTCACCGAAAAGCTAACGGTAAATATTCCGTACATAAGTTCCGAAAAACTCATTGGTACGAGCCGGGATTCGAACCCACGATCGCCGCTTGACAGCCGCATGCCTGAACCACTAGGCTACCGTAGCTTAATTAAGGTTAATATTAACATAAATAACGTTAATTAATAATTTATATTAAAATTGTCTTCACTAATTATGTTGCACTACGACAAAACAAAAATGCTACCAAATTACCGATCACTATAGTCATTAACTATCAATTCCGCCCCCTAAAAAAAAATTGTGCCCACGGATTTTTGTTTTGGTTTTTTTTAATTAAGGGTATAGCCGTGTTTGTATGGCGAAACTGCCTTTGACGAGAAAATGGTTTTCCTTTTGCTCGGATAATTATCTTTATATACGTTGTAATTTCACCAAATATCAGCCCCAAAATCCTCGTGATTTGTGAGATAATAAAAAAAAAGGAAAATCGTTTTTATTTATTATCTACTAAAGTAGCAACCCGATTTTTTTGAAATTTGTGTATATTATGTAGACCATAGAGGACTTTTTATAAAAAAAAATGACCATGAAATTTTATATCTAAGTAAAAAAAAAGATTTTTAATATTTAAAAAAAAAATTGTACATTACTGAAAGTTCGATCGGCATCAAAAAAAAGTTTGTGAAAAATTATAATTTTCCAAAATCTGTATGTTTTTTCCAAAATCTGTACACTTCTCTTCATTAATTTGAAATCGAAGGAAGGTCTCCTAAGACCATTTTCACCTAGCAGCACGGGATCTGGTAGCTGCCCTCACTGACCAAAAATCCATTTCCATTATATATATTTTTTTTTAAATATATATGTATATAATGTCAGAGTCTAACAAATAAACGATTTGTATTTGTCTTAACACCAAAGATTTTAATATTATATTTCCAATGACTTAGTACAATAAAGAGTGTTGTGTCTACCCTACCTAGTAAAGGGAAACCTATGTATGAGAGGTTACAAATTCGCTTTTTATAACCTGTTAATACGAGTGATATTTTTTGGAAAAAATATATGTGGAGTATTAAATGGTTTATAAAATATCCAATATTGGAAGGTGTCGCCACCTTGCAAATAAAAAAATAAAAAATTAAATATTAAAAATCTTTTTTTTTTTACTTAAATGCAAAATTTCATGGTAATTTTTTTTATAAAAAGTCCTCTATTATTTACATAATATTGTCAAATTTCAAAAAAATCAGGCCGCTACTTTAGTAGATAATAAATAAAAACGATTTTCCTTTTTTTTTAACTATCTCAAAAATCACGACGATTTTGGGGCCGATATTTGGTGAAATAACAACGTATATAATGATAATTATCCGAGCAAAAGGAAAACCATTTTCTCGTCAAAGGCAGTTTCGCCATACAAACACGGCTATACCCTTTATGTGTACATTGTACAATTATGAAGATTTCTAAGGGCTTACGCGTTTCTAAGGATCATTATGAATTTGCCAATTTTGTGCGAAATTCTTGCGATTTGAATTTTTTTTTGAGAATTACTAAATAAATAAGTAAAAACATTTAAAAAATCCGTGGGCACAAAAATTTTTAGGAGGCCGGAAGTGATAGCAAATGACCCAACCTATCTGCCGTTTAAATTTGGCAAACGATGGACCAAACACCCTGTATAACGTCAATTGACAACGCTTTGTATGTACGGCTACAAAAACATCTGTACTAATGATTAGAGATGCAGTAAATATCTGTAGCTCTAGTATAAGTTTTATCGATACATACAAATATAAATATTGATTCGGCTAAAACATGGTACACAGGATACAAGTCATTGGGTTCCGAGCTAGGATTCCCTGTTACGGGACCCAGTAGAACAGAGGCTCTAGTATACGTTTTATCCATGCAATACGTTTTCGAACGAGTTTGCGTTTAGTCTCAATTTATATGGCAACGCGAACAGCGCCTCTGGTGGTAACTATTAGGAACTACGCGTTGCCATACACATTGAAACTAAACGCAAACGCGTTCGAAAACGTATTGTATGGATAAAACTTATACTAGAGCCTCAGCAAGCTTACGATATACGTTTTCGAACGCGTTTGCGTTTAGTTTCAATTTGGATGGCAACGTGTAGTTCCTAATAGATACCACCAGAGGCGCTGTTCGCGTTGCCAAACAAATTGAAACTACACGTAAACGTATATGTATCGATAAAACTTAAATCATTAGTACAGATATTTTTGTAAAAACTTATACTAGAGCTACTGGACACTATTATACGATTCGGCCAAGTGACGGTAACGTAGGTACGTCCGAACAGAACAGATTCCAGAGACCCATTTTAAGAAGCAAAAAATTTACAAGTTTTCTTCAATATCATAATCATCACCGGCCTTAATTAACCAGGACTCTTTTCAACAATGAGAGGGTTTTACGAATCTAAACTGATAACACTAAGGCACTTTGAACTAATACGTCATAGATATTTTTTTAATAATTGTACAAAATACTTGAATACATACTTACTTTTTATAAACATCGTGCAATTTCCCCATAACGATGTCCTTATTTTTTCCTTTACTAAGCATGAGCATGAGGCTGCAAAGTATCAACTTCTGCTGCATCGGGAAACCATCGTCGACATCCGACTCTATTTTTTTGGATCCACCGTAGACGTCGTTCAGTACTTCCAGGACTTGTTTCAACTCCACAGTGACGGTACAGTCTTTCATCATAGAGTCCACCGACTGGGTTTCGGCGAATTTGCTACGTTTTGCTACCTCGATCACTCTGCGGCCTATGTCTAAAGCTCTTCTCATGTCCCCGGAAACGGCGGCAATTTTGGCTGGAAAATGAGAAATACAACTAAGTACCTTGTCTGTTTCGTGAGTTTTCCTGTTAGAGTTTGTGAGAAACTATAAAACATGTTTATAGGAAAACTAAGTCAAACGTTTTCATTTCTGATTAAAATGGAGCTTGTAAAAAAACAAATATGTATACCTGCCAACATCTGCAACGCGACAGGCGAAAACACGTTAGTACTATCAGTTTCGCCCAATATTTGAGTGAATATGTTGATGATCTGCTGCTTAGTGTACGGCGCGAAGTGTAAGGTGCGCGGACGCAGCGAGCAGCGCGCCTGCAGCCGCGGCAAGGCACGCTCCGTCAGGTCGAGCGCGTTGGCCACGCCCACCAGCACTAGACGCGACCCGGGTAACGCCGGCCACTCGAAGATCGTGTACAGGACCGACTGCCGCTTGCTGTCCAGTTGATCGATCTCGTCTAACACCAGCAAGCTGGAAATATCAGAGGCTCTAGTATAAGTTTTTTCGATACAATACGTTTTCGACCGCGTTTGCGTTTAGTTTCAATTTGTGAGGCAGCGCGAACAGCGCCTCTGGTGGTAACTATTATTAGAAACTACGCGTTGCCATAAAACAAAAAAAAACGCAAACGCGTTTGAAAACGTATACGTATTGATAAAACTTATACTAGAGCTACAGGCACACAAATTATTAGCAAGAAATTACGATTCTATTAGGAGATTATTTATTCTAAATGATAGCCTTTCAGCCCAGAATACCGTTATCCATATTCCTTAATCGCTACCCACTGTTCACCACACTCCTAAGACTGAGAGCTGGAGTTCCGTGTTAGGACATTTGTATGATGAGCATGGACATTTTTATTCGTAAGTGTTGGCAGTTTTCTACATATTTAAGAATTCATTTACCTATTTTATTATTTATGTCTTAAGTCGACGAGTATCGATCGTTGCCAGATTAAAACGGCAGGTAGTTTGGGTCATTTTCTATCATATCCGGCATTAAAAAAAGTGTAAGCCCACGGGTTCTTTGCGAACTCTATGCTCTATGGCCCAAAAACGCACTGTTTAGCGTACTTTTTTGGTTGATACATTTTTCATAAAAGCACTGTTTAACTTTTTTTTAATCGGCCGCTATATTGCAGTGGTGCCAACTTCATAAACAAATATTTCGAAATAAAAGAATTTATTTACGATTTAACATTTGTATATTATAAATTATTTACTACAATAATAATTAATCATCATCTATTGTGTGTTAAATTACATGTTCTATACATTTTTGGTATTATTTATAAAAATAAACAGTTCGAATTGGCAAGTGCAAACAAATAAAAAAAAAACAAACCATAAGCAAGAGCTGTCACATTTCCGATTTCCCACCAAAATACAGTTCAAAATGAAAATACGAAAACTATCAGTCCTAAACTATTAAGATTTTATTAGTGTTTGTGAAGACAAAAGTGTGCGTTCCTTTTAACGTGGTCGAAGAAATTAATAACTGCACTCCTGAATAAATTGCGTGAGTAGCAAAAGTACGAATAGAAAACTTGCTGCCTGAAAAGTTTAACTAGTCTGTAGTCTGCTATTTATTTAAAATTTGTCGTAGAAAAAGTATTGTATGCAACGGTGTATAACTGGTCTAAAAACGCTCGTGGCGTCTTTAATTGCGATGCTCGCCAAGGCTCGCATCGCAACCCACGCCACTCACGTTTTAAGACCCTTCTTATACAACAGTTGCATAAAATACTATTTCTCCAACTTACTCGGAAATGTTTCCATTAATGGAGTAAAAACACACCTCGAAGTTTAACGTTATATGCATTGATGAGATAATAAATTAAAAAAAATGGAAATACTTCCCGGACATGCCCGGGAAGTAAATATTATTGTGCAGGTTACTTACTTTTAATTTCATGCAAGACTACAAATTCACCATACAGCCAATTGTCCAATAGTCACGTACAAAAACCGACATAGATAGAATAATAATTGTGTCCAAATCATAAGACAGTTTTTTTAGACTTAATTATTTTCTCGGACTGATAAATATTTTGTAACAAATGTATAGTTTTTTTAAATGTCTAATGCGTTTAGGGATTGTCGATTTAACTAAATGTAATAATGCCTATATTTATATTTACTAATACTATAAGTTTTCTTTTATTTATTTTCATTGCTATGTTTTATGTGGAATCAAATATACAATTCGGACCCAATACTTTAAACTTTAATATCCTTAAAAAAAAATTAGGCGGGAAACTGGAATTCATTTTGTCAAAGATTTTCTGCCGTGTTATTTTTACGAAAATAAAATGAGTTCTACAAATAGTGACGAAGATATCCCAATGGGTACACCACCAGAATTAGCAGCAGAGGCAAAGTTGGCGAGAGCTAACTTGCTTCCGCCTAAATCCGAAGAAAAATATTTAAGAACGTTCGCAAATTTCAATTCCTGGCGAAAGAAGAAAAATACCAGTTCGTTGTCGGAAAATGTTATTTTGGCGTATTTTAACGAACTTGCAAAAGATAAAAAACCTTCTACTCTGTGGGCAATGTACTCAATGCTGAAAAGTACTATACAACTAAAATATAATATAAACATTAAGAACTACGCGAACTTATTGTCATTTTTGAAACGGAAATCATCCGGTTTCAAAAGCAAGAAATCGAAGATTCTTACCAATGAGGATATCACAATATTCTTAAATGAAGCTCCAGATGAGATTTTCCTAGCAATAAAGGTAAACATAATATTGTATAACTGACTTAAATATTATTTTCCATATTTGGACTCTATCCGTCGTATGTTAACATTATTATTTATTTGTTTCAGGTTGCTCTCATTTTAGGCGTCAACGGTGCATGCCGAATGATCGAGTTGACTAATTTAACAGTAAACGACATAACGTGCCATGATGATATACTTCTGGTAAAACTACGGGACACAAAAACTAAAATCGACCGCATGTTCGTTATTCCAAATGAGTTTGTGCCAGTTGTAAAAAAATACCAATTACTTCGTCCCAAAAGTACCAATTCGGACAGATTTTTTATAAATTATAAAAATGGGAAGTGTGTCAATCAAGTAATTGGACGGCATGCAATGGCGAAAATGCCAACACAAATCGCAAGCTACTTAAATTTAGCTGACAGCGATTGCTACACAGGCCATTGCTTTCGGCGGTCATCGGCCACCTTGCTAGCTGACTCCGGGGCAAATTTAACAACCATAAAGAGGCACGGTGGTTGGAAATCTGACGCAGTAGCCGAGAGCTATATTGAAGAATCGGTGCAAAACAAAAAGAACATATCCGAAAAAATTAATCAAACTATCACCCTTCAAACAGAATCTCAGCCATCTACATCGAATCATCAATGTAATAAAATATCAAGTCCGAAACCATCCACCTCCCGCATAGATTCTGCTCCCTTATCACCTAATCCGCAGCATTCTAACACACAATCAACAACAACTTCTAATCAAGAAAATATTCAAACCAACATAAGCGTTCCGGGGAAAAATATAACTCTGTCTTTCACGAACTGCCCTAATATGAATAATGTATCTATAACATTCAATTAAAACTCCTGACATAAGGTTTATTTTTATTACTATTAAAGTGTTGAATTTGTTTAGATTGTAGGTAGATTGTTATATAAACATGTGCGAAATAAATATAACCTTTTAAGATTTTGTTTTATTTCCTCGCATATTTGGAGAAAAGCAGTATACAGGCCTCGGCAGGAATGTCATTTCGTGGATTCGTATCTATTGAAGGACTCGGCTATGCCTCGTCCTTCAAAACCATACTCATCCACGAAATGACTTTTCCCGGCCTCTGCAGTAATATACTATTAATACTTACTTTTCAGCCCTAGGGGTGACATCACTTTCAATTCAACCCGCTATTTAGATAAACAATGACCCACTTTCAGAGTATGAGAGATGAAAAGAATATTGCACACTGCACCTTATATTAGTCATTATGCTCCAAATGAAACTCGCGTGGTTATGTTTAATGAGTTTTTTACAAGACATGCTATAGAAACCACTTCGCACTTCGTACATCCGCAACCCACGCCACTCGCCTTTTAAGACCCTTCTTATACAACAGTTGCATAAAATACTATTTTTGGCATTATTGCACATCATTAGAAAGAGGATAGACTAGATAACTATATTTTAAGAATTTTAAGAACATGATCTATTTTAGTTTTTTTTAAATTACAGATCATATTTACCCACGACGACAACATTGTACGTACAATTTTTTTTGAGGGTCATTAAAAAATAAGTAGACGTTACTTGCAAATACATACATAAATGTGACTTTGATAATAAAAATGAATTTATTGGTAAGGAACAAGACTTACTACTACTTACACTGTAAAAACTTTTATAAGGTAAGCATACGCAGTATTGACTGCTGATGGTGTAGGTAATCAACTAATCAATTACGTAGGTATGTAAATATTTTTTTTTGTAATACTACGAGTAAGCTTCCTCTGTTCCCCGTACTAGTAATTATACTGTATCACGGTGGAACAGAATTCGCCATCATCGCTGTTTAACTTAAATAACTACATACTAAATATGAGATTTATAAGTGACGTACTATATTACACATTACAATAAAATAAGTTAAATTAGGCTCTACCACTTCCTTTTCTTTTTAATTCAAGTTGAAAACTTGAAACGCGTAGGCCCTTAGTTTTAGAAAATTTATTTAAAAAATACTAAAAAAAAACCCGTGGGCACAAACATTTTTTGAATGCCGAAAATGATAGCAAAGGACCCACACTTCCTGCAGTTTTAATTTGGCAAACGATGGACCAAACAACCTGTATAACTAAGCGAAGTATTTATGTACCTAAGTCATATGTTCTGAACATTAGTTTCTCAGTCGAATTTTGTAAGGTTTCAAAAATATCTCTAATTTCTGTAGTTCTCTCCGTTCTTTCGTTTACTTGGACATACAATATTGAAGATTAAACTATTTATAGCAAAATTGTATCACTTACGTCATCTTATGTTTCTTATTTAAATACTTTTCTATAGCCGCCAAGCACGCTTTCTCTGTTGAGCCTGAGGTAGGCAGCTGCAACTCTTTGCAAATCCTGCTATATATACTTGCGGCAGATTTCATCATAGTGCAGTTCACGTATACTTGCTTGAAGCCTTCTTGGATCTGTAAACAATATCCCATAAAAAAACATTCCATTTAAAAAATAAGGCCGTCTCGAAACTCTTCCACAGTGAAAAGTTGTGAGATATTTCGTAGAGCCAAGTCAGGAATTCTTATTAAGCAATCTTTATTTACTTGCTAAATAAAATTCTGCAACTTGGGAATCAATAGCTTGTATATCTCTGAAACGTGACTGAAATAGCAATATTTTTAGGTTTCTTATGAACTGATAGGCTAAAAACGAATTACGTTTAAAATTTTGAGGTTGTGGGTCTGTTATAAGACTTATAAGTACCTCAGAATTATGTTGATCATCAGTAAGTCAGTGAGTATGGTCAATGACAAAACTAAGGAACTTTGACGGGCAGCAATAGTTTTTAAACTAAAAGTTCAAATTGAATGGTATTTAGAATATATCTAAGCCATATTATGCCCTATATGTTACTGAAAATTCAGGGTTCTAGCTTTAGCCAGCGCAAAATTACAGGAAAATGGCCCGAATGGCTTCGAGAAAAGGATGGTACGGCTTTGCTCGACTTGGCGGGGGAACTGCCGTGCCCCCAGATAAAACTTAAACCGTGTTTAGGCACAGGCGTAATGTTGCACGACTTGCACGACAGGACGCGCGCGCTTGAAACGCAATGAAACGTTGACAGCTAGTAATCGTATATTTATCCCGTGGGGACAGCCGTGTCATATATATTACGATAGATTTATTTTATACTGGTACCATTATTAATGACATACCTTTGGCGAATTCAATAGGCATGATAAGGTTGCCGTTTTGCCAGTACCAGGTTGCCCAGAAACATACAAGGAAGCCGATTCCTCTTTATCAAGGCTATCCAGAAGAATATTTTGCAACCAGTCATATTCTTCTTCGCGACTGGGGAGCGGCCCTGAAGTTATAGAATCTCTATTTCTGAAAATAACAAAAACACAGCTGAATCATTAGAAAAAAACGAAAGAGCTTGTAAATCAAAGTGCTTCATATGGTAGGTAATACAAACCTGTCGTTAAATGACTCCCCAGATTCATTTTTTGTATCTACAATTGAGATAGATTTCACGGATCTCTTAGATATTTTGGGAGCAGAGCAAGAGTCTGAAACAATTTAAATTAACGAGATAAGTCCATAGCAGGGCGGCTATTGCTAAACACACAGAATCTTGAACCTTTAAGAAGATTATCGCACCTAAAATTGGCCGAAAGTTTGAAAAATCCTTCACTTGAAGTGAATAAAGGGTCGGCAACGCGGTTCTGATTCTTCTGGAGTCACATGTGTTCATAGGCTACGGTAACTGCTTAACATCAGGCAGGCCGTAAGCTTGTTTGCCATCGTCGTTGTATAAAAAAAAAAACTTAATCGTAGAGAGGGTAAACCTTAGTCTGTCCTGAAATGGCCGTAAGTACTTGGCAGAAGGTGCCAAAGTTGGCCAATCTTCTGATTCTTGCTCAGAGGCTTTAGTATAAGTTTTATCGATACAAAACGTTTTCAAACGCGTTTGCGTTTTGTTTCAATTTGTATGGCAACACGAACAGCGCCTCTGGTGGTAACTATTAGGAACTACGCGTTGCCATACAAATTGAAACTAAACGCAAACGCGTTCGAAAACGTATATGTATCGATAAAACTTATACTAGAGCTACAGCACAACTTTCTCGACCTGCTGCCATGCATTTTATCGTGTTGTCATGATCATGAAACTGAGACGCAGGCGTATTGGGAGTGGACTTACGAACTATTACGGGCTCCGGAATTGAGGCAGCTAGGTCTAGTTTGTGAACTTGCAGGGGCTCAACAATCACGTGGCCTTGGGCACATGCCCAGAGTGCGCACAGTATACACATGAGACCTGCCTGATGCCTACAGGCCAATACTCGTAAAGTTCATCACGGCGCTTAGCAGTGTACGTAAAATAAGAAAGAGCGTACCTATTTAATAATACAAAAACATGCGTTAATATTAGTGTCTAACTCTTTAGCACTAATTGCATATTTGGTGCAGTGGAAATGTGAGGATATTAACTGATAATATAGATTAATTTGCTGTAATTAATCTTTATTTCACATAGGAGAAAAACATGACAGCACAAAATGTATCAACAACAGTGACAAGCAAGACATATAGGATTTGAAATTATTAAGAATATAAAACTGTTTATGGCCTGTCAGAATAGTATACCTAAGGCGTAACCTCTTTTATTCTAACACTCCTCCTTACTTTCATTCCTCTAGTCCCATACCTCTCGCACACAGCGTAAACTTACCCTTTAACAGGGGTTTCGTAAGTACGTCCGCCACCATTCGTCCAGTCTCCACATACTCTAAACGTACATGCCCATGCTCAACAGCCTCTCTAATATAGTGGTGGCGCACATCAATATGTTTTGTACGTTGGTGGTGCACAGGGTTCTGTGCTATGGCAATTGCTGACTGGCTATCACTGTAGATAGTCAGTTGCCTCTCCTGTTCTTGGGTGATCTCAGCAACAAACCGTTTTAAAAATATTGCCTCTCTGGCTGCTTCCGAGATGGCAACATATTCGGCTTCTGCAGTTGAAAGTGCTACAGTTTTCTGCTTTTTGCTTTCCCAGCAAATTGCTCCTCCTTTCCACAGGAAAACCAATCCCGTGTATGACTTCCTGTCATACGATGTAGCATGACTCGCATCCGCATAGCCCACTAACTCCTTTCGGTCTGTTTTTCTGTACATGAGTCCATGACTCTTAGTACCCTTTAAAAATCTGAGCACTCGTTTCGCTGCTGTCCAATGCTCCTCAGTAAAGCAGGTGTTAAACTGGCTCAGATGATTCACTGTATGCGCTATGTCCGGCCTCGTGCAGACAGATAAATACATTAGCGAACCAATCAGATTTTGGTACGGTGTGCCAGCATCCGGTATATGTGTTGATCCCGGTTTTTCCAGTTTTTGCCCAGGTACAGATGGCGTTGACGCAACCTTGCAGTCAACCATACCAAAATTCTTTAGAACCTTATCGACTTAGCTTTCTTGGTCAATTTTGATTGCAGTCTCGCTCTGGGTAATGCGAATTCCCAGAATAAATTTAGCTTGACCGAGATCTTTCATCTCAAATTTTCTCATGAGCTCTCTTTTGAGACTACGTAGTTCTTTTCTGTCATTCCATAGAATTAGAATGTCATCTACATACACCGCGAGTATAATGACCTTCTTTCCATTAGATTTCTTATAAACACAAGGTTCATTCTTAGACCTCGTGAATCCCAGTTGTAACAAGTCGCTGTTCAGCTTGGTATTCCATGCTCTAGGAGCTTGCTTTAAACCGTAGAGCGAGCGTTTCAGCAAGCATACATGGTCAGTTGTCTTTTCCTCAAAACCTTCTGGTTGTTTCATGTATACGGTCTCTGATAAGTCTCCGTTAAGGAATGCCGTTTTTACGTCCATCTGGTCGATGTTGAGACGATATGCCGCTGCAAATGCCAAGAGTGTTCTTAGCGAACTGTGTCTTACGACCGGGGAGAAGGTCTCATCATAGTCAACGCCATATCTCTGACTAAAACCTCGAGCCACGAGACGAGCCTTATATCTCTTTCTTCCCTCCCCCTCGTCTTTGATTTTAAAGATCCACTTAGAATCAACGACGTTACATCTCTCTGGTCGTTTGACTACGATCCATGTCTCGTTTTTCTTAATCGCACTCAACTCTTCTTGAATAGCAGCTTTCCACTCCTTACTGTCATTCCTTGACAATGCCTCACGAATCGTACAAGGATCCTGTTCAGGTTCAGTGGCTTGATAAAGTATATAATCGGGAAACTGAGTAGGTTTTCTATTTCGAAGGGGGTACCTCCGTGCCGTCCCTTGCAACTCCTCCTCAAGCTCTTCGTCAGTTGAAACCGATTCACAGTCTTCAAACTCGGCCAGATCAGAGTCTACATGTGGCTCATTTTGTTTGTAAATATCAGTAGTCTCGTCTTCCACGCACACGTATCCCTCTGGAGCAATGGAATGTTCCACTCTAGGAATATTCTCTTCCAATCCTCGTTCAAAACCAAGTGAAGTTTCTATTTCATCACGTCCCAATATTGCTGACTGTCTGCTCTCTGGCTCTACAGTGCTTTGACGTAACGGTTGCTTCTCTACACTATCTTCCGACAGATTTAGTAACACCTCCGAATTCTCTTCAGTTTCTAAACGCTGATGATGCATTTGGTTCTCCAAGAACACCACGTTTCTTGCCTTGAAAACTGCGCCAGTAGTGGGGTTGATCAATCTATAAGCTTTAGAGTTGTCACAAAAGCCCGTGTAGATCAGTTCTCTGCTTTTAGGATCCCACTTTTTCCTTATTTGTTGAGGAATGTGCATAAAAGCTTTGCACCCAAAAATCTTCACTATGCTCAGGTCAGATTTCCTGTGTGACCACTTCTCTTCAGGTGTCACATTCTTCACCGCTAAAGTTGGTGACCGATTTTTCAGATAAACTGCATGGTGGACAGCCTCTGCCCAAAATCGTTTAGCCAAACCGGAATCTTGAAGCATGCTTCTTGCTTTCTCGTTGATTGTACGGTTCGCTCTCTCCGCGACGCCGTTTTGTTCTGGCGTGTAGTCAACTGTCAGCTGATGCTGAATCCCGAATTTCTTCAAATACTCATCCATACGTTTATTGACGAATTCCGTGCCGTTGTCCGAGCGGAGAATCTTCAGTTTCCTTCCACTTTGATTTTCAGCAAACTCTTTAAACTCTATAAACTTTTCATAAACTTCGCTTTTCTCTTTCAAAAAATATACGAAAGTTTTGCGTGTAAAGTCGTCAATAAAAGTTAAAAAATATCGGGCCTTGTTGACAGAAGGTACCTCCATAGGTCCACATACGTCGGAGTGTACCAAACCAAGTACCTCAGTACTCCTCGTCGCATTGGTCTTCTTAAAAGGTTGTTTGGTCTGTTTTCCCATAATGCAGGGTATACACTCAAGTTTAGTTAAAGTGTTGGGAAAACTTACCCCGGTTGCCATCTTATCTCTGAGTAATTTCAGGTTTTTCATACCAAGATGCCCCATCCTCCGATGCCACTGCATCAGCTGGTCACCTGCAGTTGCTGATGAAAGCGCAGAACCCTGTGAACAGCACTTGATTTTATAGATGCCTCGTTCTTCCACACCTTTCACTACAGCCTTACCTCGAATCTCACATCCATCACTCTTAAAGATGTCACACCCTTTATCTGTAAACACCACCACATGTCCCTTTTTGACAATTGCATTAACACTAAGTAAATTAGACGCTAATTTTGGAACATATGTTACATTGCTTATTGTTAAATCTATTGACTCACAAACTACCGTACCTTCGCTTTCACCCAATACCTCGTTACCATCAGCACACGTCACCCTCAAGGGCTTGGGAGTGTCCTTTAAATTCTTGAACCATGATTTGCGATTCGTCATATGAGTCGACGCACCGGAGTCTATGATCCAATCATCAGCATGTGGTTTGGTCACTGTTCCAAACGCATACGCCTGGAGCGCCTCCTTCCTTTGTTTGGGATTATCTGGACAGTCCTGAGCTTTGTGAGGTCCTTCACAAATAAAACATTTGACTTTCCCTTTAGTCTTCTTTTTAGGAGCACTCTTGCCTTTGTGCTTATTTGTCAGAAGTGCTGATGTTGACTGTTTCTCACTAGAGCTTGCCGAATAGGTATCTTCCATTTGGAATAGCTTTGTTTTTACATAGTCGGTAGTCAAATTGACGTTGCTGTTTTCTATGGCCAACCTCATTGGTTGAAATTCTGGTGTAAGGCCTTGAAGGAGCAGAGCTGCCAGTAGCTCATCATCAATCTCCTTCCCTAAGTCCAACAGCTCCTGTGACGTTGTCAATACAGATGTCACATACGCGCGAATCGTCGCAAATTGTTCGAGCCTCATGCTCACTAGCTTTGTCAATAGCCGGCAACGGTTGTTCAAACCTTTATCTTCGAACGCAATTTTTAAAGCTTCCCAAGCGTCTTTAGCCGTCTTACTGTTCCTTACGTGCACTAAGCAGTGGGGTTTCACCATTAAACAGATTTTCGCTTTGGTCACGCTTCGTCCCAGAAACGTCACTTGCCGCAGGAGTGATACTTGTAAATTCCCACAAATCATCATGGATGAGGTACATTTCCATGAGAAATTTCCATGTCGCGTAATTACTATTGCCATCCAGCTTCTCTAGTGAAGGCAAGCCACTGCTGCCAGCACTGCTAGACGGTGCACTTTCTCCGTTTCTACTATCCGCCATAATTTACGTGTCGGTCCTATTACCTATTAGTGTCTAACTCTTTAGCACTAATTGCATATTTGGTGCAGTGGAAATGTGAGGATATTAACTGATAATATAGATTAATTTGCTGTAATTAATCTTTATTTCACATAGGAGAAAAACATGACAGCACAAAATGTATCAACAACAGTGACAAGCAAGACATATAGGATTTGAAATTATTAAGAATATAAAACTGTTTATGGCCTGTCAGAATAGTATACCTAAGGCGTAACCTCTTTTATTCTAACAGTTAAAAGTAAAAGTGCGAGTCGGACTACGGAAATTACAAATGTATAGTTTTCAGATTTTTCCCTGTAGGTACTTGTAGTATAAGACGATATTAATTGCCATTTCATACTTCATAGTTCTAGGTCAACGGGAAAACCCTATAAATTATGACTCCCTTGAGAGTGTCGAAATATACCTTTTTTGCGGCATAAACGGCCGTATCTTTTTTTACGTTAACTTGGAAGTTTGATTTCTTCACAGCTTCAGAGGACTAGACCTGAGTAGGTATATGGTTTTACTTTCAACTCGATACCTCCACGTGTTCCCGAGATAAAGGGTATTGACATACAGACAACAAAGTGATCCTATAAGGGTTCCGTTTTTTTCCTTTTGAGGCACGGACGCAACCCTAGAGAAGATAGCAATAAAGGCCTCCACACACCGAACGCGGGTCGTGCGCGGCGCTGGTCGGGCGCGGTTGAAGCGGTATATTCACACCGCAAGCGGGCGGCGTGTAGTAACGCGGGCCCGCGTTACTACCGCGTAGGTCCCGCGTTCAAAATGACGGCAAAGAGAATACGCCCGGCAGCACCAGTCGACTTCAAGATGTGGAACGGTGAAGACTCCCGACGAAGAAAACCTATAGCAATAAGCTGCATGGCTTTTAATAAAAAAAATGAATTTGGGTTTACGACCAGGGGCCCGTTTATCGGGCCCCTGAATAAGAATCTATCTGTAAGACGCCGTTATGGGGAATATAATTGGAAAGTTACGAAGATCGTTTTTTAGGGTTCCGTAGCCAAATGGCAAAAAACGGAACCCTTATAGATTCGTCATGTATGTCTGTCTGTCTGTCCGTCCGTATGTACTTAGATGGGTACCAGGGCACTCCGACATTGTAGGAAACGAAAAAGCAGATGAACTTGCAAGGCAGGGCGCAGACACGGCCCTGGTCGGCGCGGAACCGTTCTGTGGCATCACAAAACGGAAAGCATATTCTCTGCTAAACAACGCGGAAAAATCAGAGGCAATCAAGCTGTGGAAGTTCACCAAAGGACAAAAACAAGCTAAAGCCCTGATCGATGGGTTCAATAGTAAGCTGTCTAAAGAGTTATTACAATTCAAAAGGCACAAAACCTGCGCAATGACAAGAATCCTGACAGGACATTGCAAATTGAACAAACACCTGTTTCAAATGGGTATGAAGCAGGACACAACCTGCAGGTTCTGCCAGGAGACAGAGGAGACTGCAATGCACATTCTCTGCTCCTGCGGACCACTCATGCATAAAAGAAGTACCTACCTAGGGCGGCACATAGTGCACCCACAAGAAGTACAACATATCACCGCCCAAAGAATCTGGAATTTCCTGGAGGCAACGGGACTTAACGGTGAACTCTAAAGCAAGGGCTGCCACAATAGATCACTTGCTGGTCGAAGCGGCACATTAAGGCCGACAAACAGAATAATAATAAAATGTCACAGCCACTTTATTCCGAAACTATAAGATATATACTGTTGAAACTTGGTAAGTAGATGTATTCTGTAAACCGCATTAAGATTTTCACACAAAAATAGAAAATAAACAATAAATTTTTGGGGATCCCCATACATACTACTGAAACTCAATTTTTTTTCATCAAAGGTCTTCAAAAATGACATTGAGGTTTCTACTTAGACTTCCAAAGTGGTAAAATGTGTGTGTGTCCCCTGTAACTTCTAAAATAAGAGAATGATAAAACTAAAAAAAATATATGATGTACATTAACCATGCAAACTTCCACCGAAAATTGCTTTGAACGAGATCTAGTAAGTAGTTTTTTTTTAATACGTCATAAATCGTAAACCGCAATTTATTTAACGGAACCCTTCATGTGCGAGTCCGACTCGCACTTGGCCGCTTTTTTTTTACTTATTTCCGAATGTCCCGAAACAGTTTTGAAGAATTGCATGAGATATTGCAGCCTAAAATAACAAAAGGCGTATTCTCTTTGCCGTCCTTGTGAACGCAGCACCAACGCGGTAGTAATGCCCGTTGCTACCGCGGCGGGCCCGCGCACGACCCGCGGCCGCGCTGCCCGAGTTGTAACTTAGCGCCGCGGGCCCGCATTCGATGTGTGTTTGAAGTGTAGTTTCAATGTTTTACAACTTGCGCGGGCCCGCGCCCGACCCGCACCCGCGACCGGTGTGTGGAGGCCTTGAGCAAGCAACGTGTATCAATCTATCTCACTCTCACCCACTCTTAGGTGCGTGCCGTGTGGGATACGGCCGCTGCATGTTAGTACAATTAGCAACATTAACTTACCATTGTCATAGTTATTCTTCAGAACATGGTCTATTGGCACCTTCATTTTGTTAAGAATATTCTCATTTTCATTACATTCTTTGGTTTTCTTATTCATGTAAGTCCTCTTGCGGGATTTAAAGGGGATGGAAGTTTGCGCGGCAGACATCTGAAATGTCACATAGCACTTCAGTAGGTACTTAGAGAATTAAATTTGCCGAAAATAATATGTTAAATTAAAGTACACCCCTTAATATACCTTTTTATACCGGCGTTACACCACTTTAGGTAAATTACAAATATCATAATAAAAAACGTAGTATCATTTTTCATAATTTATTAAAAATTACAATTCCCATCCTTTATTATTCCAAGATTAGTTATTATATATTAGAATACAGTTTAATGTATTGTTGTATAATGAATACATAGACTATTAAGAACCTAATTGATAAAAATATACTCAAAACAAAGTGTTAGTAACTTAGTACATTTCAGCTGATACCCAAGCTTTAGGTACCTATATATTATTAATTTATTACAACTTCGATTAAAAAAAACTATTAAATCAATCACATGGGTATTAAATGTATATTGTCCTTTTTTATAAAAGCATACTCTAATACTAAGTATGTGATTCATGATTTAGGTATGACGGAACAAATGTAAAGCGCTGGATTCATTTGACAAAGGTATGTATGTTTTTATGTTAGATAAGTATATTAGAAACAGAATTAGATATAAAAATATTTGTCTTCTATTGTTACAATTCTCTGTAATATATTCATCATATATCTACTCTTAAGCCCCTGCTAGACGGTCGCCAACACGCCACTCCGACCGAGCGACCTTGGTCGGCACCGACCGCTGTCGTATGAAATTTTGCTTCAAACAACTGTCTACACGGTCGGTGCGGACCAAGGTCGCTCGGTCGTGTTGTCGACCGTCTAGCAGGGGCTTTAGTGCACAAAAGAAACAGACATTATTTTACAGCTGACTTATGCCTCATTTATATACAACTTATTAATAGTAATTAAAATAACTGAATTTAAGGTGACATGAAACAGAAAATTGTAAAACTTACAAAATGTATCACATTATTAACTAACTTTACAATGTATATCATGTTTTCATCAAAATAAATACAATATTAAGTAACAATAAATTCTCTTAACATTTTAGTTTCATTGCTTATCTTTGTTGCTAAAGTCGTGTTGGCTCTGATGTACGGCATTTGCCATTTTGAATAAATTAGCTTTGTACCAATTCATCTCCATCTGGTGCCTTAAATGAGGCATCATAGGATGCTGGGCAATGAGCTGAGGGGATGTCATATAGTCCGGAGGAATAGTAATACCAGAATTAGATTTTACATTAGGGGTTATGGGTTGACGAATTCCAGACAATTTTAAGCCAGATGATAATGGTTTCATAGGTTTAGGACCTGCTTTTGAAGGCCCTGGCGTGATCTTAGGAGATTCATTTTTTAAACTGCTCATGTTGGGGAGTTGTGTGCTTGATATTTGATTAGATTGATTAATATTTAATTCCGATGATGAACTACTATTAGCCTGCTTCTCTTCAGCAATTACCAACTTAGGAGAAGAACTAGGAGATCGTGTTTGAGATCTGGGAGATGGCTGTGCCAATGTGGGTGAATTGTGGGACTGTGTTTGATAATTAGGGGACATTAAAGAATTGCCAGTGCTTGTCTGATTGATTTGAAAAGGTTTATTTATCATATCATGGCGAGTAGGAGTTGTTTGAGATCCACTCGGACTGCTTTTATCGTGCTTTACTTGATTCATGCTTGAAGTAGGGATCCTCAAAGGACTGGCTCCTGTGGTTGCAGGTCTGTTAGACATAGAGGAATAGACATTCCCTTGACTTGTATTTGTCGGCAAACCTTTACCTGGAGGGTTTTGTTTTGTAGCTGCCAAATTTGCAATTGACTGCATTTTTTCCAAAAGACGGGATTGATTAGGATGTTGTCCTATTTGACTTTGAATATTATGGGGTGTAGTTAAGTCCAGGGCAGCACTGGGTTTATTTTCAGGTGTCATTGTTAGATTACTGGGTGACTTATTGTTGGGATTATTCAGTTTATTTATAGTGTTGAATGTTTTTGAAGTTGCTGGAACAAGCTTTGGGACCTGTGCTTTATTTTTTGGAAGTTTAGTTTTTTTGTCAGATTGTAAGGATTGTAATTGCTTCTCAAAAGTTTGTTGGAAAGTAATGGGAGATACAAAATTTCCACTTTGTTTCCCTAATTTAGTATCAGATATAGGATTTAAATTAGGTACAGGACCCTTAGCTGATGACTCAGATGATTTGCCTGCAGGTTTTGGAGATGCTGTAGAACTTTCAGGTTTTCCTTGTGGAACTTGGTTGGTATCAATATTGCTATCAACTTTAAGTTGTTGCTTTTTAGGATTGCTGTCCGGCAATTTTAATATTTCTATGTAGTTGTGAACAGGAGGACTTGGTACTTTATGTGCTGTACCACTATTTGCTGATACTAAATTCTTATTTGTTATATTTTTTTTGGGATCACTTGTGGGTGGCTCACTTGGACTACGAGGATCTAATTTCTGGTCTGTCAAAGTAATTGACAATGATGAGGGGATATTGATTTTACATGAATCTAATAATAAAGATTTTAAAGGATCCCCTGATGTTTGGCCTGCATTATGAGCTGCACTAAGTGATGATTTCACCTGTGACAAAATCTTACTTCTATCTATTGTTGGGTCACTGTTATTTGCCAACAGGTCCATCCTCACTTTATTGATTGGTAGTCCTTTATTTTGGGATCCCTGTGTTGATGGCATTGTCGGTTTTAAATCAGGCATTCTTTTTGGAAGTGGTTTCTGAAGTTCCACAGGCTTTGGCATAGAGAATTGTTGTGTATCTGATTTAGGTACTTGAAGCTTGAGCGGAGAAACCGTTTTAGGTTGTGGAGCCATTTGTACTGGTGCCATGGAATCATTAGTGGCTTTTCGCTTTGGGGGAGATATTATTGGTGTACCAGGGACTGATCTCTTAATTCCAGGGCTTTCTGAAGTAATTTTACTGCCCACTGCTGGCATCTTTTGCTCTTTTGTTGAAACTGAAGATTGTGGTGTTGTATTTTTAGCAGGTTGGTCTTTGCTCTGAGAGTCTTTTGCTTTTGTAAAATTATCAAATGCATTCCCTGATTTGCCAAGAGATTCCAATGCACCAGGAGATGAAGCAGAACTAGAGTTGGGTTGTTTATTTACAATTTGAGGTATTTTGGTTTTTTCTAATTCCATTTTGAGTCTTTTAACTTCTGGTGTTTTTGGTGGTGTCTGTGGTTTTCTCTTCAAATTATCATCCGTTTTTGTTGTGTCTTGACTTTTGTTCCTATCATTATTAGATGATGTTGATGTCTCTTGTACATTACCTTTTACAGGAGATGATTTTACAGGAGGGCTATTATTTTTGGCTGTTAATTCAAAGGAGTTTAAAAATTGTGATTTTTCTGCTTCATCATCATTTTTCTTAGGTGTTGAATTACTGTTGCTACCTGATTTATCTTGGCTACTGTTGTCCTTGCTGGATTGGTTATTTTTCTCAGTAGCAGTGTTATGTGATTTCTTGCTGCTGTTTTCTTCTGGCATAGGACTATCAGTACCTGAAGATACTTCAGAGCCCTGATCATGTAAGTGAGGTGCTGGGCTGCTAACATTAGTATCTTCTGTTGGAGTGGGGCTAGACTTTCTGTCCCGAAAATGAGATCCCTTCCTGTTAATATCAAACAGCCTATTTCTAATAGCTACATAATCAATAATCTGGTAAAAAAATCTCATTGGTTCATTCCTCTTCCAATTATAAATATAGGCAATATCCATCAAAGTGTAATAGTCAGGCAAAGGCACTCTTTTATATAAAATGTCAATAGCAAATTGAGTGCTATCAATATCAAACTTCATACTCAGGAATTTCTTCAAATGGCTAATATTGACAACCGCAGGACACTGTAGAAACCTTCTAGTAGTGCCAGTAGGTGGCTGAGGCTCATTGCTGTCAGATGATTTACTTGATATGCTGTCAGTGTCTGTGTTATCTGCATATTCCAAGGAAAATGAGATGACATCTTCTGGACTGAAAATGATCCTTTCAGTATCTTCACCTCTTTGCTCAGGCGTCGCCGAAGCAGCCGGCCCTGGTCTCGACGAGTAAAACTGTTGACGCCTTTCCATCTCTTTTTGAAAAAGGCCAGGTACGAGTTTGTATACAATGTCTTGAAGAGCTTTGTCCAGTTTGATATTGGGCTTCGCCTTATTAATCAACATTTCGCAAACCGGGCAGTAACTTTTAGTTTGCAAATGCTTGATGATGCAGCTCCGACAAAATGAGTGCAAACACTCAACGATAGTGGTAGCGTCGATGTAGTAACCACGGCATAACGGACAAGTTATCTGCTCATTCACTTCTCCTAACAAAGTTCTTTGGGGTACAACTGTACTATTGTTCTGTTCTGCCATTTTAACGACCTTTTTATCGAGTAATTTATTGGAAGTTACCATCTTTATAAAAGCATGTCCAGCGTCATTAACATGTATAGTACAACGCCATAAGTACACTGTTCACTCCGTCACACGTAAATTTTTAGATCACAATAGCGACGTACTTTGATTTATGTGAATTGGATTGATCATTTTAAAACAAAATAGAGCACAATCAATATTAAAACGAAGCCCTGTACCACAACGGAACGGCAATCGACATTACAGTATTACACTTTTTTCTGTTAAGTTGGTAACACTGTCAACCTATACGACAACATAGGTTAGCTATAAATTAAACATTTGTTATTTTCTTCAAACACTAGCGATAATATAGTTGAAAACATAATATAGGGACGTACCTTTACTTACTGTTGATATGCCTTAATCACTTTTACTATAAACAGAATAAAATCAACAAAATTTCAGCTAAAATAAATTTGGCGCGAATACGTCTGCAGCCGTGATAAAGTTGTCATTTTTTGTGACTTTTCAACTGTCAAATAATTTTCAGTGTTACCAGTACGCTATAACAGAGATAATAAAGCAAATCTTCAATATCCAGTAATAATGGGCTCTACAAACCATACAATTATCACTTCTGATTTGTCGCATCCAATTATTTAGGGATACCATTTCGTAAAAATAATATTGCCATAACAAAGCTATCGCTAAGACTGAAATGGTTATTTTTAAGTATGGTAAAGGTCCGGAGAGGGTGCCGCCGGTGTTTCTAAACGGTGAGTCAGTTCGGGTTGTAAAGCAGTTTAAGTACTTAGGTCACATACTATGTTAGAGCATGCAAGACGACCTGGATATCGAGCGTGAACGTAGGGCCCTGGCTATACGCAGCAATATGCTGGCACGCAGATTCGCAAAGTGCTCTAAGGATGTTAAGCTTGTCCTGTTTAGATCATATTGTCAAAGTTTTTATACCTGTCAACTGTGGGCAAAATATACACGGAAGGCTTACAGCACCCTTAGAGTACAATACAATGATGCATTACGTATTATCACCAAACAGCCTCGATTCTGTAGTGCATCGGCAATGTTTGCTGACGCCAGGGTACCCGATTTCTATGCCATTATTAGAAATCGAATAGCGTCGTTCTGGCAAAGAATACGCATTTCTAATAATGTGCTAATTGAGACAGTCAGTAACAACTTGTACCGAAATGCAATCTTCCTGCATTGGTTATCTGCGCATCGGCACCCGAATCGCAAATAATTGTACGTATTTGTATTAGTTAAGGATTTTATTTTTATTTTATTTTATTTCTTTGTATCATATATATTGTAATGTAGTAATGGGTTTATTGCCTGAAATAAAGAAACATTCATTAATTCATTAATTCATTCAAAGCACTGTGTCATGATTGTGTTATTATGCTACGTTTACACTATGCCGAAGTGAGCAGGGAAGTGGGCTGAGACGTGCGCAGCGCGAGTATGTATACACCCACTCGCGCTACCCACTTCTCATGCCGCTGCCACTGCCCAACGCTCCCTTTTTTGGCGGTTTTTGTGGCGGAAGTCAAAAGACTGGCAGCGGCAGCGCGAGTGAGTGTTATATACTGTCGTCACACTCATTCCGTCGTCAAACGTCACCGCGTTATCAACGTTTGTGTAGCCGTGCGTTAGTGTACAAATGTGATCATGTTGTTATCAGTGTTCTGTTGCGATTGATTTTAAGCATCCACCATCTCCTAGTACGACGACGGCGTTTTCGCCGTCGAATACTTTTCATAACATTGAAATAGTTAGACAAACTCAGGAGGCAAAGCGCAGCAGGTATGAATAAGGCGTCCTCCATTCCACAATAATCAAAATTTAGCTGACGTCTGTCGTCCTCCACTGCCCGAGGCCCAACACAAAAGAAGTATGGAGTAGCAATGTAAACGATCACTCCCTTCAGAGAAATATTGCGACAGGAAGCAGGGCAGCGTGAACGGCAGTGGAAGTGGCATAGTGTAAACTTAGCATTACTTATTTTTCCTAACGTATCGCTATTCGCAGTAATACAAACTTTATTATAAATGCGTGTAAAATTTGTGGAAAGACACAAACAATGTATGCTTGACTGATCATAAATTCTTTCCATGGTCAAACACAACGGTCCACATGCATACAATTTGTCAGTACAACTCGTTTGACACTTTTGACAGTTGCATCAGCAGCGCAACATGCTTCCAGACTTTGAGTAGATAAATGAGTTTCTAATGTCAAAATGCTGAGCTCGTTATGAAAACTTGACATTAAATCCTCAATTTGAAAAAAAAGTGACCACCTGTTCTTATCGTGTCATTCACACTATAGCTGCAGCTGCGACCTTATCGGTTGTACCAATAAAATGCAATGTTGGTAAAACACTTCACAAATAATCTGGTTACGGTAACAGAGTAGTGTACTTGCATATTATTATTCGTCTCGGTCAGTTTCAATTACAGAGAAAACTCAAATATTGATGTCGATATTTTTCAAAATCCAAGTTGATATCGATAATTGTCTCTAATCGATGACAACCCTACAGCCACGAATTGATAGGCCGCCATATTAAGCGCCAGGATTAGGTATACACGCTCATTTCGTAGGTATTTCGTGTCCATATAGTTTAATTAGTCTGAGCTTCCAGACGACAGTTTCTGACAAATTGGGGCTGACAAATCATGACATGTATAGACAAATGGGGTCTACAGATTATATGATTTCACTACAATTTGTCAGTACAACATGTCGAAGTCAAAATTGGGTGTGTCGTATTTAATGGGCTCTACAAACCATACAATTATCACTTGTTGTGTAAATTGTGGCAATTTAGGGATACCATTTCGTAAAAATAATATTGCCATATCAAAGCACTGTGTTATTACTTTATTTTCCTAAAGTATCGCTATTCGCAGTAAGATGCTAACGTGATGATAAAAAAAATATAAAGCTATCAAAGCGTGGCTAAAATCGACTGTAAAATGTTTTTTTATAGCACTACTACACCTTTAAAATACAAACTTTATAATAAATGCGTGTAAAATTTGTAGAAAGACTAATTACAATAAATTCAATAATATTTTAAATAGTTTACTTCAAACTGATCTGCCAGAAAACTTGGCTGATCATAAATTCTTTCCATGATCAAATTGTTGTCCACATGCATACAATTTGTCAGTACAACTCGTTAGACACTTTTGACAGTTGTATCAGCAGCGCAACATGCCTCCAGGCGATAGCAATTAGTCAGATTCTGATAAATTGGGGCTGACAAATCATTAAATGTATATACCCTATAACAATCTGCAAATCTCCAACTACAATTTCAATGTAGCCAGTTAACAGTACGAAAGTGAAAATTGCCGCAGTTAAACTTCTCTCGTAAATACTTTTTTTCGCGTGTAAGTGTATTAATTTTCCTAAAATCACTTAAAAGTTTACACTTTAACAAATAGATGCCGGTTCAGTGCAATAAAGGTTGCCACTAGCACGACTCTCCAGCTATTTTTATTCCATCTACAAGCGGTTTTAAATTTGCGTCCAAATTTGAGAATTACTATGTAAAATATATAAAGAATATTCTTTCTTAAATCGTTTTTAAGTTTCAATTCAATTTATTTGAATGTAATTTGTGGATTAAATAAAGCACTTGGCAGATCATGCAATTCCATGGTCCAAATTGTGATTTTCATGCAATTAGTTAGTACAACTCGTTGACGGTTGGATCAGCAGCGCAACATGCCTCCAGACGATAGCGATAGCGATTAGTCAGTTTCTGACAAATTGGGGCTGACAAATCATGACATGTATAGACCCCATTACATGTGTACGACACACCCAATGGGGAATGGATGAAAATTTTAGAAATGCCTGATTATTTTTTGGTGATAGGAATAACCTTCCTTAGCACCAGAAAAAAGTTGCAGACTTGTCAGCTGCGTCAATTATTTTTGAAAAATATTAACAGTTTCCTCACTTACGTTTTGTGGTTAGGACGGCGAATGAGACACTTCCCGTGATCCGTGTCATATTACAAAAAAAAATTTAAATATCTGACCCTGGCAATGACCAATATAGCTGCTGCAGCTGTCAATATCATTGCCAGTGTCAGTTTACCACGGATTTTTATGATATTTTTATGTAATATGAGATGGATCAAGGAAATTGTCTCATTCGCTGTCCTAACCACATAACGTAAGTGAGGAAACTGTTTATATTTTTCAAAAATAATTGACGCATCTGAAAAGTCTGCAACTTTTTTCTGGTGCTAAGGAAGGTTATTCCTATTTAGGCGTTTCTAAAATTTTCATCCATTCCCCATTCTGACTTCGACATGTTGTACTGACAAATTGTGGTGAAATCATATAATCTGTAGAGCCCATTAGTTAGATTTTTATCGGCTGGCAAGAAAAAAATAAAAAAAAATTGCTACGTGTGGTAACTCCGATTCCTATTAGTTCTTTCTTTCATAGATTTCGCACGGGCCCGCTCGCTTGTCGTAGCCGGCCTCATATTGTATCTTGAATTATAACAACGATCGCCAGGCTATAAGCAGTTTCTCCAAAGTACACTTTTAACTTCTTCGAAATGAGAGCCAAGGTATTATATATTTCTCTTTATGCTTGTGTTCAGTGTTCTAATTCTCATTTTGACTTGACCACATCGGACATTCCATATTATACTCAATCTGATAATTTTATCTTTTACTCTTTCAGTGGCGTAAGAAGCGCATGCGAAGGCTAAAGCGTAAACGCAGGAAGATGCGTGCGAGGTCTAAATAAACCTGGTAAGCATTTAGTCATTTTATTATTATACATAGTGAATCGTGTTAACCTCCAAAGCACGCCTTTTCCAGGCACCTATCAATAATTCGGAGGACCTTACCTTTTCGCTAGGAACTTAATTTTTTTATTGTTTTGTACCCATGAATGTGTTTAATATTTCTAGTATAAGTAGTTACATGTCGTCGTTGCATTATTTCTTTTTGGTTTGAACGGTTCAGTTCCCCAGCCTAAATTGTTTCGGCCGTGTTTTCTACATCCGAGAACGTTTTTTATTGATGCTTTATTTCTTACCACGTGTAGGAAATATTGCAATCATAACTATGTATTTACTTGAGTGAACATCGTTGCTATTTTCGGTTGGGGTATAGCAAAAGGGGCCCGATTTTAGGTTATGACATTTTTTGTTAATAAAAATATAATGCACATTTTTACAAATTTTTTGATTGGAACTTTAAAGAATACATTAAAATAAGCATCTTTTATTGATTACAATTTTTAGTTCTAATCAAAAAATAAGAAAAAAAATATTGTTAACAAAAAATTTCGCAAGTCCTAAAATCGGGCCCCTATTGCTATACTCTGACCCTATTTTCCCTAGTACGATTGTGTGACTTTCAATCCAATTTTCACATAACATTCTGATCTATATGCCGGTAACTGCTCATAGAATTGATTTTTTGTACAATCCATAATAATTCTAGATGGGTTTTTTATTACAAGTGTCGTCTGGTAACTGGGGTACCCCTATCTCTGGGCTGGCTAAGTTGTTTTATTTTTGATGACTGTTAAATAACTTAATTTCACGTGCCGCTCACAGTTTGTCAAACAGAATTGACCACCTCTATTTAATTACCATCGGTATTTTTGAGGTTATCAAGCACCATCCCTGCTTTCAAGTAGGTTACAGTATCACGCGTTCCTTTCCTTGTATTCATTTTCTCTGGGACTGCGTAAGCTTTTAATCTAATTATTATAATAAACTTTTGAATGTAGTTTATTTGTCTGGCAGGAATTTTTATTAATTAGTTACAACAAGGGATATAGTTTCACTTGTATCTCTCACCTCACCATTAGGTGTAGATACTACTTAATTATTATACATTTAAAAAGGCTGGTCAGCTGGCCACTATAAAGGCGGCCAAACCTATTGATGTTAGGACTAAACTTAATCAGCATCTGATAAAATATTTGTTTACTGCCAGCACAACTGATTAAACACAACCAAACTCTTTTAGCTAAAAAGTATTTTGGGCTAGTGATGGGTATCCATCATGCAATCTTTGTTATTTTGGTTTACTATTGAAATCCGTAATTTATTTAATATACCATTATAATAATATCTGCCCAAGCGGACCCTGGGCTTGTTTTAATTTTGCCCTAGTAGTAGTTTTTACCTAATAGGTGTCCAAAGCGGACCCCGGGGCACAACCGGGAATAACGCTAGGAGGACGAGTAGTTTTTACATAATAGATGCTCAATTTCTTCTATTGTGTAAAGTAAAGAACACGGACACATTGGTTGTCGTTAATGTTACGTCACGCCCAAACTAAATGGAATATTTGCGCCTCGGCAACAAATTGCACGGGTTAATTCATAAATTTTGTATAGGTAACTTTTGTTACACAATGGAAAAAAAATTTCATCGGTGGGTCATCATTATGACTATTTATGACACATATTTTATGTTTCTATCGTTTAGAATACGCCAAAATAAGCATACTTTATATGAAAATAAAATCTCTAAAATAAAAAATGGTTGAGATATTGGACCTAAAAATTGAAAAGTGTCTTAATACTGAATCATTATAATACCCGTATCATCGAAACTGCTGAAGCCACGCGATTTTGGAATGATGGGCGTATACATATTTTAGGAATACATTTTTTTTTAATATTCGTAAAACTATAAATTCGAAAAAAAGTCGGTTCTGGCGCTTCGCCGGCCGCTACCGCGGCACGCTCGCTCGGCTCGCGCGCTTAGGGTCGCGGTACACCTAACACTCCTCCTCGCTTCGCTCGTCGTCGTAACCTACACCGATCCGCCTTAGAGTTAAGAGTAGCATAGGTTTCGCGTGACTTCAGCAGTATTACACTTCAATTTTGAGGTCCAATATCTCGGCCATTTTTTATTTTAGAGATTTTTTTTCATATAAAGTATGCTTATTTTGGCGTATTCTAAACGATAGAAACATATAAAATATGTGTCATAATGATGACCCACCGATGAAATTTTTTTAAGTCCTGCACCCCCTTTACTTTAGTCCAACCCACACGGCGCGACCGCGGCGCGATATCATCTCCGTACAAACCGCTAGCGTGGTCAAACGGGCCATGTATGGAAATATCGTGTCTGACCAAGGCTTCAATTTCCCTTAGTTGAATATCTACATTCACAGATTTTATTAAAATCTTACCTGAACTGGGCATTGAAATCAAACGAACTATAGTACATTGTTTAACAAGGGGCGTATGAGGAAGATTGCAAACGAGAGTATCAGAAGCCCGACGCCGTAGGACCGATGACTCGAGTTTGCAATATTCTTACGCCCTTGTTATACGCAATGTTTTTCATCACATTTTCGAAGAAATTAATAACTACAAAAGACAGAAAAATCTATGTTTCATACAATCGCACCACGACGACGACGAAATTGACAACTACACTTCCAGATCAGTGCGAGTGGAGCGCGCAGCTTCAATATTTCAACCAATCACAGAGCAGTATTCTTTGTAGCGCGCGGCCGTCGAGATTTGCTTAACCAATCAGATCACACACAAGCTCATTACTTCCCTTCGGAGCTGTAAAATACCATTATTCCCGGGGGAACAATTTAGACCATTGTCCTTCTGTATACAGGCATGGAATAACACCATGTAATGAGCAAGAGTGATGAAAAAAAAATTAAACAATAATCACCCTTTTCTCAAACATGCAATGAAATATGTATGTTCGCCGATTTCTCCTTCAATTGTGGACCGATTTCAAGAATTATTTTTTTAATCGAAAGAGTATACTCCCGAGTTGGTCCCATTATCACCAATTTAGGATCTGATGATGGGATCACAGGGAAATTGAGGGCAACCCTCAAATTTTATTGGCACGCGTGTAGTGATTTCGGTATTTTCTATTATAACTCGTGTATTTACCCTCGGAAATCGCAATTTTGGTTAAGTGGAACTGATGATGAAGACCACAGATGAGTTATTAGAACTCCTCAAAGATGTAAAGTACATACGTCAAAAATTCTGACATTATTCCGTTGAAGTAAGCAACTAATGAAGTGAGATCCTTGAGGAATCGACGGAACTCTTCAAATATTTTCAGCTCACATATAGCGACTTAAGTTTTTTCTGAAATAATCAACGCATTTGCTCTCGGAAAGCAGTTCATGTGGTCAATTGGAAAGGAAATGTGAAATTTTCATCCATGGTGGCTTGGCGAAGTACTAAATTGAAGTCGGTTTAAACTTTGTTTTTAAAGTAATTATTATTTATTTTCATCACACTTGCTCATAAATGGTGTTATTCCTTGCCTGTATACAGAAAGACAATGGCCTAAACTGTTCCCGCGGGAAATAATGGCCCATGGGAAGTAATGAGCTTGTGTGTGATCTGATTGGTTAAAAGCAAATCAAACAAATTGGTTGGCAAATGGCCGCGCGTCACAAGAATTCTTCTCTGTGATTGGTTAAAATAAATCTAGCAGGCCGTGGGGCGCCACGCCCCGCCCCCTCGCCCTCCACTCGCAAATCTGTATGTGAAGTTGTCAATTTCGTTAATTTTTGATTGGTGCGGTTGTATGAAACTTAGATTTTTATGTCTTTTGTAGTTATTTATTTCCTCGCAAATGTGATGAAAAACATTGTGTATAACACGGGCTTAAGAATATTGCAAACTCGAGTCATCAAACGCCCTCCGCCTTACGGCGTCGGGCTCCTGATAGACTCTCGTTTGCAATATTCCTCATACGCCCCTTGTTAAACAATGTACTATTATTTCATTGCATGCTTGAGAAAAGCACTACATGCCTCGGCGTGAAAACGGATTTCCGGCCAAGTAGGTACGCTCGGCCGGATAAAGCCTTGGTCAGACACACGGTGCGACGCAGCGCCGCGGTCGCGCGGCGCGACCGCGGCACATGCTAACAGGTTAGCGACGTCAAACAGACTGCGTCCCGTTAAGTGAAAGCAAACACATCAATGATTTGTTTCAGTAAAAAATTGAGCTTCAGTCACTTGTTACTCGTCATGTATCCCTCCTAGGCAGCCATTTTTCTTTTTATGGGAATAATGCAAAGAAATGGAGGGTATATTACTATAAGCTTACTCCACCCATTTAATGTTATATGCATTCGAATGGACTATTTTATGGCATACATTAAACCTCGAAACAATAATTACTGATTCAATGACAACTTAAACATGATTTTAATGATAATTATTTTGTTGCAGGTACAATGACCGAGTGGAAGGCCTTAACATCTAAGACTCTCTCATGTATCAAATAAAAAAATTCAAAAAAATCATTCAGTGTTTTCATTAGAAGCTACCCGAGACACAGATAGACCTGAATTAGAACATACCGGTCAGATTAGGCAGAGAAAGACGGAAAGCATTAAGGGTCGTCAGACGCTCGACTCTCCCTGCAAATGTAGTTTGGTTCTCATTTTTAAATGACTTGCTAGAAAGAGCTTAATATAGAGCGACTAGAATGTTTTACTTACAAAGTCTAATTGCTTAATTTTTTTTCTATTATATATAATTTATAGCAACAGAAACTTAAGTTACTAGATGTGGCGGATCCCATTGTGTATAAAGTTTTCCAGTATGCCATTTTAAAATGAGAACCGAATAAGTTATGGAGAGTCGAATCATAATCCAACTGTTGAATGTAGATGGTATAGATCACGGCCAGCAACACAAAACATTGTGTTTTAAAGATTTCAGCGTTCTACATACATATACATTCTGCGTATAAACGCCAATTTACCAGATACTTATTAGTCTTATTACATAATTCAAATTAGTGTTCTGAAATCAGACTGTCAATTTATCACTTTCCCAAAGTACAGTCGGCATCACATACATCGGTACACTATAGCCTCCTAGCGCCCATGGCACAGATTATATAATAGTTCTAACGAATGCCATGGGCCTACTGGAAGGACATATTCTTTTAAAGGAATTTAAACAATTTTGGGTTGTAATAGTTGCTTTTGTTTTAGTCTTCTCTTGAAACAAAATAAACTCAAATTTCAATGTCATTTTGTGTTGTGTGTGGGTGCCACGAGGATAGGATAGGTGTTCAATAATATCGGCACATGCACCCTAATGCCCTGAAAATAGAGGTGTGTTCCGATGTACGTGATGGCGACTGTACATGTAGTGCAAAAATATGGGTACGGTCATTACGCCGGTTAGAGTTAGTGACAACCTCAAGGAAGAGGTTTTTTCTTATTTCTATTCAAGATTTAATTTCAACAGACTAAACAAATTTCACTCAAAGCAATTTAAAGTGGTTGAAAAAATTATAATTATTTATGTGACTGATGCATAATGAGAGGCACGAGAGTAGTTTATGAAACGAGCCGAAGGCCAGTTTCAAAGTGTCATACTTTCTAGCGGTGACATGGTATCGTACGGAATTCAAACTAACACCAAAAAAATGTACGAAACTGTACGAGGGTCTCAGACTAATCTACTCAAAGACGAGGGTGGATCAAATAGTACCCATGTTTGATGGCAGGTGGCGTTACTTAGGAAAGTTGGCATTACCGTAATGTAGTATTGACCTTATCAAATAAAAAAATGAAAACTGGCAAAATTGCCAGACAATTTTGTCTATGGTTCAGTTTTTTTCTGGCGTCAAATTTTGTAAGACTTGTTTTTCGTACAAAAAGGAGAAAGAGCAAATCGTTCCGTAATTTTTAAAAATTTTTCGCTTCTTATTTTTGGATGGAAAAACATGCGAAAAAATAAAAGTTAAGTTAGATGCTGTCTACGGAGGTATTTCGCCGTCTATGACAACCGTGAAATATTGATTTAATGAATTTAAACGAGGTCGTACATCTGTTTTCGACGAGGACCGGCCAGGGCGCCCAGCAGACGTGGTTACCGAAGAAGTCGTGCAAAAGGTAAAAAACATAATGGTCACCGATCGACGTACCAAAGTGCGTGAATTAGCAGAGGCTGTGGGGGTGTCGTACGGAACAACAATTAATATAATACACGATACATTAAATATGAAAAAAGTGTCCGCCCGATGGGTGCCGCGATTGATCACAGATGAAAATAAGCGGTTACGGCTGTCAATGTCGAAGCAGTCTTTGAGCTTGTTCGAGCGAAATCCGCAGGAGTTTTTCCGTCGTGTCGTTACTGTTGATGAAACCTGGATCCATTACTATACACCTCAGACCAAGCGGCAGTCTAAACAATGGATTTTTTCTAATGAATCTGCCCCAAAGAAGGCGAAAACGGTCCCATCAGCCGGAAAAGTCATGGCCACGATTTTTTTGGGATAGTAAGGGAATAATCCTTATAGATTTTTTACAAAAAGGGAAAACTATCACAGGGCCGTACTATATTGAGTTATTGGCCCGGTTTGATGAAAAAAAAAGGAGACACGGCCCCATTTGGCAAAGAAGAAAGTGTTGTTCCATCATGACAACGCACCAGCACATTCATCCAAAATTGTCACTGCCAAATTAACCCAACTACGTTACGAATTGCTGCCACACCCGCCTTACTCACCGGATCTGGCTCCCTGTGACTTTTTTCTGTTCCCCAATATGAAAACATGGCTCGGGGGAAAGAAATTCAGGTCAAACGAGGAGGTTATAGCTGAGACAGAAGCGTATTTTGAAGGGTTTGACAAATCCTACTTTTTGGAGGGGTTAAAGAAGTGGCCGAAACGCTGGGAAAAGTGTAAGGACCTAGAAGGAGATAATGTTGAAAAATAAAATAAAACTTTTTAAAAATATATGCGTCTTCATTTCTAACACAGGTACTTTTTGATCCACCCTCGTACATGCATGTATCATACATTTAAACCTTCATCTTCAATCACTATTTATTAAAAAAAAACCGCATCAAAATCCGTTGCGTAGTTTTAAAGATCTAAGCATACATAGGGTCAGACAGACAGTGGGAAGCGACTTTGTATTATAATATTTATAATGGTCAAATGGTGTACATTTGCAGAACTGAAGAAGGCATAAGTAGTAATAGTTATATAGGTAGGTAGTCCCGGATTTCAGGCGGTGTCTCGCACATTGCAATGTCACTGCCATCGCCGGCATTACTAATTTTTCCACTAGTCACAGCAAAATACGTAGGTAACTTTATTTTCTGTTCTTCGAAAGTCTCATGACAACACGATGCATGGCAGCAGGTCGAGAAAGTTGTGCTAAGCAAGAATCCGAAGATTATCGCACCTAAAAGTGGTCGAAAGTTTGAAAAATCCTTCACTTCCGGTCAAAATTTAAAGGGTAGAAGGTATATTTACTCATGTGACAACGTTTACACGTGTGTGTGTGTGTGTGAATAGTACGAGACATGTGGATGTGGCGTCATTTAGCCCTTTAATCGTAGAGAGAGTAAACCTACAACTAGACCAACCTAAGAATGCACCTCGCGTCGAATAAATTACACTGAGCGAGGTGCATTCTTAGCTTGGTCGGGATATAAGTCTCAGTCCTGAAATGGCATGAAGTTATCTACTTGGCAAACGGTGCCAAGGGCGGCCAACTAACGTCGTCGCCACATTTTGCTTAAACAAATGTGAGACGCAATGCACATTGGACAAGTGGAATAAATACCACCCGAACCCACGAAGGCCACGAGTGTCCCAGACTGCATCAGATAGGTTTTCAGCAAAGAGTATTACGATAGCAGCGATAATGACAATATCCTGTAATGAGTTTATAAAACAATACTTAAACAAAATTAATTTTAAAAATCGAAATGGTCATTTTGACAGTAGGATATATACGTCCGATTTTTTAGAGTAGTCCATTAGAAATTATTTAAAAATGGGGCGAATGGGCTCGATTAAATGGGAGAAAGCTCAACGGTGTGCGCCAGTTCACAATATAATATCTTCTGATTTTCCCAGATATAATCCTCAACCCTGGAAATTTATGGTAAGTCTTCAGTACCTACCATCACATTACCACGTTGATACGTGCGAATTTTCCTACGTTATCACTAGGTTAAAGCTAGGGGGAAACCTTTGAAACGTCCGAGAATGATGTCTCACACTCACTGCTGCCCAGCTATTCTGTAACTTGTTTTAACCTCACCTCACCGTTCACCCACAAATATAGGTATCTTGACGCCGCGATTCGTAGTAATTAAGCGTACCTAAGTAATCAGAGGTCTTTAGTTTCGTTAGGCGTGACGGCTGAGGCGAGGCGCCTTAGCGGGTTCCGAATAATTAACTTCTGCCCCTTAGAATAATAACGCCTAGAAACGCAGTTCACGCGCAACGGTGAGGCCACCTAAACTCGGCCATAAATGGCCCAGTACGGCGATCGGTGGAACAAAATTGGTGCGTTTGTGTGCGTATTGGCGCGTGTGAATACGAGTTGATCAACTCGTATTCACACACAACTATATGAATCCATTTTATGCCTCACGCTTGGCGCGTCGGCGTCGGCCGTATGAAACTATCCTTCTATGCGTTATTATTCTAAGATCAGCCCTTAAAATGAATCGAGGGGAAATGGCAAATTTTTATTTTTACGTTGGGAGGCTGCTGCTGGTCAACCCACCGACGGAGCCGCAGCTGACGTCCACGGGACTTCATGATACTTACAACATTCTGAACCTCAAGTTATTGCACGGGTTGATTGGTCACGAAAATTTATTGCTAGCTCGCGGGCTATAATATTCTTGAATTGCTTTTTGTGTAGGTACAGTACATTCATAATCAATGTAAGTCCTAGTGGGAACTGTTTAGGACTTAGATGCATGCTTCTTAGTACCTAAATGAATACTGTATTTTTTTCTTCTGTACCTACCTATATCTGTCTGTTTATTATCCAAATAAATAAAATAAAAATAGCGGGGCAGCTTACAGAGCCACAGTATAGACCAATCAATCCACTAGAAAACGTCCGAAGTTTAATCGTTTACAGGAAGGAAAGTCGCGCATAGGATGGTTACTTTCATACGAATACCAAAGAATGTGGGTGGCTGAAAGAGACCTCTGGAAGAAACGCATGTTCCCCGAGAATACAGCCGAGAACGTCGACGTAGTAAAGAGTTACGTCTTGACCTTCAAGAACGCCCATCAGCCCCCGAAACCGGAAAAAAAGAAAATATTCAAAATGAAAAAGTAAGGGTTATTTATTTAATCGTGACGATGTTGATGTTGTAAGTATGTCCATTTCCATGAGGTCGGGTCCTCCCACGATCACACATTCCATCGACTGACTGACTATCTAAATTTTTTGCCTCTTGTCTCATTGTACGTTAATTTAAATCACTGCCACTTGCTGTGTGTACTTGTTGTTCCTGGTGGTGAGTTTAGGTCGCCAGAACTGCCTGGACCAGCATATGTAGCTCTGTCAACACAAGGAATCCTCAAATCAATAAAGTTCTTTCTTCTTGACATCTAAGGCCCTAGCACACTAAGTTTTATGTCCGCGAAAATGTACTGAAACGTCACGTAAAACGCGACATAAAACCTAGTGTGCTGCTATTGCATCTGGCGCCTATTAAAGCCTGGCAAATATTAAAGATAGAAAATTTACTCAACTAAGTAAAATTTAAAGACTTGTAAAATTGTTGCTTCTATTATTTACAGCTCTACACTGCTAATACTTATATATATAAATAAATATTCCATCGTTAACTTGAGGAAAACCATGAAAATAAAACGTATGCTAGATATCGTTATTTATCTCAATACATAAATCAATTTAGCTTAAAACTCATTGAGTCAAAAATTGAGAAAAATATGTAGGTAAGTACGAGTAGATAAGAAGGTGCTTACCTACCTTGTTTCCTTCGAGTAACATTCGTTCAATAGGGACCTTAAATATTCAAGGCAAGTATGCAAGGCAGGTTCGTCTCTGTTCTTTTTCCATTCATAACTAAAGGGCGGACAGTGGATGCAATATACGTCAAAGTCATGTCAAGCGATATACTTAGTATGGATATGACTACAATTGGTTTAAAGAAGAATACATTTGCCATACTTATTTTTTATATAAATATTAAAGGAAACGCATAAACTCGCAAGTGAAAACGTCAATGTAATTGACAAGTCTAAGACGTAATAGATATAAACACTTAATAGTCTCAAGAGGAGATAATTTACAAGTGGTTAGTAATTTCTTAATAATCACATTTTGTTTAATGGAGGATAGAGATATTTTGTAATTTCTGATATATTTTTAATAAAAATGTATAGATAAATATTGCTCAAAATTTAATAAGTCTTATCCATCTTCTGCTTTTGTCACCCGATTGCATCCGCTGTCCGCCCATTATTCATAACCCATTTGTTTTTCTTAAGGTTTGAAAGTGTCGGTGCTAAAACTAAAAACAAACGTCCCAAAGATGACAAAGCGATGAGCTATGAAAAAGACTTGAAAAATAAGAAGACTGGGAAGAAAGAATAAGACCAATCGCTCGTTTATATCGGTTTCACTACTTTCACTAGATTTGTGTGAAAAGTTACATGTCTATTTTTAGATAATTCATGTCATGCTCCGTGGCAACCCCGCTTTTGATTTCGGGATTTCTGAGTATGTGAAAAAATTGTACCGAATTAGTACTTACTTGACAAAATTGTACTTCATTGATTAGTTTCGAGAGCACAATTATTTTAAGAGCAAAATTTTTTTTGGGCTTTATTTTACCCAAAGAACTTAGATTCTACGCGAAACTCCTTCTTGGTGTTGCTGGGCCCCAATTTAAAATAATTGTACTCGCGTAACTATTGAGGTACAATTTTTTTAAAGTACTAATTCGGTACAATTTTTTCACATACTCAGAAATATCGAAATCTAAAGTGGGGTTGCCAGGGAGCATGACATGATAATTCCCTGTTGTGGAATTCATACACTGTTCCCAAAAGAATCTTAATAACGAGCTTAACATTAAAATCACATTTTGAAAAAAAAAGTGACTAGACATGTTTTTTCAATGGACCCTTCATATTTGTAAACTCTTGAAGAAAAAAAAGCACATTTGCACTGGCTTGACTGCAGTTATGTTTGATGGTCGCACTACACTTAGGGGTTCGCGTTGCGTCGTTGCCTCTCTTTCATTTGCCGTAGGAAGGAAAAAGATGCAACACGAATATTTGGGCAAACACCGCCAAGTGTGGTGCGACCATGACGTCCTCACCACTTAGCTGTGCTAGCTGGTCTGGTATTTGTTCTGGAAATAGTAATTTGGCAATCTAAAACCGGGATTATATTTTTTCTATTACTTTAGAGATTGTTTACCTGTATAATATATATTGAACGTACTAAGTTTTCTTACATTAAAGCAGTTACGAACGCTCTCTAGTATTTTATTATTCGTGCTGTGGTTGACGAGGGCTCCCCTCGTGTCCTGTCACAGGCGCAGTCTCTGTTAACCCTTTTCCTGGCAGAGGCGTTACATCAAACATGCATCTTAATTTGTAATATAATATATGTACCAGAAGGCTACAGTCGTTTTGCAACAGCTGGCCTGAAAAAGGGTAAACGGTATGCCTATGGATTTGATACTATCTGTAAGAAACTAAACCCTTTGGACGCCAAGAACGCCTAAAGGTGTTACGTGTCGTGCTCACGGCGCCAAGGACAAGATGTCATGCTCCCTGGTAACCCCACTTTCAATTTCGGGATTTGTGTGCATGTGAAAAAATTGTACCAAAATTGTACCGAATTAGTACTTACTTAAAAAAAATTGTACTTCAATAGTTTCGAGAGTACAATTATTTTAAATTGGGGTTGCTGGGGAGCATCTCTCCACCAACCCCAAACTTAAAAAGAAGGAATTTCGCGTAGAATCTAAGTCTTTTGGGTAAAATAAGGCCCAAAAAAAATTGTACTCTCGTTTTTACCGCTGAACGAGATAGCTAGGCTAGTTTAATTACCAAATTTGCGCCAGAAAGTGAACGCCTGCGTGACAAGACAATACGGAAAACACATATACTCCATATTTTGCTAATATTTTTCATCATTTCATCCGTATTGCCGTGTAACGCCGGCGTTCACTTTCTGGCCCAAATTTAATAATTTAACTAGCCTAGCTATCTCTTTCAATGGTAAAAACGAGAGTACAATTTTTTTTGGGCCTTATTTTACCCAAAAGACTTAGATTCTACGCGAAATTTCTTCTTTTTAAGTTTGGAGTTGCTGGAGAGATGTTCCCCAGCAACCCAATTTTAAAATAATTGTACTCTCGAAACTATTGAAGTAAATTTTTTTTCAAGTAAGTACTAATTCGGTACAATTTTGGTACAATTTTTTCACAAACTCAGAAATCCCGAAATCGAAAGTGGGGTTGCCAGGGAGCATGACATAGGACAAGTGTTATGGCGCACGCTGTCATTTACCTTCATGCTTTCAACCAGGGTTTATGCAAAATAACTTGGCGTGTCAGTGTTTTGTACATGAAGAATGGGCGTTCAAAAGGTTGAGAGTTAACTTAAGTAATCGCCCTATACTAATAAAACGGATATTTGGCGATAAACCTTTATTTCTAAACCGAATCAATATTGAAATAAAGTACAATTATCAGTAGGCTTTCTTGTTTTGGGCAACAATAGCGTAAATACTGTTTTGAGCCGAGTGTAGTTGCGACGGCCTATACAATGTTACGCTAAGAATGAATGCAAGGTTTTAGTTGTTAAATCATGATATATCCCAATTTATCAGAGCAATACTTTGTATATTTGAAACAATCCCACACAATATAACTTACAATGTGGCACTCCCAACGATTCTTGCGAAATTCATAATTCCGTTTGTTCCCAAAATACAATCAATGGATAAGATTAAGTACTAACATTCCAGAATTAGGAAATGTGTGTGTATCATCCACATTAAAAATCTATGTTACTTAACCCTTTTCCAGGCAGAGGCGTTATATAGACCACATACACTGTCAAATGTGTATCTTAATGTCAATGAATAAGCCTGACATTTGATTGTCATTTTTCAATAGGGAACATTACGCAAAACTCTTCGTAGGTGGCGACACTAGCAGCGTTGACATTGTATCTCGTTCCCACTTGCGGTATTGTCTATGCAAGCATCCTTGTCACTCATTTGACAATCAATTGTGCATGTGTGTGTGAATACCTATATTTCTATACTGGTTTACTATTAGTGGTGGTGCTGCCTCTGGCGGCAGAACATTGCAGTAATGTTCCCTATTGCCAGCCTGGAAAAGGGTTAAGTATATTGAAAAATAGGTAAACTGAAACCTTGATAGTGTAAAAATGTGGTATTTTGGGAACAAGTGCAAAGTTCCATGTATCTAATCAAATATAGTTATCTTAGTAATTCAGGTTAGACGAACACTTACAATAAATACTTAATATCTACCGCGTACTCTTCCGCCGTTTTAGGCTGATATTACGTCCATTCCATACTAATAATAATTGCGAAAGTGTGTCTGTTACCTACCGCTGAACCGATTTAGATGAAATTTTGTGTTCCGGGGAAGGGCATAGGATAGTTTCTATTCCGGAAATCATCCCCTACGGAGGTGAAATCGGTAATTATACAATTTTATAAAAGAATGTATGATGAATATTATGCAGGTAATGTAATTAATAAAATGTGGTATGACGTTCCAGGCAACCAACAATAGATTTTATTTTTAACCGACTTCAAAAAAAGGAGGTTCTCAATAGGGAACATTACGCAAAGCTCTGCGTAGGGGGCGACACTAACACAACCCGTAAACAAACCGGTGCCGGTTAATGTACGGCCCAATAATTGGCATCCTCTATATCTATGTCTCTTTTTAACTTATACAAAAAGTGAGAGATAACGATAGATGGACGCGTATTATCGGGCCGTACATTAACCGGCACCAACAAACCGCCATGACGTACAATGTCATATTTATTTACCTAACAATCAATAACGAATAATTGATGAAAACGCGTTAAACTACAATAGTTTTATTATCATTCGTGTGTAAAATACCTGTGATATTAAAGGATTGTGAAGTGTCTATACGCGGCGCGAGTAGGTATTAAAAAAAAATCTATCTGTCTCACACCGCTCTGCCTCCCGACCCGTATCGTGCGATAGAGAGAGCTGCAAGTCCTGGAGGTAATTGCCTACATTTTCTTGTTGAAATATGGTTTCGGGTGATAACGTTTTTACCTCCCTAAACCTTAATGAAATTAAATAATTTTGGTATGATTAGATTAAGTAAACTTTAATCTATGTCTGTACGTTTTCCTTTTTTAGTACATCAGTTTAGATTAATTAAAAAAAAATAAAAAGATAGACAAAGTTTTTAAGTCAAAAATATAGATTTTTAGATGCTAATAACTTTTAACGTAAGCAATATATTTCAAAAATCAAAACGTACAGACCTAGTATTTCACCATATCTACATGTCCAAAAAATATAAAAATCGAACGATGTTTACGGGGTGAAAAACGTTATCGCTTTTTGTATGAAAATTTACAGGTTCACAATCCTCTTAAAATGGCATCCTATAGCCATTTAAAGGTGGATGAGGGCTTTTTTTTGCTTTACGACGTATTGCCGCTTCCCATAGTTTTCATATCATCGTTTCCTTCGGAAATGAATGATGCCCTTCATTCTTGCATCCAATTACGCGGCACTGATGCATTTTATTCATTGAAATATTTTCTTCACTATTTGATCCAGAGCTTTGAAGGACTTGTCAAAGTTGACAAAAAAACTGTTTACTAATTGTGTTAGTGCTGCACTCTGGCGGCAGAACATTGCAGTAATGTTCCCTATTCAGTTGTATTTTTTTTTATGTGTGTTACCTCAGAACTCCGTTAAGCCGTAAGAAGCTACGGTAGCCTAGTGGTTCAGGCATGCGGCTGTCAAGCGGCGGTCGTGGGTTCGAATCCCGGCTCGTACCAATGAGTTTTTCGGAACTTATGTACGGAATTACCGTTAGCTTTTCGGTGAAGGAAAACATCGTGAGTAAACCGGTCTAATCCCAATAAGGTCTAGTTTTCCCTCTGGGTTGGAAGGTCAGATGGCAGTCGCTTTCGTAAAACTAGTGCCTATGCCAAATCTTGGGATTAGGTGTCAAAGCGGACCCCGGGCTCCTTTAGGGGCACAACCGGGAATAATAACGCTAGGAGGATGATGACCTCAGAACTCCGTCATTTATGAACCGATTCGTACCATTCTTTTTTTTATTGAAAGTATATGCTTCCAGGTTGGTCCCATTGTTTTCAAAACTCCAGTTGAATGATGGGAACCATGAAGAATTGAGGGAACTCCTCAAATATATAAGGCACGCGTGTAGTAATTTCGGTGTTTTCTATTAGAACTCGTGTATTTACATCCGGAAATTATAAATTTGGTGAAGTGGAAGTGATGATGAAGACCACAGATGGCTTGTGGAACTTGTCAATAAGTTGTATTTCAAACTATAAAAGTACGTCACCGATTCTGATATCATTCCGTTGAAAAAGCAAACAATGAAGTGCCAAAAGTGATTCTGAGGTCCTTGAGGAATTGACGGAAGTCCTCAAATATTATCGGCCCACATACAGCGATTTGGTTATTTTCTCTAATAATCAACGTATTTGCTCTCGGAAATCAGTTCATGTGGAAAATTGGAAAATAAATGTGGAAATGTTCATGTGGCTTGGCGGAGTACTGAATTGAAGTCGGTTAAAACTTTGTTTTTAAAGTAAATTATACGTTAAACGTGTCTTCAAATAAGAAATATTGCAGTCCGTTATATAATTTGTAATATTGGGTTGAATAAAATGTTAACAAATTCAGACACATGAAAAGATTACAAAAAAAAACTACATTTTTCTTTTAACACCTAGTAACAACTCTACGCAATGCATATCTAATGGGTTCCAATTACTATAAGCTTTTGCGTCATGAAGAATGAAAAAAGTTACTTAACCAAATCAGTCATAAGATTACTATGTCTATAGTAGTAATTAATTATGCAACTAACATTAAATTGCAATCAACCATCTTGTTATCCAGAGGCGTTAATACATCCCGTTTATAGAATATATATTCGTCATTCGAAAATATTACAGGCACTAAAATGCAACACTATTTTTTTACTATTTTATGTACTAAATATAAAATATCCTTAATTTTATCAGAATATTACTCCTCACACCATACATTTAACATTGTAAATCTTCGGTTAGTGCTAGATAGGTTCCAGTAGATATAAATAATCAGTATGAACACGGGTAACACGCTGCATTACAAGCATGGTCAAACAATGTGCACTAATTTGGTTCTTTCAATTTGGAATGGCAATTGTATTCAATTAGTAATTTTGTAAATGTATCCGGGAGTATGTTTATTTGTCATTACGTTCCCCCTTTTAACCGAATTGGAAGCTAAATGCGGATCCAGGGAAGCTACCTCCTGACTGGAAGTCAAAGTGTTGGCCGCCACGGTTGAAGAAACTCTGGAACACGACGTTCGGGTCAATATCTGCAAACAAAAATGTCAATGATCAATCACTATCCACCTGTTGAAGACATAAATGTAACAGTGCCAATATCGGTGTCTTGAGCAAGTACTAAACAGAACTTGGCACAACCCAATCGAAACTAAACCACCGATCATTTATTTATTTATATCACTGTTGAATCCCTCGAAGTTTCCCAAAGACTGACTAAGATATATACCAGCCATGCCGCCACTGTCGTCGTCCATGTCGTGTCCGTGGTCGTAGCGCGCGCGCTTCTTGGGGTCGCTGAGGATGCCGTAGGCCTCGCCGACCTATGATATACTGACCAGCCATGATATACTGACCAGCCATGCCGCCACTGTCGTCGTCCATGTCGTGTCCGTGGTCGTAGCGCGCGCGCTTCTTGGGGTCGCTGAGGATGCCGTAGGCCTCGCCGACCTATGATATACTGACCAGCCATGATATACTGACCAACCATGCCGCCACTGTCGTCGTCCATGTCGTGTCCGTGGTCGTAGCGCGCGCGCTTCTTGGGGTCGCTGAGGATGCCGTAGGCCTCGCCGACCTATGATATACTGACCAGCCATGATATACTGACCAGCCATGCCGCCACTGTCGTCGTCCATGTCGTGTCCGTGGTCGTAGCGCGCGCGCTTCTTGGGGTCGCTGAGGATGCCGTAGGCCTCGCCGACCTATGATATACTGACCAGCCATGATATACTGACCAGCCATGCCGCCACTGTCGTCGTCCATGTCGTGTCCGTGGTCGTAGCGCGCGCGCTTCTTGGGGTCGCTGAGGATGCCGTAGGCCTCGCCGACCTATGATATACTGACCAGCCATGATATACTGACCAGCCATGCCGCCACTGTCGTCGTCCATGTCGTGTCCGTGGTCGTAGCGCGCGCGCTTCTTGGGGTCGCTGAGGATGCCGTAGGCCTCGCCGACCTATGATATACTGACCAGCCATGATATACTGACCAGCCATGCCGCCACTGTCGTCGTCCATGTCGTGTCCGTGGTCGTAGCGCGCGCGCTTCTTGGGGTCGCTGAGGATGCCGTAGGCCTCGCCGACCTATGATATACTGACCAGCCATGATATACTGACCAGCCATGCCGCCACTGTCGTCGTCCATGTCGTGTCCGTGGTCGTAGCGCGCGCGCTTCTTGGGGTCGCTGAGGATGCCGTAGGCCTCGCCGACCTATGATATACTGACCAGCCATGATATACTGACCAGCCATGCCGCCACTGTCGTCGTCCATGTCGTGTCCGTGGTCGTAGCGCGCGCGCTTCTTGGGGTCGCTGAGGATGCCGTAGGCCTCGCCGACCTATGATATACTGACCAGCCATGCCGCCACTGTCGTCGTCCATGTCGTGTCCGTGGTCGTAGCGCGCGCGCTTCTTGGGGTCGCTGAGGATGCCGTAGGCCTCGCCGACCTATGATATACTGACCAGCCATGCCGCCACTGTCGTCGTCCATGTCGTGTCCGTGGTCGTAGCGCGCGCGCTTCTTGGGGTCGCTGAGGATGCCGTAGGCCTCGCCGACCTATGATATACTGACCAGCCATGATATACTGACCAGCCATGCCGCCACTGTCGTCGTCCATGTCGTGTCCGTGGTCGTAGCGCGCGCGCTTCTTGGGGTCGCTGAGGATGCCGTAGGCCTCGCCGACCTATGATATACTGACCAGCCATGATATACTGACCAGCCATGCCGCCACTGTCGTCGTCCATGTCGTGTCCGTGGTCGTAGCGCGCGCGCTTCTTGGGGTCGCTGAGGATGCCGTAGGCCTCGCCGACCTATGATATACTGACCAGCCATGATATACTGACCAGCCATGCCGCCACTGTCGTCGTCCATGTCGTGTCCGTGGTCGTAGCGCGCGCGCTTCTTGGGGTCGCTGAGGATGCCGTAGGCCTCGCCGACCTATGATATACTGACCAGCCATGATATACTGACCAGCCATGCCGCCACTGTCGTCGTCCATGTCGTGTCCGTGGTCGTAGCGCGCGCGCTTCTTGGGGTCGCTGAGGATGCCGTAGGCCTCGCCGACCTATGATATACTGACCAGCCATGATATACTGACCAGCCATGCCGCCACTGTCGTCGTCCATGTCGTGTCCGTGGTCGTAGCGCGCGCGCTTCTTGGGGTCGCTGAGGATGCCGTAGGCCTCGCCGACCTATGATATACTGACCAGCCATGATATACTGACCAGCCATGCCGCCACTGTCGTCGTCCATGTCGTGTCCGTGGTCGTAGCGCGCGCGCTTCTTGGGGTCGCTGAGGATGCCGTAGGCCTCGCCGACCTATGATATACTGACCAGCCATGATATACTGACCAGCCATGCCGCCACTGTCGTCGTCCATGTCGTGTCCGTGGTCGTAGCGCGCGCGCTTCTTGGGGTCGCTGAGGATGCCGTAGGCCTCGCCGACCTATGATATACTGACCAGCCATGATATACTGACCAGCCATGCCGCCACTGTCGTCGTCCATGTCGTGTCCGTGGTCGTAGCGCGCGCGCTTCTTGGGGTCGCTGAGGATGCCGTAGGCCTCGCCGACCTATGATATACTGACCAGCCATGATATACTGACCAGCCATGCCGCCACTGTCGTCGTCCATGTCGTGTCCGTGGTCGTAGCGCGCGCGCTTCTTGGGGTCGCTGAGGATGCCGTAGGCCTCGCCGACCTCCTTGAAGCGGCGCTCCTGCTCGCTCCGCTCGGTATCCGGCGCGCCCGCGTGCCGGTCCGGATGGTGCACTAGAGCGCGCTTCCTGGAAAACATATTGGACTAGGTTCTTAATGGTTCCAATGGCTATATTGGCCTAGCTTTTTTTTGACGTGATAAAGACTTATAAATCGATGAACACCGGCAGCACGCACGCACGAAAAAGTACGACTCATTGTCCCGTTCCGCATGAGCCGAACCTTCGGCTTTATGACGTTATCACGTAAAATTATCGTCCGTAAACCGACTTTATAGACAACCACTTTTTTTTCGTGTTCAGTGGGGACTTTGCCTTAGGTTTAGGTGTTTTTTTTTAAATGTCACTTTAATTATGTTCGAAATTGATATCTGAGGGCTCGAGAGGTCTATTAATATAAATCCGTGGGAAAGTAAAAGTGGCCGCCACCTAGAAATTCTTTAAATACAGTCCGATATGGTTTAAATCGATATCTGGGGGTCTGCGGGGCCTCTTAATATGAATCCGAGCTTGGATTGTAAAAAAGTTGCCGCCATCTTGAAATTCTTTAAATACAATCCGATTTTGTTCAAAATCGATATCTGAGGGTCCACCGGGCCCGAGGGCGATAAAACTTGAAATTTTAATATGATTTTTCCCCGATATTAGACCTAGATCGATTTATAGCCCTCGTAAGCCCCTATGCCTCCTTGGGGGAGGCCTATGTCCAGCAGTGGACGTCTTTTGGGTGATATGATGATGATGATGAAGCCCCTATGTACCAAGTCTCATAGAAATTGTTACACCCGTTTTCGAGAACGCGATTACATAATCATAATCATAATCATAAATTTATTTCCATTTAACCTTAGGTGGTAAATACATTGTGGTCGAGTCCTCCTATTAGGTATTATATAACCTGTGTCAGGAGACCTCGCTCTTCCAAATCATACATTATAGGTAGTTCTAACGTTAAAATGGTTTTTATAATGTTCCAAAGATACAAAAATAGGTACTTAAGCCTAGCTTAAACTATATGTATGTGTGTGTGTGTGTGTGTGTGTGTAAGTGTGTGTGTGTGTGTGTGTGTGTGTGTGTGTGTGTGTGTGTACGTGTGCGTATGTGTGTGTTTTGTATTAATTAATTATTATAAACCTCAAAGTATATTTTCAGTCTCATAATAGTTCAGTCCACTTAGCCATGTTGATACAGTTTTTTTACAGTCGTAGCAATTTAATATATAAATATTCAATTCCCTGTTTATCTTATTATATAACAGTGCGGATTGTACATCAAACTGTCTCTTTGCAAAAGCTGATTTGTACGCAGGCAAAGGTGCTTTTTTATGAGTTCTTCTCTGAGTTGACAGTTCAGGTTTGAAAACTAGCGATCTGTGAAGTTTTAAGATGGCAGACATTATGTACAATTTGCGAATGCTATGTACTTTACATAGCTCATAAAGTTCTGTAGTGGGGTATCTGTAGGGTTTAAAGTACATCGTTTTTAACAAACATCTCTGACCTCTTTCAACTTCCAGATACTTGGTTTTATCAGCGCCCCCCCATACTGGAATGCAGTAGGTCATTATAGATTGAGCTAGCACAATGTATACTTGTTTTAGTAAATTGGCGTTACTGATATGTCGTAGAGTCTTAAATATCCACACTAGCTTTCTTATTCTACCGTTTAAATATTCTAGGTGTTGATGCCAAGATAGCCGTTGGTCGATTATTATGCCTAGATATTTAATCGAGATCACTTTTTCTAGTGGGGTGCATTTACATAATGTGTTGTTTTGCGGATTACAGTTGTGAATTTTGAGTTTTAGTTCCTGTCGAGGTTGTGTGCTGACCGTCTTTGTGAAGCAGATGTATTTAGATTTAGCTATGTTGAGTGTAAGTAGATTGGATTTCAACCACGCGTCGATCTTGCGGAGCCCCATCTCAGCAGCACCAAAGACCGCTTCCCAATTCTTGCCTGTGAATGCTACAACCGTGTCATCTGCGTATGAAATAACATGTCCATCGTGGATGGCCATGTTAGTAAGATCGTTAATGTAGACAAGAAACAGGGTCGGCCCCAGCACGCTGCCTTGTGGGACGCCACAGGTCACCTCAGCATCTGTACTTGTATGGATTCCAATTTTAACCCTCTGACAACGATCCCGAAGGTAGTCAACCAGCAGATCCAGAGGTTTGCCTCTGATGCCGTAGTGTTCTAGTTTTTTTACAAGAATGGGGAGAGATACAGTGTCGAAGGCCTTTTTTAAGTCAAGGAAAACAGCAAGGCACTGTTTCCCTTTGTCAACTTCTTTGCTCACCATCGATGTAAGTTTCAAAATTGCGTCTTCCGTCGATTTCCCTTGCATAAATCCAAATTGAAATTTTGATAATAGTTTGTATTTGTTAAAGTAGCTTGATAGTCTAGTATTAATAAGTTTCTCTATTATTTTTGAGATTGATGTGAGCACTGAAATCGGCCTGTAATTATTCGGGTCGGTTCTCTCTCCACTCTTATAAACCGGCGTAATTAGCGACTGTTTTAGCAGTTTCGGAAATACACCTTGGGCAAAACATAGATTCGCTAGGTGGCTAATCACGGGCACTATAGTGGTTTTGCACAGCTTTAAATATTTTGTAGGTATACCGTCAATTCCCGGGGCACTATCGGATTTTAACGACATTAAAATGTTTTCAACCTCACGGGGATCTGTTTCTAGTAAAACGAAAGATGACAGCGTGGCGCTATTATTATGTATGGTACCGGTGTCGGTTCTAGGGATATTACCAACAGGTATGTCTGCAGCAAGATTTTTTCCAATGTTACAGAAAAACTCATTGACGCAATTGACAGCATCCTTGGGAACAGGTTTGTGTTTGAGTAGTTCAGTGTTGGAAGTTTTGGTGGCTTTATAATTGGTTATTGACTTTATTGATGTCCAGAGACTCTTAGGGTTCTTTGAGTTTTCCAGTAAATTTCGATCATAATGTCGTTTAAGTTTTTTTATTAAATTACATAAGTAATTCCGATATCTCCTAAATGTGACCTTTAGAACCTCATTATCTGGGTCCGTCTTTAGCTTCAACTGCATTTTATTCCTGTTTCTGATACATCGCAGAATACCCGGAGTTATCCATGGCTTAATAGTTCTTCGGTTTCTGGGTATTTTACAGACTTTTTTACTTTCATTTAATGATTTGTTAAGTTTGTGAATAAGTTGCTGTATTATGAAGTTAGGGTTGTTACTTAAAAGGAGGGAATTCAGGTTTTTTTCTAATAGATTGTTGGCTGCATTTGCATAATTAGTTACTTCAATAGTTTTAGGAGTTGTTTTTTTACTGTAGTTAAAGGATAAGATCAAGAGTGTGGTGCTGTGATCTGTGATTGATGTGTTAAGGACGGCTGTGTAGGCGGTGGTTGAGGTTTTGTTTATTTTTAACATGATATGTTCTAAACAGTTACCTAATCGGGTTGGTTTGATTAGTCCAGGGAGGATGCCATGTACACTCAACATGTTCAGGTAATTATTTCTGTTATAGTATTCATAACTCGGCTCAACTGTACGTGGAATCAGGTTTATATTTATGTCCCCGGTGATAGCTATAGTTTTAGCCGATAACGAGTTTAAGCAATCATTTAGTGAGTTAACAAAGTTTGAGGCATTAGTGTTAGACGGGGACCTATATATACCGAGTATGATTATGTTATGTAAAGATATTTGTAGGCACGATGCGTGCTCAAGTTTTACTTCGTCAATAATTGCATTTAAGTGGGTTTTTACATACACGACAACTCCGTCGTTTTGGTTTAAATTTTGCGATGAAGCCATTGAATTATAGTTAGGTATAATAGGGATGGGCTTTATAGGGTTTAATCGACATTCTGTTAGGATCAAGATGTCAGGATCAAAATCCAGTTGAGATAGTGTAATTTGGAGATCGGCAAGATTTGTGTAGATACTCCGTATATTCTGCGATATGACAGAAAGGTTGTTGTTAGAAAGTGGTATATATTTGCGAATGTCTTGAACGTCACATTCAAACGATTGTGCTATTTCCATACTGTCAAGCTCATCTATTAGATTAAGCTGATTAGCCATTGGAGGAGAAAATAGTTCTAGAAGGGTTAACTATGGGGGGGTTTATTATAGACATTAGATGTTTACATCGATTAATGTGTGAATAATGAGATAATGAGCGCTGCGTGTAATGTTTTTTTAGTCTGAAGATGCGTATATTTTGTGTATTGATATTGCTATTTTTAAATAATAGGTAATTAGTTATTCTTTTAGGGACAAATGATGCCATAATGCAGTGGGTTTCCTTTTTTAGTGAGTGTGTGTGTATGTCATTATGTAGTGTATTTGAGTATAAATAGTTTTTATCATTGCATATGAGTGCAGAGAGTGTGTATATGCCTTTCATAAACGATTTATGTAAGCGGATCGTTTGTTGTGAAGGAGCAGACATTCTAAGGCAGGTTGACACATTATGCAGTGTGTGAGTGTGTTTTATTGGTTTTATGTGTAGGTATGTTAGTTTCCAAGTACCAGGGGCGCATAGTACAGTAATAATTATGCTATACTTAATTAGTATATGTATATACCATCATCATCATATCAGCCGAAAGACGTCCACTGCTGGACATAGGCCTCCCCCAAGGAGGCATAGGGGCTTACGAAGGCTATAAATCGATCTAGGTCTAATATGCTGGACATAGACACCAAAGAGTGCTACAATGACCGGTCCTGCGTCGCCCGCATCCAGCGGACTCCCGCGACCTTTACCAGGTCATCAGTCCACCTTGTCAGTCGCCTACCTACGCCGCGCCTTCCGGTACGTGGTCGCCAGTCGAGAACCTTTCCGTCCCAATGGCCATCGTTTCGTCGTTCAATGTGCCCCGCCCACTGCCATTTTAGCGATTCAGAGAGCTATATCGGTTACCTTGGTTCTGCTGCGGACAGCCTCATTTCTGATGTGATCACGCAGAGAAACTCCCAACATAGCCCTCTCCATTGCCCTTTGAGCCTTCTTATGCCCCATTGTAAGCGACCACGTTTCAGTGCCGTATGTCATCACTAGCAACACACACTGGTCAAAGACTTTCGTCTTGAGACACTGCGGATTATTGGACGAAAAGATGTGCCGTAGCTTCCCGAACGCTGCCCAGCCGAGTCAGATTCGACGATTGACCTCTTTCTCGAAGTTGGATCTACCTAACTGGACAGTTTGTCCTAGGTATGCATAATCGTCTACAACTTCGAGCGTAAAGTGTCCGATTGTAATGGGAGTTGGTATTACATGGGCATTTGACATCATCTTCGTCTTATCCATGTTCATTCTTAGACCAACTCGCTCGGATCGCGGATGCGCTCGGTCGAATTTGCTCGCCGAGCGACGGACGTCCACACTGAGCGCGCACTCTAGGGCGAGCCGCGCTCGGCTGAGCATGCGTCCAGTGTGGACAGACCTGATAAAATAAGCCAAAGCCTTGGAGATTTTGAGCTCAAAAAGAGTAGTAGGACACTCGAAGAAAACGTCATCAATTGAACCCACATCATGCCCGCACAGACATTCTGCGCTTTTTTAAAGTTTAATTTTAAATTTAAAAAAAAGTTGGCCTCGCTTTTTAACCTTTCGCATGCCTTGTCAAACTTCAAAGTCATGATTTAAGTTACTATTTGACATCTAATATTTATTCTGCAAATTGTCACATGTCCGAATCGTCTGTCTGGTGAGAAGTACCCAAACGCTGATTTATAGCTTTATTGCTAGTTACAAGTGAAGTGAGTAAAAGTTTGTAAAAGGATGCATAACTGAAATGCAGAAGGTGACATTCACATCCTAAGTCATGAGTCACATTGATTGCACACGTCATTTCTACTCTGCATCATCAAATTTACATACCTGTAAGCCTTTTTAATATCATCTTCAGACGCCGATTTCTCAACTCCAAGTATCTTATAATAGTCTTTGCGTTTGGACTTCTTAAGTGCAAGTTTGGCTTCTTGGAGTAGCATTTTGTTTTCTTTGCTTTTGTCGATTTTGTACAATCTCTCATAGTCCTTGACTGCCTCTTCGAATTCTCCGAGTTCAGTGTAACACTTAGCACGGCGGAGCAGAGCCTTGATGTAGTTGTCGTCAAATTCGAGGGCTGCGGTGCACGCTGCAGCAGCTTCCTTGATTTGGTTCAGTTTGGCGCACACTGTGGCCTTGTTGAAATAGAGCTTAGCGTTGACAGCCTTGTTGTGTTTGTCGATGGTGAGGGCTTCATTGTATAGGTTGAGAGCTTGCTGCCAGCGACCCATTTTGAATGCCTCATTACCTATCAACAAAATATCGTTAGTAAAATGTGGTTAGTTACAGTAAAATACTATCATACAAGTCCCTTATCATTGTCAAGACCAGTAGAAAACCACAATTTAATATTATTGCGTGTGGTTAAACTGATCTAATAACACTAACAGTTGGCCCTCACTGCAAACAAAAGCAGTGAGACCTCATTTTCAGGCCCACGCGTTAGTGTTATGACGTCAATATTAAATTTAGATGTACCTACGCAATACTATATAAAAATTAAAAAACGGACAATTTTTTTTCGTGGTTCTTAAGCAAGCAGTTCAGTTCTTAAATCTTGAAGTTTCAAGTACCTTCTTCCTTCTTTTGTTTGAGCAGTCTTGCTTTCTTATAAATTTCCATTGCTTTCTTGTGATCTGGTGCAAGACGCAATACTTGATGGAAATGCTTAAATGCCTGGTCATCCTTATCCTAGAAAAATAATATATCATGTTTTGAATAAACAATATTTTTTTACGATTTTTGTGAATTATCATTCTGATAAAATAATTCAATTCACATACCTCAAAATATAGGCAGAGGCCACGCACAAATATGGCCTCTGCATCAAAACTATCAAATCTCAATGAATCATTGGCTATTTCTTGTGCTTCCTGGCAGCGGCCAACCATAGCCAAGCACTCAGCTTTAGTCAATTTTGCCCTGAAATTAAAATAAAGTGTTGATGAAATTGACACTAATTGAACGAGCAAGCGAAGCAAACGCAGTTCTATGCTTCAGCTTGGGCCGAAAATCGTTTGTATGTCCGGGTGTCTGTGACCCTGTCCATCTGTTCTCCTCTAGGTCGCATTTCTCAACCGATTCTTGTGAAATTTTGTGAGCAGGTTTGTTAATTAAAAAGTTTTTTTTTTGTCGACTCAGTTCCTCCAATTAAAAAAAAAAACTTTTTTAATACTGGCTTGCTAATTCTACAGCTCACGGTGGCTCCGTAAAGTCTAGTAAATAGAATTAATGGCTAATCAGTCCACAGAAATAATAAAAGATTATTTGTGTACTTTGATAGTCTTAGTGAAATAGATCTAGCTTATTAGATTCAAATAATAAATGTTGTAGATATAGTATTAGTCGATGTAGCAAAATATCAGGAGTCTGTGGATTTAACATAGGAAGTAATTACTTAGAGCTGGAGGGACTGTAGTCAAGGCAGCGGTCCATGCAGAAGACCACCCGGCGGTAATCCTCAGCCTCCATCGCGCGTTGAGCGTCCTCATGGAGTCTGCGCAGGGACTCGAGGGCGCGGCGCTCGCTGGTAGCGCAGTCCGCGCCGCCGAGCTCCGTCGCACGGCGTACTGCCTGTTCCCCGCCAGATATGTCTCCTGAAAAGTATCAGGGGATTCAAACCACTGTTTCTGGTGGGTATTTGTCTCAGAAAATAAGACGTACATAAGCTGTAGTTATAAGATGACCCATTTAATAAAAGGTTGTCTTTAAAAAAAAATACAGAAGAGAATATTGATATCATACGATGATCCTTCCTAATTTTTGTGGTTTTCATATAGTAAGCACAAGTTGGCTACTTTTTAAACTACATAACTTGGGTAATCAGATCAAATTGTACTACAATAAATGTATTTGTATTTGTTTTGTTTAAAACCAAACCAATTAAAATAATTAATATTCCATTGAAAGATAAGTTTTTTAGCATGCAGAATGCTAGAATCCTTACCAAGAGCAACACAGCATTTTGCAATACGTATGAATCCCTTGGTGAAGGTTGGGTCCAGGGCAACAGACTTTTGGGCATCCTCCAAGGCCTTTTTGTACATGCCCAGCATCATGTAGCAAGCAGATCTGTTGCCATAATACGAGGCATTATCCGGGCATAGCTGGATTGCTTCATCGTACATAACAAGAGCACCCTTATAATTTTTGAATTTGTACAGATGGTTACCGCTTTCTTTCTTCTCTTCAGCCAGACTGAAATACAATAATGAACACTTTAAACTCTCACTTTATACACAAATATTGTGCACCCATATATCTATAGACAACTTGCTGGGACAACTGTCATATGTGACCATGACTGGGGCCAACGCGCAATGGTGTCAAAACGTCAGAAATAAAGGTAGATAAATATCGCGTTAGGCCTGTGTAAACTAATAAATTCAATATTAATTAATATTGTTTGTGAGGGTAGTTTTCTCTATTAAATTTGCCAATTCATTACACTTTATTGTCATTGCTTAAATAAACATTAGAAGCATGTTAATTTAATAAACCAACTGCTTTATTCACAAATATTATAGCCTATGTCACCTCTATGATTAAGAGGAATCCAACAATACTTCATATGTTGAAATCTGTCAAACAGTTTAGGCTACAGGGCGTGCCAAAGAATAAGACATCACACATACATATGCTCGAAAAACATGACCCTCCTCTCCTTTGGCAGTCAGGTAAAAAACTTACAGAACAGTATAGGAAAGCTAAGGAAGACACGAATGACTGAAGTGACCAACGAAACCTGAATGTTATATTTTAGCTTTATTTTAGCCGACACAACATTTTTGTAGTTTTACCGAATCAGGGGGAAGCCTATCATACCAAATAAATTGAATAACCCCAGACATTTAGCCTATTATTAAACTGGTCAAGAATGACATTACCCCGTTAGTACTATTCCGTCACGCCGATTAATTTCATCATGTGTGTGGGTAAATAAATACCAATTATAGAATTGAAAGCATTATTGAATCAGCTGCTGAAACAATTATTGAATTGTTTACGACATCATTGCAATCAGCTGTGCAACTTGTTGATACTAAAATGCGGTTCCATAAAATGGTTCGACAGTATATTTTGATCTACGCAAGTAGGTCAAATGTCAAGGTACTATAGCTACACCTACGTTATTGGCACGTTACAGACTAATTCACGAGATAATTAAGTCAGCCTAGTTAAAGAACACTAGAGGACTACGAAAAAAGTATTAATTGAAATCAATACCAAAATCACATTTTGGCTCACGGATCGTAGAGAAATTAAATACATTTACTTATACCTTTCTGAACTTTTAGGCAGTAAATCATCAATCGTAAGGTCCGCATCCACTATGTCCGTTTCTGCCATTTTTAGTTCGTTCTATTTTCAAGGAATTTTTGTTACAAAGGTCTTTATTTTGACGACGGTTTCACAAAAGAAAGAAAGACCTAGGTAGGTGTGATTATCACAGAATAGCCCACGGTGTTTTCAGTGCCTTATTGCCGTCAAAATAAAATAGCTGCGTGTTTGAGGAAACCTATCGTAGTTTTCCGTTAAGCGCCTAGAGGTGGCGTCCAAACCGGAAGCGGGGCTGACTAAGTATGACATTCAGGCAAATTCCATTTTACGTAGTTTTATTATATCTGAAACTACATTGCCACGTTAGTATATTCGTTATACAATTGATTCGGCTTATAAAACTTACTATTTACACTTTACTATTTAAACTATATTATTATAACAGAACATTAAATTTACGGTTAGAGCATTTTACATGAAATGAAACGTAAGCAACCCAACCTTCCGTCATTCACGTCATTGTCAGACTGTCACCGTTAGTCTGAAAATGGTTTCATAATTGCCTTCAATTATTATTTATCGTTTATTATCGTGGTCTACGAGTGCACTGAGGGCCTACCGCGAACGGCATTCGAAGTTTTCCCTCTCTGTTGCACTTACGTACGAACTCGTAAGTATGACAGAGAGGGGAAACTTCGAATGCCTTTCGCGGTAGGCCCTCTGATCGCTTGAACCTGCGGCGCTACCACGAACTTCGAATCTCGAACTTCATATATCTCCGTCTCTGTCGCTTGAGTACCATATACCATAAGTGCGATAGAGACGGAGAAACACGAAGTTTGAGATTCGAAGTTCGTGCTTATAGCTCTGCTGTTTTCTCATCTGGACTTTGATTTGGTTATTGACAATATCAGTAATGCTCAAATTTTGTGTTTGTAATTGTCTGTGACACTTCGAATACAACACCGTATTAATATTAATATTTTCTATATACATTCGGTTGACACGAAGGCGCGGCGTGGGTAGGCCCCCCACAAGATGGATTGATGACCTGGTAAAGGTCGCGGGATTCCGCTGGATGCGGGTGGCGCAGGACCGGCCATTGTGGCACTCTTTGGGGAGGCCTATGTCCAGCAGTAGACGTCTTTCGACTGATATGATGATGATGATTCGGTTAGTAAATTATAACTCACAAACTCAGACCAAGTAAAAAATACAGACAGAGCATTACGAACAGTCTAGTGTAGCCGAACAAAACTAAGCCTTATAAGTAGATACACGCTCACGCGCACATATACAGACAAAACTAAGCCTCAGAGTTCTTCAGTGCGTGTCGCGACCCCTTCATGTTGACATGTTTTCCATGACAACCAAGAAAATAAACAATGGTCTCCTGCGTTGTGAAATGTTGTAAAAACAATATCAATTCAAAGAATAAATCGGACGGAATAACGTTTCATTTGTAAAAACTGAAATTAATACCTTAAAACACTGTTAAAAAGCACAAATTTTTGCTTTGCTTGGAACACAACACCTCAACAGTCCGTTGAAATGACATATGACACATAAAGCACGAGTGATACCAGAGTATGATTGTTGCTTACCCCAACCGGACAAATGACTAACGGACCGTTCATGAAGACCTTATATGATTTTGATTTCCTATACCTAGTAATAACATCAGTTCGGCTTTGGCAGATCGATTTAGTTACATTCTAAATAATTAATATTGAGTATACGGCAGCGCGAGATTTTAAAATATTATATTGCGATATTTTATGATTGAGATACCTAACTGTTATTCTGAGAGTCTCGTATGGGCAGCCGAACAGAGCGGTCGTTGCCTGAGATCCTTTCTCGTCCTTTCCTATCGCCATAAAATTTAACAAAAGCCCATGAGACAATAGGTCGGTCAGTTGCAGATGTTGCTTGCGCCCGCGTCTTTCGCAAGTCCAAATAACACGCGTGACTTATACATTGAGTCATCCCTTCGATTTTTTCAAATTGTGTTGTGCCGGGTTAATCGCAGTGTGTTATATATTGGGGGTATAAACAGTGAGTGCAATAAAAGTGCGTGCAACTCCAAGCTCCGTGAATTGCAGCAATAGCAACCCTGTACCTGTCGCCACCTAACAGGGCACGCCGTCGTCACAGTTAAAAACCGGTGAGGTCCTTCCATTAAAGTTGTAGTTTTAAAATTCCAGACCCTTTTTCTGAAGGCTAAATCGCTCAGTGATTTGAAAATGACGGGTAAATCTACGAGGCCCCTTGGTCTCGGGAAAAGCTATTTTACCTGGTCCTAACGTATCCCACTTTCAAGCTAGATCGAATGTTCAACAGTTAGACGAGCAACATAACACATCTGTTTACGCCCCTAGCACCTAGCACAAAGGCCTCCAACTTAATATTGTGTAGAATACTTAATACAATGTACAACACCCTGCCATCCCGCGCACTTATCACTTCTTGTTTCTTCCTAATGATCAACGGCGAAGAACATCTGCTTTGACCCACACCTAGGGAAGCAGAGAAGCTATAAAATTGCACCTCTGCTGTTAATTAGTTATTTACTTAGTTACCTAATATTGCATGGAGTAGATGTCAGTCATATAAATAGTTTATTTTAACGATCGTTAAACTAGATATAACTATATACTAATGCAGGGAGGAGGTGGATCAATGGTTAAACTAGAAATACACATCTGAAGCGCTCGCCTCGATCTCCATCGCCTAAAACCACGCTGTCCGTTCCGATAACTCGCTTCGATACTCGTACTCATTTCGCGATACATGCCGGTCTACAAAAAAAAAAATTTGCAGTGCGTCTATATATTATATAACAGTGAATGCAGCTGATTAATGTGCGGTCATCTTCTATCGTCTTCGCCAGCTACGACGACGCTTGTCCAAGTTGAAGCGATACATTTGATGAGGTCTCTCCAATATTCAAATGTACGCATAAATCACCGTGAGGTGGCGGTAATTGGCGGGCTCCGATATAGCGGACCAACCTTGCCTGATTCGTCCTCCTCTTGTTATGATGTTGATGACGCACTGTTATGTCGATAAACCTCCACTAGTTAATTATCTATATGTGTACACAATATATGTTTAGATAATCATTTACTTCCTTTTAATCGTTCACATTTAACAGTAAGCACATACTCAAGGGTTGCACGCTGTTCTGTAACATTCAAAGACTTTCGGTGCAAAAAGGCTTGAAACCTTAGATCATAAGTTTTGTAATGGCAATGGCCAATGGTGGAAGTTAACAATTTAATTTATTATGTTTAGAATGATATACCTATATGTATTATCCATTTGATTTTATTACTAATATTAGCATGTAACGCGGTGTCGCGATTTGCCCCTTTATCTTAGAGTCCAGCTAATAATTACTAAAACTATTTTGGGTGATTGCTTTCGCCTAGCGGGTAATATACAATCATTGTTTTTTCCTTCAAGCCCATAGCGGAAGCTTCATGCTCTTTTAAGCCACTGAGTTATGGACAATGGATGGAAGGTCTACAATGCTTTTACAATCACACATCTGGCGTTAGCAACAATTAAATACAGAACGTCGCCGCCACGAGCCTGACATAGAAAGGGCAAATACAAAAAGAAAAAAAAAACGGACAAGGGGTGACTAAAATTTGCGCCTATAGTTGTTATTTTCTAAGCCGTCCGTTCCGCACTAAAGAACGCCGCACTGCAGAACGGACGGCTTAGAAAATAACAACTATACCAAGAAACTTGGAGAAAACCCACGTGCAGTAATCGCGGTTCATGAAGACAATAGAACAAAACAAGATCGTGGCGACCGACCGACAAGGTTCAAAATAAATGAATTGTACGGATTCCAAAAGGCTGAAATTGCTTACGAACTAAATGCCATTCGCAGATGAATCAAAAATTTTATACGGTGCCATGCCTTGGGCGTATGGACGATAATCGGCTAGATGGTCTGGAAATATGGAAAGCCGTATTGGGCGGTATAATGGATGCCCTGCCTAGGGATGAAGTCGGAACACTATAACCGACTATGTAATTAGTGTGTACCTACTACATACTTACCTGTAATCTGATTTTGGTGCAGAGGTGAATGTTGCAATTGATTGATGAACTACTATAATAATAAAAGTGTATTTTATGATGTGTGCGTTAAGATGGTGACATGTGCAGGTGTGCTGAATGAACCGGTAAAGTGATTTGAAAGGAAGGTTTTAGCGGAGAAAGTCGGCTTTGGAAACGAGTAGGGAGTGTATTTTGACTACCTATTGTGCAGTTGATACGCGTGTCTAAATATTTAGTGTCCAGGCCCCGTAGCATGGATGGCGTTGTCACGCGATAAGTGATAGGATAAGCGCGTCGTCTCATTCTATCGAACGGTGTCAGCCAGGGACGGCAGCTCTATCCTGTCACTTGTCGCGTGATAGATCCATGCTACGGGGCCAGACAAGTTGCATTGTCGAGGCGATTTTAGTGCAGAAGTAAGTGTTGCTATTGATGAACTACGATAATAACAGTGCATTTTATTATGGGTGCAGTGTTTAAGTTTGTATTAGGATGGTAGCATGTACAGGTGCTGGATGAACCGGTGACGTGATTTGAGTGGGAAGTTTTGACGTCGAAGCGAGTGATGAAAACTAGTAGGTAATGAGTGTTTAATGGCTCGGGTTTGCATCGTCAACGTTCAATCCACATATATGTAACTATATGACAACCGCGCTAGCAGCAGTGATAAAGGTAAAAGAAAGAAACAAATTTTATTACCATGCCTAGTGAAGTAAGAAGTAAGGCAACTCTATGTCTAAATAAAACAAGTCTTGAAGGCACTTTCACGAAAGCACTTCGCAACGACGCGCACATGGCCGAGCCGCGACTACTTACTGAGGAAAGACAAGTCTACAGCCGCAGTCACATACACTTGAAACTCGACCAATGTACAGCCGCATGATACACGTTACCAACCCAGCGAATCAAGACGTGGACATTGATCATTGATTGACTACTGAGACAAGAAAGAAGAGGAGAACGAAGAGACAGAGAGGACACACAATCGCCGGGTCTTGATTAACAATTGCGATAAGCGCGAAGAGGTTCAATGTCAGAACCTGAGGGTCAAAGGGGAGGGACAAAGCAGTCAAAAACTAATTATATATATTATTCACCAAGTATAGTATCTATCTACCCCATGCTGGCTTAACGATGCCTGTATTCGGGTCGGCTCCAACTCCCGTCTCTCCAACCATCCTGACTGCACACCTACACTCCCGTCCTATCTACTTGGCTCTCCGGTTTCTCGGGCAGGAAGCGATTGCCTGCGGCCGGGCGGCGGAAGTTGGTTCAAAATGGACAAGCAAGCCCGCTTACCCCGATCATTATAGCATTTGCGGTTAAGTCGGTGATCGGTTAAGGTTCTCATACCCCACTAACTTTCTGCCGCATATGCTACACTAGACGAGGTAAGCGAGCCTTCTTCGTTATTTTGCTCTAACACCTCCTCCCTCCTGTAGTCAGCACCTCTGAGTCCTTGCAGCAGAACTGCTGGCTGGATGAGTCACCAGAACAGAACAGAACAGAGATACCTAACTGTTATTCTTATTTTTTAGTGTTCCGTACTCAAAGAGTAAAACGGGACCTTATTACTAAGACTCCGCTGTCCGTCTGGCTGTATCTCACTGATACCGTGATAGTTCCAGTTGAAATTTTCACAGATGATGTATTTCTGTTGCCGCTATAACAACAAATACTAAAAACAGAATAAAACAAATATTTTTATAGATAATGGTACGGAACCCTTCGTGCGTGAGTCCGACTCGCACTTGGCCGGTTTTTTAAAGTACAGACATTTTTACTTAATTTTACTGATGCGCAATGTTTTGTATAGTAATAAAACCCAGAACTACTTTGCCACTGACACGGTTGGTACCAGTATTTTTGTAACCCCCGATGAAGGAGTCACTTTCATGAGGCATGATAAAATTATTTTAACATTTTGAACGCATTCTTCACGTACCTACTAAAGTGTCACTGACATGCCAACCTTTCAATTCCGAAATCATAGAGAAACCTCAAGCAAATTACCCAAATTATAGGTATATGTTCATTCTAGGCATCACTCTTACGCACACATATGTAAAAAAGTTGCTTCGTTTTCTAGTTCGTAGTGTGGACCAAAGAGTCTTTATATCTCACAAATTGTCTATATTATTTTAATTTTATTCGTTAAGCAGGAATTGGCATATCATATATCAATATGTATGCATGTAGGGTAAAGTATGTGTGAGTATTTCCGTTCACGTACACATACGTACATTTGACGCACACACATTAACTTACTGAAGCTAACTCTTGGGCTGTTGAAGAGACGAAAAACTAGATTGCGCGCGGCATGCAAAACCTTGACTGACGTCTCCGTCTCTGTCTCTATATCATTCATTTATTCATAGTATAGACTAAAGAGCCTCGATTCCTCGATTGAATCGAAAAATCTGTATTATTGTCTATGGATAGTTGTGCTACACAAATAAAGCACTACATTCACGGTCCACTCTGAAAGCCATACACATGTGTGAAAACGAAACAGCAACATATTTCTGTCTCTGTTTAATCTTCTGGATTTTTTTGATGATAAAATAGCTCGCGTTCTTGTATTAGGGGTACAGTTCAAAATGAGACTTCCGGAATAACTTTTTGTAGAGAAGCCTAATCTGATTTATTTGCTAGTAGTTGTTAATCACAAAATGTTATTTAGTTTATGTGGCGGACATAATGCTGAAATGACCGCCATTTTCAATGTTTTGCGAGTCAAATGAGTTACGTCAGTCAATGTTGCCATATATACCGATTTATCTGTACTTATACAGATTATAGTGAATTAATTCAGATGTTTATTTTACGGGTACAGCCAACAAAGAAGTATCTACTTAAACTTAATTAACGGTTGTATCTCCGACACAACCCGCTTTTTTTAATATGAGACGGATCAAGGAAAGTTTCTCATTCGCCGTCCTAAACCCAAAACGCAATTGACGAAACTGTTTATATTTTTCAAAAAACGCAGCTGAAAGTCTGCAACTTTTTTCAGGTGCTAAGGAAGGTTATTCCTATCACCAAAAAAATATTAAGCCACGTCCGCTGCGCCATGTTTTCGTAGTTTTTTAATGTCAAAAATGTTTTGCCAATCAAAACAATACCCTATTTGTTTGCCAAAACTGACGGATAACATGTTAGATGTTTAAAAACACCGATAACATTGGCGCAGCGGACGCAGCTTTAGAGACTTCTAAAGTTTTCATCCATTCCCCGTAGATAGAGGGCATTCCCCATTGCTTCGTCGTGAATTATTGGACCGTGAGTAGCTAGCTTTTGTAGGCTGTTTGTATACTGCCGTGGTCTATCAATATTAACCGAAAAGTAAACCAAACCAAAACCAAGCAAGCCAAACGTCAAGCGAAATTTGTCAATCGTTGATTAGGTATCGTATATTCGTATCGTCTATCGTGTTGTTAATAATATTTTATAACAAAAAGAATGAGACTACTATGATATTTTTTACCTTATATTCTGTAAAATAGCAAGTGCAATATAATGGAGGAAGAAGTTTCAAGTTTTAGCGATACAATGCATCTTAATGGCGAGATCGAGTGGCAACCGCTCGCTCTTACATTGGTTGAATATCCGAAAGGTATGTATTATTTATTACTGTAATAATATTCGTCCATACTAACCACGTCGTCAAGTATTTTGTATATATCAGTTGTACCAAATGTTTAAATTGAACAGAACTCTTTAAATAGTGCTAGCTCATGCGTGAAAGTTGCACCGATTTTGCGTAAACCGCAGACAATAAAGTGATTTTAACGGCTCCTTTAACGGCTTTGGTAGTAAAACGTGTTTGTTCTGTTTGCCACTTTTCCAGGCGATTGGATCGGGAAATTCTTCGCCTTTATCAGCCTGTCGCCTTTTGGAATTGGCGCCGGATTTGTTACGCTAGTCCTGTTTCGACGAGATCTTCATACCGTGAGTTGTATACAGTCTGCAGCAGGAGTAGCTACGCCTAGGAATAGGCCACAATCATCTACAGTAGATGATTGTGGCCTATTCGTAAGCGAAAGCTCGTTGCGTTGTTTATGTGTGAAACACATCTGTTTTGCAACTTTTCAAGGCAATAAGTGCTTGTTTAGATCAGCATTTTAAAATCTTCATCCACATAACTACTTCTGCTGCTGACTATATTACTTTTATCTTTTTCGTAGAAATATCCAATTTATTTGCAGAAAACTGTAGGCAGTGTTAGGCAAGGAATAAGAGTAAATCTGATTTTAAAAAGAAGGTAATTTAGCAATTTGTCAGAACTGTGTGTGTGATAACTCTGTTTTTTCTTTCAGATTGCCTTCTTCTTAGGCATACTGGTAAATGAAGTGCTAAATATAATTTTAAAGCACGTTATATGTGAAGCAAGACCACTTGCGAGAGGGCATCTATACAATGAGTATGGAATGCCGTCATCTCATGCTCAATTTGTTTGGTTCTTCAGTATTTATGTACTTTACTTTGTTGCTATAAGGTAAGTTTATTGGTTACTATTTTAGACTAGTTAGTTGACATGAGATTTTGTTTTCTTATTCATGTAAATTTATTTATTTATTTATAGCCTTTTTTCAGAAAGTTACAATAACATAGTTAAAACTACAGTAACCGCAAAATATTACATTTCTGTGTGCCTACTGGCAAAGGCCTCCCCCAGTCTTCTCCATTCCTCCCTGTCTGTGACCACTCTGGTCCACGTCTTGCCAGCCATTTCTATAATTTCGTCCTCCCATCTTTTGAATTGTCTGCCTCTATTCCGTTTGCATCCTCTTGGGTACCATGTTGTTAAAATTTTGCTCCATTTCTCCGGTCCTCTTATTGTATGTCCAGCCCACTTCATGTAAATAATAAGGTGTAAATAACCATGAAAGATAACTAGACCACTGAACAGTACTGTTCACTCATGAAGTTGCGGCCCTCCTTAGCACACTGCACATTGATAATTAGCTGTGGAGCACTGCGGAGGGGCACAACTTCGTGATTGAGTAGATCTGTATATTATATGAGATTAATAAGTCTATGCTTGCCTAAAGTGAGAACTACTTTGCAAGATTACCACACATTAAGAGTCGTGAGTAGGCCCCCCACAAGGTGGACTGATGACCTGGTAAAGGTCGCCGGAGTCCGCTGGATGCGGGTGGCGCAGGACCGGCTATTGTGGCACTCTTTGGGGGAGGCCTATGTCCAGCAGTTGACGTCTTTCGGCTGATATGATGATGATGATGAAGAGTCCGCGGTAAAATCGATTCTCCATACAAACATAGTTACACACTCATTTTAAAAAGACTAGCTAGTTTACTCTGAAACTTTGTACTTATAATAAGTTAAGTACCATCCAGGTCTGTAATTAGTTTATGTAGCTTCAGATGCCATAGTTAAAAAAATACAACAAATTTGAGTTTTTCATACAAAACTTGTTTTTGCTGTATTTTGTTTGTTTTATAAACTGGAGCCATATAAACTAATTACAGACCTATAGTGCGTTTTTTATAGCATTAGAAAGAAGGATAAAGCACAAAGCAGGAGGTCTTTTATCAAAGTATCTCAAACAGCCATTAAAACGCCTTATATTATTGTTGTCGATCCTAAAATGATAGAAGTGTTTTCATTATTTATATCGAAATAATACTTATAACAATATATTTATTTTGAAAGGATTTATTTTTTTACTCTGTTATTTTAAATTTCGTTATTCAGTTCTGGAAAGGTTGCATAATAAAAAAACATTGTAGCTTGCATAATAGAAGAGGTCTGAAACGATCGGTTCGTTTTTTTCGCTGACGACATTGTCAAAATTGTCAATTGTATCATGTTATTTTTCTTGGTATCAACAAATTGTTGATTTCAGATTACGAGATTATTATACGAGTATCTATTTGTTAATTAATATTAAGATTTTATTTTTCGCTGTGTGTGTGTGTGGTGGCGTGCGCACTGCGATGGATCAGCCAGAGGCAGGCCCAAGTGGCTTGCAAAAAAGACCGACTCGTTCTCCCCCCAACGTTTTGCCTTCACCAAAAGCAAAGAGACCAGAACAGAGAACAACAAATGAGAAACGTATCATCATCATCATCATATCAGCCGAAAGACGTCCACTGCTGGACATAGGCCTCCCCCAAAGAGTGCCACAATGGCCGGTCCTGCGCCACCCGCATCCAGCGGACTCCCGCGACCTTTACCAGGTCATCAGTCCACCTTGCCTACCCACGCCGCGCCTTCCGGTACGTGGTCGCCACTCGAGAACCTTTCCGCCCCAACGGCCATCGGTGTGAGAAACGTATGGTAGTAGTGTTGTGGATAACGCTCATTTCGAGGCTTATAGACTCGAGCCTTAAAGACTCCCGAGGCTTAAAGACTCGATGCTGTTTAAGAACCGTGATGGTTTGTTTTACGCATATAAATGCAAAATATTGACTTTTCGTCACTTGAGTCTTTAAGCCTCGGGAGTCTTTAGGGTTCGAGTCTTTAAGCCTCAAAATGAGCGTTATCCACAACACTATATGGTAGTCAACATTTACAAGTTGGTGTGTGAACTTTGCAGCAAGGATGAATTTTATAGTACTTACATAGTTTTATTTAAGTACATAATAAATTGATGTGGAAATACTCACTTTTTATTTATTACATAGGAAAAATACAAAATAACTAATATAGGCCTGTTAAGTTCTCGTTCTGTTATAGATTTCGTGACATCTAATATTGGTCCCAAGCAGAAAAAGGTTGACGATGACTGCTTCTTTGGTTACCTTATTTCTAATCCTAAAAAGAACTAACTATAGATATACCTCATGTCATTGTATATGCAAAGTTTTGTTACAATCCAACACGTAGTTTTAAAATGAGAATGAAACTCCGTTTGAATAATAAATCCATTCCCATCATCTCCTCCGTTATGGGAAGGTGAAATTCGGACGTGCTTACTGCGGACTCTTAATGAAGAACTGTTGGTGAAATTTGATGTATATTGTCTTTAATTTTTATAAAAAGTATGTGATGCTCCAAACTATGATAGTTCAATCCTACAATTGGAACAACAGAATACATTAAAATGTACTTGGATTAAAAACATAGGGGCAATCTCTGCAAACACTCATCCCATTTAAAAAAATATTTCACCCGTGTAGAATGGGCTTGCTATAGACAGCCTGAGGGCCTACCGCGAACGCGAACGGCATTCGAAGTTTTGCCTCTCTGTCGCACTAATGTACGAACTCGCAAGTATGACACAGAGAGAAAACTTCGTATGCCTTTCGCGGTAGGCCCTCTGTTTGCAATACTCGCGCGGGCAGCTGGTGTAAAAAACAAAAGTTTACATTTCTGTTTTGAATTTTTTTTTGTAATGAATTTAACATTATATTAAATCATATTGTTACAGATTGCACCATATAAACAATAATAGTATAATATCAGCTTTATGGAGAGTGATAATAGTGAGTGGATGCTTGTCTCTGGCTGTGTTGGTGAGCATAGCTCGAGTGTACCTGCACTACCACACGTCATCACAGGTCATAGTTGGGGGGCTTGTTGGATTCCTCTTTGCTACTGTATGGTTTGCCCTGGTGCATAGAGTTTTGACGCCGCTCTTTCCACATTTAGTCTCATTGTAAGTATTCAATCCATATTTTCATCAATGAACCCTTCAATACGGGTTATTCCCACTTGTTACCAGTGGTAAAAGCTGTGATTTTTTCCCATTTTTATTCACATACAAAAGTGCATAGACCATAGCTTGATAGGAAGACGGCTTGTGATAGTCCAGTCAGCAGTTGGCTATTTTAAGTGTTTTAAGTCAAGTGACAGCTCTCCAAACTATAAAGGTACTTACCGTTTTGGTTGTTGAGCTTGTATGATTTGTGTAAGATTGTCCCCTAATATTTATTTATTTTACTAACCTATACTTAATATTATAAAGAGGAAGTCTGTGAGGTTGTAAGTTTGTGTGTAGGGGGTAATCACTGGAACTAGTTCTTCAATTTCAAATATAATATAGAGTGTGCGTTTTTACTTTTTTTCTCAGAATTTAGTTTTTTTTTTATTTTTCCTCTTCAGAATCATAAGCAACAAGAGCGATAATTAAAAAAAAATCCTTTTTTTTTTTAGGATTCCACTATGTGACGGTCCATACAAAATGTAAAAAAAACTAAATTCTGAGAAAAAAGTAAAAGTGGCACATTTGAGTGAAAACGCCCTTCACGATAGACATATTATTATGCTAGATATTATGGTGTGGCCCCGTCTGGGTTGACTGGGTTTTCTCTAATACCCGGACGGCGCCGCGCGGGAACCTATGTAGGTCAAAAATAATTTCTAACTGCACCTAATTCCAGTACCTAGTGCTGACGAAGAGGTACCAATTGCCCATGATTGATAGTTATATTGAAAATACTGTTTTACTGTTTTTATAAGCAATAATTGTGAATTTCAGGAAAGTGTGCGAGATGCTGATGATACGGGACACGACGCTGATACCGAACGTTCTGTGGTTCGAGTACACGACGTCGCGGCAGGAGGCGCGCGCGCGCGGCCGCAAGATGGCTGCGCTCAAGCCGACGCAATGACGGTACAATTTCACTTTTTATTCTGTTACTTGCATCAGGCACAATGCCCGTATTTTCGACGTCCAGACATATCAATATATAAAACGTAAATAACACAATGAGACGTTAAGACGGCGTCGCGTGACGCATTTTCTGGCACTCGAGAGCGGCCTCGTAACCGCCGGAAAAGTACACCCTTCGCCCAGAACTCCTGCTTCATAAAGATTGGTAGTTTGTTAGTTCCACAAATGAATTGAAATTTACTATTTAATACAGACATATGGCACGGAAGCGTGGTCGCTTACTATGGGCCTCATAAGAAGGCTCAAAGTCACTCAAAGGGCAATGGAGAGGGCTATGCTGGGGGTTTCTCTGCGCGATCGCATCAGAAATAAGGCTATCCGCAGCAGAACCAAGTTAACCGATATAGCCCTCCGAATCGCTAAACTTAAGTGGCAGTGGGCGGGGCACAAGGTTCTCGAGTGGCGACCACGTACCGGAAGGCGCGGTGTGGGTAGGCCCCCCACAAGGTGGACTGATGACCTGGTAAAGGTCGCGGGAGTCCGCTGGATGCGGGTGGCGCAGGACCGGCCATTGTGGCACTCTTTGGGGGAGGCCTATGTCCAACAGTGGACGTCTTTCGGCTGATATGATGATGATGAAGGCTACTCGTACCTACAAGCTTGTTCTACGTGACAAACAATAATTATTTTTCGGGGTGAACCCGTCTGAAACTTAATTTGAAGAAGTTTTAATCGATTTTAAAATGACACTCCTCTCGTGTCATACGTCACACGTTAAAAACTTTGATGGCACGCCTGTCGTGCCATCCGCACCGAATCAGGTCGTAAAAATAATGCAACTTGAAAAGGTTGACAACAACTGGTTTTGAAAAATTTAAACAATATCCAGAAACGAAGGCTACAAGCTGGTTTTACGAGACAAACAACAATAATTTTGTTCGGGGTGAACCCTTCTGAAACTTAATTTGAAGAAGTTTTAATTGATTTTAAAATGACACTCCTCTCGTGTCATACGCCACACGTTAAAAACTTTGATGACACGCCTGTCGTGCCATCCGCACTGAATCGGTTAATTTAATTTTGCAATTATTTATTATTTTCTCGCAATCGAAGTGAAAAGCAGTGTGTATAACTCCAAAAATTATTATTATTAAATTATCGTTTTTCATACCCTAACTCACAATAATTAAAATAGCAAACATAAATGAAAGCTTGATACTTTCCGAGTATTTTCTTAATGTTTATCTGTTGCTAATGAAAAAAACTATTTATTTTCATCTCTCCTGTTCTGAAAGTTGACTTTTCATGGGCATATAGCCGGGTGGAAAATAGCGTTTTCTCCCCTAGGGTGGAAAGTATTTTTTTTAATTGTTACGGTCAGCCACGGAGTCGAAGATAATTGAGTTACTTCATATTATTAAAATAAAAGCTTTACATAAATCGAAACTCAGCTATACATTAAGCGACGGGTTCATTACGACGATGTTGATAAAAAATCCTTTTTGCTGTTGGTATTTTTCTTCCTAATTACAGAAAATCAACATTCAAAATCATTTCTGTAAATATCGGCTGCCCGCCATAATCCTATGAAACTTTTTTTTTCACGTTTCGACATGGCCCTCTAGATTAGTAGCGTCGCGGCCTACTCGATTACAATCGATTACGATCCAGTAGGCCGTGGCAAGTGGCCAGTGCAAAGAGGTTAGAGGTTGGATATAGTATTCATTATTTTACTTAGGTATATCTAAAATCTAATAATCAATTTATTTCATATTAAGCAAATAATTCTATACATTTATTTATAGAATTATATAAATACAAGAAATAAGATTAAAACTATTAGATCAGATACGTTGTTTAAACTTTTCTAAAGTTGGCAGTATGTGTATATTAACTGATTACTCTCTTGGTTCTGGGGTTTTATAGTATATTAATTTTACTATATTTTACTTTACTCACAGTCGAAATGAAAAGTTTTAACTCGGGTGAAATTACCCATTTCACCCTCGAACTATTGGCGCTCTCACTTCGTTCGAGCGCCAGAAATATCTCGGGTGCGATGGGTCGCTTTCAACCCTTGGTTAACAATGTACTATTTCACTGTTGTCAAATACCCAACTGGAACCCGGTGTAATGAGAGTTTGTTTGTTCCCCCAGGTACGCCGGCGCGCGGCTGAGCGCCCCCGCGCCGCGGCCGCGCGCGCGCGCGTGACGGCTGCTGGCCGCCGCGGCGCTGCTGCTGGTCGGCCTGCTGCTCGCCACGCAGCCCGCCTCGCTGCTGCCCTACTAGCGTGAGGCATCTACATCTACACGTCTTACTCGGTCTAATGTAGCTGGGAGTATGTTGTGGACACGGCGCGCCGTTGCGAGGTCGGCTGTAATAAAATGTACTAACCGCCAGTTGTTACGGGTTTAGGTTCAATCAACTTTTTCACCCACACTTTTGCTGTCACTTGTGTTACTTTTTACGAACTTTCTAATTTATTTATTTATCTACGCACATCATTAGTGCTCTAAAATGCGTTCAGAAACCGTCGGTAATGACCAGCATTATTACAACCAATTTTACTATGACAACTTTCTTGTCTGTGGTAGTAGGTACAATCTGTACTGTAATGTTATTACAGTACAGATTTCTGTATCGTTATGAGTTTAAATTTGGAACAGCTGTCAAAACTCAAGTGGGTCTCTATTCTAGTATCTATAGATATTAAAACAGTTATCGATACAAAACGTCAATTTATTATGTTACAATTTAATTTTTTCACATTTTTTTTCAACATTTTTTCCAACTTTTTTCCCTTTTTTACTTTTTATTTTTTTACTTTTTTCACTTTTTTTTTTACTTTTTTTTAACTTACACGTAGCACTAGTAGCAATGCAGGTCATTTTCCTACGGCTTCTGAACCCATCTTAGAATACTTATGATATGTGTTTAGATAAAGTAGTGTATGCAACTGTACATAATTAGGCCTTAAAACACTCGTGTGATCCTATTATGAAACTCGCTGACGCTCGTTTCATAAAACCACACTCGTGTTTTAAGGCCTCTCATTATGTATCAGTAGCATAATAGTAGTTTATGCAATCGTTATATAATGTATGCTTTTTAAGTCGAGTACCACGTTTAGGCCACGAAGCTTGCTGAGTGGCCTAATTAAAATACGAGACTTAAAAAGCTAATTATATAACTATTGTTTACAATACTTTTTATATACAAACTTGGTATTTATTGAAAATCGCCCTGCTGAAATGAAGCGCAGCAGCTTAGTATCTTTGCGCGTTGATGTCTTCACAGTTATCTTATACAGCTCCTGGATTCATAAGATGACTGCTGGCGGTTATCTTATGAAACCACGAGCTCCGTGACGAGCTCGTGGAGCTCCAGGATTAAAAAGTATGTGATCTTAGTTTCGTGTACGAAATCTTAATTCAAAGATTAAAGTCGACTAGTAGAAAAACTACTATTATAGCATCCCGTAACTGCTTGTGTAAACTACCGTTGTGAGTAATCGAATACCTGGTTTAGAGCAGTTTCTCTGACAAACATGAGAGTTTTGTATCTTGTGTTACCGGACAAAATAGTGTGGGTCTAAAAGTTGTTTGGCCCTTTATCGTCTGTTCAAATTACTTGCGTAAACATTTAAATGTATGGGCAGATTGACAATTCTCTATGACATATGCTTTTGCCATATACCCTTTGTCTCCCAACGACTCACATGTGAGTTGGCCGGCAGGTCCCACACGTGGGTCATTTTTTTTTACCCTGGAATCCCAATGACCCACATGTACCCACATTACTTTGAATCTTATATACAAAATACACCACGGTTCATTATCCAGGTCTGACAGCTGGACCAATGGGACCACACATGCCGACATACATGTATGTCGTTGGGAGACCAGGCCTTCGTACACCGGATTGCTGGAATACAAAGGGTTAATGTTTACGGTTCCGTTATAGTACATTACTTACCTAGGGCGGTTAAACAAAGAATGTCTCAGATCGCAGGTATTTGACTTTCTTTATTACCGCCCGTGGTGAGTACAACATTTTACGTCTCTATCTGGCCAGGAAGTGGGGTTTTCCGCACGCATAGCGTGCGGTAATTCCTACTTTATGGCCAGGTATGACGTAAAATATGATACAACTCGCCTTATCACGGCCGGACTCGCAGGAGGCGACGCTGTGTGTTATCCGCTTATACGCTACTGAATTGTACGCCACACACAAACCTCTGAGCCTTTTGTAAGGACTATAATCTCAGATCTATAATATAGTACAGAACAATATTTTTTCCCTAAACTGTTTATATGTCGTCTTCAGTGTCACAAATACTATGATAGAAAAGAACAAAACGTTTTTGACATGTAATTTAAAATTTAAGGTGAAATTCCGATGTAATGTAGAGTGTTCAGTAGCGAATACAGCATACTTACAAATGTAATGATTTGTAATCCAGCGGTTAGTTAGCGTACCATATCCAGGTGGCGTGTAACTCTTATACTTGAGCTTGACATGTTGTTTGGTATCACGATGTGTATATGTACATATAACGGTTGCTGTTGTCTATTATTTCTTAGTCCGTTTTGCCATTTCCGACCGCGTTGCCGTATATTTGTAGTGAACAAACATGATTTCACTTGTGTACTCACCAATGACTTACCTAGGTTGTGAAACATACCTATTTCATTGCGCATCTAAAACCAGTTAGTATAGTCGAAAAGCATTACTCAACGTGTCTATAATCATGCAAATAACTTTCAAAGAGTGTAGTAATTGTTTGTAGCTATTAACTGCATTAATTACTGTTTGAGTAATTCACTGCATACATTAATTTTCTTTATACCAATTTGGCGGAGCACAAAAAACATTTCACTACTGCTCGATGAGTTATCACACGTACTGGCTTTAAGGTGGTTCGATTGCCATACAAAACGTTATTTGACATTCCCAGGCTAACGGCGTGATATTTTGAGAAACTTATGTAACAAACTTTCATAAATTGGCTTCCCATTTGCGCCAAATTCCCCCTTTCCTAGAATACACTTGTATAAACTAGATTAATTTGAGAAATTGGTTTGTCACGTGATATTTTGGAAAAACTATTTTTCTCAAATTAATCTAGTTTATACAAGTTTATTCTAGGTAAGGGGGAATTTGGCGCAAATGGGAAGCCAATAGATTGAAGTTTGTTACATAAGTTTCTTAAAATATCACGCCGTTAGCCTGCGAATGTCAAATAACGCTTTGTATGGCAATCGAACCACCTTAAACATAACAACAAGTGAACATCGAAAACGACGAAATTTATTTCTGTTTTCTTAACGTCTTTGATTTATATACAGGGTGTTCCCGGGAATTTCCGTTAACTTCGGCATATTGTAGAGTACATTTAATGTAGCATTATTCGTTATTGTCTTATTGTACAAGGGTCTTGAAACACATGAAATAAAAAAATATGTAACATCGAACGAACTCACTTTGTAAACCTTCTTGTAGTATATAGGAACCTTACAAAATTTAAAAAGATGTTACGACGTCACAGTTAAGAGCCATTTACACTGGTTAAATCTGCAAAACTGATTGAAGTGAACATTGAATATCTTGATAACAGTAAGAGTTAAGATACTACTGTCTTGGAGAAATTAACTTTATTTGATCTAAACTATGCCCCCTTGCAATTAACGGAAATTGTCAGGAACACGTTGTATAAGATATTTTCAGCCCAGGCCTTATTTAATATAAGAATAATAGTCTTGTCATATAAAGGCTTCCGTACACCCTAACACTAAATATCAACCAATACTTATTTTTAATTAGGGCCCAGTATATGTGATAATTAAATCCTCAGGAATCATATTTTTTCGTTCCTCTTGTGAAAGTGTATATGTATAGTATATATGAGGGCTGTTCCTTTTTAATGAAAATTTCAAGCCCCATTTTAATGATTTTTGTATATTTTGTGACATAAACACATGAAGTTGTAGATATTTATAACTACGTGTTTGAGACAATTTAAAGGTTATTACTGCTTAGATGTATAAAACTTATGAGGTAAGCTGATTATTATTATTACATGTATGTATTTATATTTGTACTAATGTATATTAAACGGCTAAGGAAAATCATGTAATACAGATTTGAAATTTGAATACAATGTTATTGCTACAGTATATACCATTTTAGTGCGTTAATAATTGTTGTTTAAAAAAAAACTACAAGAGCATAAGGTTATTTTGGTTTATATTCTAAACATAAATGTGGTACTGTGGCGATATATTTGACGTTTGTAAAGTTTACATTTCATTGCTTTTCTGTCAAGAGCCACAACCAAAGTTGTAAGTGCTAGTTCTGGTTCAGCTGGAGTACCTTTGAAATCCAACGTAGTACATGTATTATTAATATTAATACATTAATACAGTCCGCTGCAGAAGTAGCTACGTGGACGAAGTGCTCAAAATGATCTGCACACAAATGTTAATACATCTTGTGCAGGTCATTTAAGCATTATATACTGTATTTGCCGCGTTTACATTACATTTGCCGACGACTGTATATTATACATGCTTAACCAATACACGTTAGATGTATAGTCGAGTTCGATAATATGTGGACGGACATAGTGATCAGAATTATGTGAACACTTTATTTTAATGGGAATAAGGCAGATATTTTTGAACGTTTAGGAATGTACGTACATATATTTATAAACTCGTCATATGTGCTGTGCCCGTGCAAACAAGTTTCTTGCAGGGTCGCATGTGTTGTGTTGTGAATGTCATTTTGCTTGTTTATAAAACAATTTGAATCGGCACCAATAACAATAGTAGGGTAGTTTCAGGTGATAATGTGGACACGCTGCACAAAAGCACCAAATTTTTTTCAGGTACTAGTTAGGTAAATAGCTTTAAGTTTTTGATAGGAACCAACTCTTCCGTCGGCCATCTTTTTTTTTATGGGGGTCATTTTGAATTATAGGTATATTAGGTCCTTACCTATGAAATTGGCGGTGTGTATGGAGAATCTTATGAAAACTATGATTAGTACAGTATAGTTCGCATCATAAAACTACGTAGTTGAAACACTTTAACCGGCAGCACATGAAAATGGCGGTTTTCAAGCTTTAATTTGAAACACTAAATAAAAAATTTAAACCAATTTTTTGTATTTAAAACCTTTGTTACATAGTCTTATAATGAAATAAAAAAAATAATTTGGAAGTTACAATAGAAATGAATAAATTACGTACAAAATAATATCTGTGAAAAAACCGCCAATTTCACCTAATATTATTAATATCTCGGTTTCTAAATCACTTACGAATTACAAACTTGGTGTCTAAATATACATATTTGGGGTCAGGGAATTCAACTAGATATTTTTTAGGGTCGAGTTTCCAAAGGACGAAACCCGTTAACAATCCTCCGCTGTGGGTCCGTCTGTCTGCGTGTCAGGAATAGCTAGAATGTGAATTTTATTATTTGTAATTATAGTAGATATACATAGTCTGCGGAAATTTCAAGTGTATCTATTACAGTTCTAGAGATAGACCGTTTGTAATGGGAGAGAAAAAAAACGCCTTAAAATGACTGTCAATGTATACGTCCGTAGGAATAACCCTAGAAACCCTACACGTGACCTCCGGGTGGTGCTAAAAGAACAACAAACTCGGCAGCTGCACTCTTCCTTCTGAACCTCGCAGCGCACACTGGAACTCTATCAGCGACATCGATACGAATACATATATGTACCAGTGTGTAACCGCCATACGATAAATAAATAAATGTATGGGAGCAATGTTTAATTTTTTATATATTTTTATTAATTTTAGTGATAACAGCAATAGAAATACAAACTCTGTGAAAATTTTAACAGTCTAGCTATTACTGGCACGCAGTTAGACGGACCCACATCGGAGGCTTAGTAACAGGGCTCCGTTTGGTATCCTTTGGGAATTCGACCTTAAAAAATATCAAGTTGAATTCCCTGACCCCAAATATGTATACTTAGACACCAAGTTTGTGATTCTAGGTGATTTTGAACCCGAGATATTAATAATAATTTTGAAATTGAAATTGAAATTGTTTATTTCGGACATCATCCATAGTTGGTTAGTGATACATTTACTTACGAACTATGTTAGTAGCTACAAAATTTACTAAAAATATAATATTTAATAACAATACATTAAGTTATATTACATTTAAATTAAATTGAATTACATAAAATTAAAGTTATTATTCGGCCTCACATGCATGCCTGCCCAGTGCCTGATCATAGGACTATCTATCCTATCTGCGACCACCTTCAGGAGAGTGTTAGGGCTGCCCCGCACGCGCGCCCACAGGGACGCCACGCGCTTGCGCAACACGGCGGTGAAGCCGTCCGTGCTGCTATCGGCAAACATTCCCGACGCGCTGCAGCGCCAGGGCAGCCCCAGCAGTCCCCTGAAGGCGTTATTATATTGGACACGCAGAGCGCTAAATGTCCTTTTCGTGTAATTGCTCCACAGGGCGCACGTGTACATCGTCTGACAATATGCCTTAAATAAGGTGATTTTGACCTCTCGTGAACAACGTGCGAACCTCCGTGAGAGCATATTACCCCGGACTGATAGCGCCCTGCGTTCCCTTTCTAGGTCTTCGTCGTCTTTTAGGGTGTCCGTGACCCAGTGACCCAAATATTTAAAGCTGGTAACCTGCTTAAGAGGAGAGCCATCGAGAGTAATTGGCGGAACAGGGTAAGTTTTTGTACCAGATTTAAAAATCATTACCTCGCTCTTTTTCACATTATATTTGAGTCCATGGGCCACGGCAAACCTTTCACAAATAGACAGTAGTCTCCTAAGTGCTTCGATTGAGGGGCTCAGCAGTACCATATCGTCGGCGTAGCTGATATTATTAACGCAACAGCCGTCCACCGAGCAACCCACGCCGGCACTGCTGAGCTCCTCAATCAACCCATTCACATACGCGTTAAACAAAACTGGTGATGTAAGACCCCCCTGTCTCACACCACACTTCATCTTATAGGTTTGAGAATAGCTTCCAGCCCATCTAACCGCATTGGTTTGGTTATCATACCAATACTTAAATATACCTATTATTTCAGGCGGTAGACTTGTGTCGTTGCTCAGCTTCTCCCACAGCTCATTATACGACACTAGGTCAAATGCTTTCGACAAGTCCAAAAAGCACGCGTATACCGGCGTCTTTCTATCAGTGTAGTAACGCACGGTGTGCTTAAGACATAGCACAGCCTCCTCGGTTGACAGCCCAGGCCGAAAGCCGAACTGGGCGTCATGAAGACGTATGTGTTTATTTAAATATGTATTAAGCACCCCGTCCATCACCTTCGCCAGTATAGTGGCGAGAGAGATCGGCCTGTAATTGGACTTGTCGGAAGCATCGCCCGTCTTATTTTTAATGATAGGTACAACTATCGTCCTCATGAGATCATCCGGAAGGTAATTGTGACGTATACATAGAGTGAAGAGCATTGCAAGAACCCTGGGGAGATGGACACCCGCGTTCTGCAGATGCTCGATACTCAGACCGTCGTGTCCGGGCGATTTACCTCTTTTCATATTACGAATAACCTTTGAGACTTCAGCTGGTGTTACTCTGACTGGATCACCGCGAACACGACACCCAGCATCGACCATCGGCTCCCGCGCGTCCCCCGCCAGAGGGTCCACTTTAAAGTGGTTCATGAAGAGGTTGGCAATATCTCTAGGCTGGCTGACACCCTCAACACTCACGGGTAGACTCACTCTTGGATTGATCTTATTAGTTGCTTTCCAGAAGTTGGTGAAGTTTTTAGACCTGTGATGAGAGGCAATTATGTCCATCTTTAATTGTTCTTTGTTATTTTGACAGTATTTAAGCTTAGATTTAAATTCTTTCTTAGAGTGATACATTTCATCATACAATCGGCCTGCCCTAGGCTTACCAGACTGGCACCATTCTAGAAAACAAGATCTTGCTCTCTGGTGAGCCTCCCTTACATGTTTGTTCCAGCCTATGACATTGCCGACCCCTCTGGGCTTTTTTCTTTTACAGCTAGCAATTGAGGCATCCCGTAATACTGTAATAACCGAATAATAAAGGCTAGTAATTATTTTCCTGTGTTCAGGATCACTACATAGATTATCACAACATAATGTTAACTCACTCGGGAAATCAATTTCCTTCAACTTACAATTACAAACATCTAGATATTCTTTTATTTGAGAGGTGTCACGCTCCCCCCATATTATGCCATTTAGCAAGTTCTCATCAACACTGATACTGCTAAGATTTGTATTTTTAGGTACACTATTACTTAGGTTACACACTATTTCTATTGGAAAGTGGTCGGACCAGTATACGTCGCAGTGTATTTTAGCAGCGATAACGGTTTGTCTAGCCGCTGTTGTGGTCACACAATGGTCAAGCCACCTCAAACAAGCCACCTCAAACCTCAAATAATATACCTATAATTCAAAATGACCCCAACAAAAAAAAGATGGCCGTCGGAGGAGTTCGTTCCTATCAAAAACTTAAAGCTATGTATGTACCTAACTAGTACCTGAAAAAAAATTGGTGGTTTTGTCTGGTGTGTCCGCATTTACGACAATTTGTTCCGGCAGTCTGCCCCACTACAACAGATAAGAATTGTATTCCACTGTTACTTTGCTCCTTTAGGGAATTACACTAAGAGGATGATGACTTTGCAAACGACAACCGGGGAAATGCTAGGAGGACGATGACTTTGCAAACGACAACCGGGGAAATGCTAGGAGGACGATGACTTCGCAAACGACAACCGGGGAAATGCTAGGAGGACGATGACTTCGCAAACGACAACTGGGGAAATGCTAGGAGGACGATGACTTTGCAAACGACAACCGGGGAAAACGCTAGGAGGACAATGACTTTGCAAACGACAACCGGGGAAATGCTAGGAGGACGATGAGTTTGCAAACGACAACCGGGGAAATGCTAGGAGGGCGATGACTTTGCAAACGACAAACGGGGAAATGCTAGGAGGACGATGACTTTGCAAACGACAACCGGGGAAAACGCTAGGAGGACAATGACTTTACAAAGGACAACCGGGGAAATGCTAGGAGGACGATGACTTTGCAAACGGCAACCGGGGAAAACGCTAGGAGGACAATGACTTTGCAAAGGACAACCGGGGAAAACGCTAGGAGGATGATGACTTTGCAAACGACAACCGGGGAAAACGCTAGGAGGACAATGACTTTGCAAAGGACAACCGGGGAAAACGCTAGGAGGACGATGACTTTGCAAAGGACAACCGGGGAAAACGCTAGGAGGATGATGATATTACTTTGCAAATTGAACATAATTTTAATATAACGTTAGGTTGGGGTTTCCAAAATACCATATTTATAAATACTAGCCCTGATGTTTTTGTGTAGTCAGAGAATTCAATACCGTTTAATACTAGTTGTATAATAATTCCATTATGTTTGAAAATATTCCACAGTAACACAATTAAAATATAAGGATACCACTTTATGAGCAGGAGAAATTTTGCGGTTTTTTTTTTCTAACTATTTCGGTAACTAATTCATCAGGCGAAAAAAGGGTCATTACTAGGGAAAGCGACACGGCAAAGCATTGACGGTTCTGCTTCGAGCCCATGAGTCAAGAAGTGCAGTTGGAGACCACAATTTGAATTGGACAAAAGTTTTTAAGTGCCCTTTTTTAGGGTTCCGTAGCCAAATGGCAAAAAACGGAACCCTTATAGATTCGTCATGTCTGTCTGTCAGCCACTTTTTTCCGAAACTATAAGAGCTATACTGTTGAAACTTGGTAAGCAGATGTATTCTGTGAACCGCATAAAGATTTTCACACAAAAATCGAAAAAAAACATTAAGTTTTAGGGGTTCCATACACAGAATTTAAACTCAAAAAAAAAAAAATATCAAACCCATACCCAAAAAAAAAATTTTTTGAGTTTAAATTCTGTGTAGGGTACCTATGGATAGGTCTTCAAAAAAGATATAAAGGTTTCCAATATCATTTTTTTCTAAACTGAATTGTTTACGCGAGAGACAGTTCCAAAGTGGTAAAATGGGCACACATTTTACCACTTTGGAACTGTAACTTCTAAAATAAGAGAATGATAAAACTAAAAAAAAAAATATGATGTATACCATGCAAACTTCCACCGAAAATCGGTTTGAACGAGATCTAGCTAGTAAGTAGTTTTTTTTTTTAATACGGCATAAATCGTAAACAGCAATTTATTTTACGGAACCCTTCATGTGCGAGTCCGACTCGCACTTGGCCGCTTTTTTTCTACAATTAAAACCTTTTAGGGTTTCTATTTAACAACTAAAATAAACTACATTAAACATTACTAATATTGTTCCTGTTACTTAGTCGTTTGATCTAAGCATGTAATAAATATCAAAATAAATGTGATAGTTTGTTAAGTACTGGACGAACTCTTCTGCATCGGGGCTAGTAGTCCATTACTGCAGAGGCCGGAAAAATAGGGATTGCCGGCCAAGTAGATATAGAAGGATAGGAAGAGACTGGCAATCCCTTTGTACGCCAATATATTTACATACAGTGCTTTTCTCAAACATGCAATGAAAAAAAATTACCAACTTTTTTTTGTAGCTGAACGCCAAGACGTCGTGTCACAAATTGATATTGAAACAAAAAAAGGTTGCAGCCTTCCAATTTTGTATGAAATTCGTTTACGGATCTCTCTCTATCTCGTGTCGCCGTATCCGAAACGTGATACTTCGCATCCTATTCAACACCGTCATTATTTCATTGCCTGTTTGAGAAAAATACTGAATGATCACTTTGCCAGATTCCCAGACTCTCTCAGACCAGACCTAACATTATATTCAAAGGCAAAATCTATTCAGAGACGGAATTGTTTTGGATAATTAGATAAGGTCATAATAAATCAATATGATATAAAAAATGGTGTTTCGGGAATGAGTAAGCTAGGTTGCCTTAACAGTGCACTTTTGAGCTAGGCGAACTAGAAATAGTAAGCAGCCTACTGCTAAGTAGTACACTCAAGAGCAAAAGTTTCGGGTCAGTGAAATACCGTCATATTTCCTAAAATAGTGCAAGGTTGTACAGTTTTTTAATCCTGTCATGATCTTTATTAAATTTTACATCTATGTAAACTACAGAAATAAAAGTAAAAAAAAAACGTTACTAGGTTTATCGGACTCTTAAAAACCCAATAAAAAAAACAACGTTAACGGAGCGAGATATCGCAAAAATCGTCATATTTGGATGTCGATATTTTTATGATAGGATCCCGAAAATTGCTAATACATTTGGGTATTACGAAGAATAGTATATTGTGTAAATAAGACTAGTGTAAAATATTTAAAAAAACCTATTGCGGTTATTTAATTTAGGGTGACCCGAAACTTTTGCTCTTGAGTGTACTACTACTACTAGCAGCTTTGGGGTAGGGTAGCTGTGTAGTAGTACTGCTCCTAAGTAGTGTTTTTATATGATTATCGATTCGACTGGTCGATTCGCTCGGTATCGACCGACGACCTGTATATAGATTAGTGTAGTAACACCCTTATTTTCAGTAAAAAATCTTGTATTTGAGTTGAATTGTAACAAATCGGATATCATTGTACGTACTCGTATACAAACCAGAAATAGTGTGTAAAACAAATGTGTTCAATGACGCGAAAATATGTATTGTTAATTATGTATTAATTATTTCTAGACTAAGATAGATTTTGATAATGTTTAATAGATAAGATACCAATCAGGTAAAAGCAAATATTCTACGTTTGTTTTTTTCTGTCCTGCATTATTCACATTATTGATGCTGCTGTTGCGTCGTCGGTATAAGCAGGTCATAAAATATAATAGATTTTAGATTCAGATGCAGTGCCTATATCTGTATGAACAGTCATGGCCAGATAATTAAGAACATGATTTTATTTCCCATACAGTTGCATACAAATATGACTTTTCGAATTTAATGATGATTTAAAATATGTTTGGCCAATTTTATTTCTGAGTATATGGAGGTATCTGTGTCTAAATAAGATTTAATTTAGTTTATATATAAGTTCTGTAAAAGTTGTGCTTAAAAAAATACGGATGGTCAAATGGACAGTTTTTACCAGTTCATACTGTAATTAGGAACAATGTATGAACTTATAAAAAGTGTTGATTTGATCGCCTGTATTTTTTAAAGTCTAAATTTTACAGAAGCTCTTTTGCACTATATTAAATACTGTTTAAACACGGTTACATCCGTGTAATCAGAAACAAAATTAATCAAACACATTATAAATTATCATCAAATTTGAAAAGTCATATTTGTATACAACTGTATGGGGAAAAAAATCATGTTCTTAATTATCTGGCCATGACTATATGTACGAATTTCGATGTAATCTATGCCGTACGCGACTCGCGAGTTGAGAATTAATAGTACATAATAAACCACAGTATATTTTTTAGCATATTTAGTGGAAAACAATTTGATACATATATTATGTTTAATAATAAATAAGTACCAGATAGCTTATAGATTTGACTCCTGGAATAGCTTAAAAATATGTAGAGTAATGAAATAGTGAAATTTATGTAGTAATGGCTACACACAAACAGTTTTACCGCAGCATGAAACTTTCAACACAAACCAATATACCTACCAAGCTTGACTAATCTTAAGGTCTCTTAATATATTTATTATCAACATAGATGGTACTTTGTATAGGTGCTTCCAGGTATAGTTAAACCGATTTCAACTAAGCTCATGAATGGCCTTTGTTCTGAGCTTATGAAAAGACATTGTTTGCGAACGCGTGTAAAAATTTGCAAAAAAAATGTTAGCGCCACGTAAAATGTTGAATAATGAACTCTATCTTCTTCCACAATAGATTCCAAATTTGCTATGAGATAAAGTACCACACACAGCGCCTTATACCTGGCTCGCTGGGAGCGGGTTTTTTTTTCTTTTAGTCCATTTTGAATCTATTGAACAAGACGATAGAGTTCATTATACAATGAACATTTTATGTGGCGCTAACCTTTTTCTCACAATAACACAGTCGTATTGTTAGACTTGAATGCTATTGTTCTAAAGGTAAGAAGATCAGTCCAGTTCAAAAAATCTCAACTATAGCTTGTCCTTGCAGACGAAATAGTCCATATCAATATCAACTTTTGGGCTTAATTCTGCCTTCGAGGAAAACTTACTGTTGACAAATTAACTTAGCTACAATGGGCAATGGATGAAAATTTTAGAAGTGCCTGATTATTTTTATGGTGATAGGAATAACCTTCCTTAGCACCAGAAAAAAGTTGCAGACTTTTCAGTTGCGTCAATTATTTTTGAAAAATATAAACGGAGTCCTCACTTACGTTTTGGGTTTAGGACAGCGAATGAGACACTTTCCTTGATCCGTCTCATATTACAAGAAAATATCTTAAATATCCGTGGTAAACTGACACTGGCAATGATATTGACAGGTGCAGCAGCTATATTTGTCATTGCCAGGGTAAAATATTTATAAAAAAAAATTGCAATATGAGACGGATCAAGGAAAGTGTCTTATTCGCCGTCCTAAACCCAACACGTAATTGAGGAAACTGTTTATATTTTTCAAAAATAATTGACTCAGCTGAAAAGTCTGCAACTTTTTTCTGGTGCTAAGGAAGGTTATTCCTATCACAAAAAAAATAATCAGGCACTTCTGAAATGTTCATCCATTCCCAATTAAGAGTACAAAGCCAAATTTAAAAGTGCATTATATTGCATAATATTGGCTATTAATTGTTGTTTTGTGCCCCCTCCATATTTACGGTAATGAATATCTAGTCTCCTTCAATTGCTTTTATAATCTGTGCTAAATGTTGTCCAAGACCACTTATTAATAAATTAGGACATAAGTTTGTTTTAAAACATGCTCAATCATTTTATTTATCTAAAATGTATATATCTATATGCATCTTTTTAAGAAAATGCTATTAAGTTAGTATATATTAAGCGAATGCAAGATAATAGGTAATGTGTGCTGGCTGTACGCAATAAACCATAATACACCAATAATAATAATAACTGATGACACTTAGTGTGCATAGCGATTTCCTCTCGAAAATATTGATTAAATAGGATACCCTAGATTGCCTTAAATATACAGAAAAACATAGATTAATTAAAGGCTTCATCATCATCAGCTAGCTAGCTAGATATATATACCTACTTGCATACGTGAAGTTAGATCTTGGAACGTTGGAACTCCAAATATAATGGGAAACTAAAGTAATTATATGAATATGTAACACCACCATAATAATTGGCTTCACAGCATCAGATAATCACATGATTAAATCAGGATGAAGCAATTAAAACCATATTCTTTATAAAATTGTAAATACTTTTTTCTGTTCAAAAATTGTAATAAATTTTTAATATTATACCGCCGGCATTTTATTTTATTGAGTAGTTTTCATTACATTATTTTGGAACTTCTGTGATTCATTCTTTTCGTGTTCCTCTATTTTTTGGATTCTGTATCTTCGTGGTATTCGTTGGAAGTACCTTTCGGAGTTAAAATGTAAGTCTAATTAAATACACATCCAACTAACAGGCACAGCGGCGGCACGTGCCACGTAAATCGAAACTCGAAGTTCGTATATATTGCATCCCTGTCACTCGAGTATTGTAAGTGCGATAGAGATGGATATACCCGAACTTCGAAGTTCGTGGTTATAGCTCAGTCACCATTGTCATCAAAGATTTGTATGAAATTTTCACCTTGTATAATTGGAATATTAAGGTGAAAAACTGTAAACATATGTTTGATGACGTCGTCGTCCGAACAATGTACAATCAGACAAATTTCTCACAGTTTTTTTCTCATCATCACAACTATCTATGTATAGTCAGGATATATATCACGGAGTGAGCAATCTAGATAGATTAGTACCTACATAAACTTACCACTAACACCGGGCCCCATTGAAGAATCGGAGTCAGAAGTCACTTCGGAAACACTACCCAACCATTCCTGAAAGTAAACTCAATCTGAATTTGGTTCGACTTACATATTGTGGCTATAGGTACTAGCGTGGTTTATATAGAAAAGACGCTTTGATGTGACTTTCCTCGCCCTATTCTGCCAATTTCACAAGAGCAAACAAGTCTCATCAAACTCACCAGATGGCGTGGTATTAGCGAGGTCACATTTGTCATTTTATCATCGTCATCCATATCCATCGTCATATATCGTGCTCCCTGGCAACCCCACTTTCTATATCGGGACTTCTGAGTATATGAAAAAATTGTACCGAACTAGTACTTACTTGAAAAAAGTTGTAAGTACCTCAATAGTTTCGAGAGTACAATTATTTTAAACAGGTTGCTGGGTAGCATCTCTCCAGCAACCCCAAACTTAAAAAGAAGGAATTTCGCGTAGAATCTAAGTTTTTTGGCTAAAATAAGGCCCAAAAAAATTGTACTCGTCTCTCGTTTTTACCGTTGAACGAGATATCTAAGCTAGTTAAATTACCAAATTTGCGCCAGAAAGTGAACGCCTGTGTGACACCAGCAATACGGAAAACACATGTACTCCATATTTTGCTAATATTTTTCATCAGGCGCAAAAAAAAAAGTATAACTGCGAGTACCTGGCCATAGCTGACTCATTCAACGTTAAAAACCAATGAGTACAATATTTCCAGCCTAATGTTTGCCTGGTGGCGGTCATATGCTATGCTACGCGTAAAGTTTTTGTTGGTTAGGCCGAGTTCCTCCGGCAACTGGAACTATTCGGCATCGATGGCACTTTCAGAAACCTGGCTATCGTACGTTACAGCAGTCTATTCCTGTGCAATGCAATGATTTTTTTGCGCCTGATGAAAAATATTAGCAAATACTTGTGGTTTCCGTATTGCCGTGTCACGCAGGCGTACGCTTTCTTGCGCAAGTTTGGTATCTAGCCTAGCTATCTCGTTCAACAGTATGCACGAGAGTACAATTTTTTGGGCCATATTTTACCCAAAAAACTTAAATTCTATGCGAAATTCTTAAGTTTGGGGTTGCTGGAGAGATGCTCCCCAGCAACCCCAGTTTAAAATAATTGTACTTACTCTCGAAATTATTGAGGTACAATTTTTTCAAGTAAGTACTAATTCGGTACAATTTTTTCACATACATACTCAGAAATCCCGAAATAGAAAGTGGGGTTGCCAGGGAGCATGTCATCAGTTAAGCCAGACTTCGTAATTGACTATCGAGTAATTCACACGATTGCGTTATATTATAAAGCAGCCGCCCTCTCGCGCGCTTACATATTTTCTAGTAAGGGACGAATATTTTATATCCCATATGAAGTGCACATGTATCCTGGTAGAACGAACCCACAAAGATTACCTAAAGTACAACATGTGCCGTCATATACCTTGTCAGGCGGGATTAGTCTGTCAGCTTTTTTCATGTACTTAAAGTTAGCCTTCTGTCCGAGATCTACCAAATGCTTGGTAACATCAGTTGTTGACATAGCCTTAGTCAGCATGTCTTCAAGAGTTTGGGGGTCCTTTTCTAGCAGCCCTGGAAACATTATTGCTAACGGTTTCATTTCCGGACCGTCTTCCAGTTCCATCTAAAAGTAAAATTCATCATGTATTGCATACCCTAGCCTAGAGGCCTAGATAGAGCAAACAGACACTGGTTATAGTTAAATTCGCCGCACAAACTAAAACCTGCTCAGTAGGTAGTGCGTTGTTATGTAATTGTTAATTAATTGAATGATATAGGTACCTAGTTATGTATTATTATTAAGAGCCTGTTGTGTCCCACTGCTGGGCAAAGGCCTCCCCCCTCCGTTTCCAGACTTCGCGTTCTTGAGCAATCTCTGGCGGTCTGGCCAATCCTTTAAAAGGAGTCTAGCTCGTCTCGCCATTGCCGACGAGGTCTGCCGCGTCTCCGTTTTGAGTTGTCGGGCTGCCAGTCAGTTGCAATCTTACGAGTAGCCCAAAGCTCGTTCGGCATGCGGGTGACATGACCAGCCGAGTCCCATTTCAACTTAGCCACTTTCCGAGCTACGTCTACTATTTGGGTCTTGGAGCGCAGCGTTCCGGATACGATCCATTAATTTTACACCTAATATGCTGCGCTTCATGGCTCGCTGGGAAACCCCGAGTTTGGACTTCTGAGATAGTGTCAAAGACCAATTAAGTCGGTGCACCGTAGGTGAGGATCGGTAGTAGGTATTCACAATTGCACATGTCGATGAGTCTCCGCTTGAGTGATAGTGGGAGATCACCCTTCATCAGATGTTTCATAGACCAAAAGCTCCTCCAGGCGTTTTCAGTCCGTCTTTTTACTTCCTTCTCTTGTCGAGCCTGGAAGGAAACTAGTTGGCCCAAATAAATTCTCCGTTAATCTCAACCCTACGTGCGGTGCTAATTCGTCATGAGCTTGGTCTTTGACATATTCATCGCCAGTCCAACCTCGAGGCTTGCGTTGCTTAGATCTTGAAGAATAGTTTGTAGCTCGGAAGCAGATGAAGAGAACAGGACGATGTTATCGGCAAATCGAAGATTGGTCAATCTTCTTTTTCCGATGACACATTTATGAACCGATGTGTACAATCTTTTTTTAATTGAAAGTATATGCTTCCAGATTGGTCCCATTGTTTCCAAAGCCCCAGTTGGATGATGGGAACCATGAGGAATTGAGGGAACTCCTCAAATATATTAGGCCCGCGTGTGTTCAATATCTTCTATTATAACTCGTGTATTTACACCCGGAAATCATAAATTTGGGGAAGTGGAAGTGATGATGAAGACCACAGATGGCTTGTGGAACTTGTCAATGATGTACTTCAAACTATATAAGTACCTATACGTCACATATTCTGATATGATTCCGTTGAAATAGCAAACAATGAAGTGCCAAAGGTAATTCTGAGATCCTTGAGGAATCGCGGAAGTCCTCAAATATTATAGGTCCACATACAGCGATTTGGTTTATTGGTCTAAAAATCAACGCATTTGCTCTCGGAATGATGAGGTAAATTGAAAAAAAAAAATTGGAAATGTTCATGTGGCTTGGCGGAGTACTGAATTGAAGTCGGTTAAAACTTTGTTTTGAAAGTGAATTATTGAATATCGAAAGATGCACCAGAAGACTGTAGTTTTACTGCGGCTGTACTATTAGTGTAGATGGTAGTGATGAGTTATATATACCTAGTTATGCATGTGAAAGTTTAATTATTAGCTTGTAAATTTTATAATATTATATTTCCGACACGATTGTTAAATGGTTATGGAATTAATAAATTGAATTGAGTAAATTTTCGGGTGTAATCAGAACCAATTTGAGGTGAGGCGGGGCTGTATGGGCGTATACTCGTATTATATCCACCAGCGGGCTCGGCGGCAAAGCGCGTCGTAGTTACATGCTCTCTGAACCTGCGCGAATGACGCCATATCGGTTCTACTTGGGATTAACCTAACCAACAACTCAGAGTAATAAAGAGCATATATTATGTAGGTCACAATCTAACTACCTACCTACTTTATTTAACCAGTATAATTCTTATCTTCGATTCAGTAGGTACCTACCAGTGGCGGGGCGCCCATACAAGCCGATTCCCACCGGCTTACCTAAAATTTATTTTTACGTAAGCCTATAGTTATATACTCTTAACTCTTTCGTCATTTTTTTTTGTTCCGGGTTGCCCATTGAAAATATTCTCGCGCTGCCACTGGTACCTACTTACTTACAATCGCCTGCGTTCACGGTATTCCACCCTTAGGGCGATTATCGTTTGAACGTCTCGCGTTATTTGAAGGAAAGTGCAGAGTTTAGCTCGTTGCAATGAACAAGGTCAAGGCGCGAACGCAAGGGATTGTACAGTCGTTACGGGTGAATCTTATGGGCGAAGCGAGTCGAGGAAGATTTTGATGTACTTATGAGGTCAAAGTATAGCATGCGTAAGCGAACCTTTGATTCGCCTTGTAAGCTAATTAAATGGCTGGCCAATGGTTAAGGGTTTAGTGCCTTGAGGTCCACACAACCGTCCGGTCGGAGGGCGGACGGTGCATCAACGCATTCCCCCAACGGAAAAAATAAATAAAATGGTTCTGATGTATGAAAATTACTAGATACCTCTTCAGTACATTCACTGCTCATGGCTCTAGGTGTATGTAAAATGTCTACCCATTCGGAGTCTTTGGCTTGCAAAGGACAAAACATTTCTGCAACATCATTACTGTCTCCCGTAGGTCTTGAACCCTGAAATCCATAGAACTATTATAAGTTCGAAAGTAACTATGTCTTCCTGTCTAGCTGTTTGTTATCTTTTCACGCTTAAACCACAGAATCGATTTAGATGATTTGCTTTAGACATATTGAGTTTTGAAGAAGGACGTGCTATTTTTTATCCTAAAAGGCATCCTATGTGGGTGAAGCACTTGAGCCCCCCCCCCCCCCCCCCCCAAGATCCGTTACTGGGCGTAAGTTTGCATGGTTATACCATTAACGAGTTCTACGCGGACGGAAACGCGGGCACGGCTATAAATAAATATAAAGGGACAATCTTACACAAATCGACCTATTCCCATAGTAAGCGCAATAAGACTTGTGTTATGTACTAGAGACGATACATAGAAAACATCCAGTACGCAGAAACAAATGTTCATGCTCATCACATACATATATGCCCTTACTGGGATTCGAACCCAGGACCTTCAACTTGGTAGGCAGCGTCACTACCCACTAGGCTAACCGGTCGGCTATGGCCTATGGTACGCAACAAGGTAAGAGTGCGGCAGTAAGGAATGCGGTTGTCCCCCTCCTGCGAGACAGTCCCCTCTGTCTCTCACCTCATCCGTCGCCCGCACTCCTGTTATTTCGCTTACTATAGTTTGCATAATATTCACTTTAATTTACTGAGTTTAATTACTGATGCTTGATGGATATTTGCAGATGATAGTGATGATGTTTTATTTTTCGGTTTTTTAGCCTTTTTCTTTTTAGACTCATTTGTATTCATTTTGTTGAAACCATCCTGTAATATTTTTTGCTTAGTTTCTTGGTATTTGTGTTAGTAATAATAATTTACAGGTAATAAAATGAAAACTGACATGACGGTGTTAACAAATATGGATTTATTGTTATTGTATTGACAGCAAAGACTGACAATCTAGATTTTAGTGATCCCAGTGATTAAATTATAAAAATAAAAGAGGCTTATTACCCTATTATGGTACAGAGGTCTGTATGATTCCTTTTTGCTGTTTCACATTAGTAACAATAATCAATAAATTAAAAATCGAAGTAAATATACAATCATATGGCGTGTAGAAATTAAATATCCTAAATATTATATTTAGGATTCGTGTTTTCATAACACCATATAAAAGGTCTGAAGCTTACATTATTTTTGAAATACATCTTGATCATCATCGCAAGCTGCTATAAAAACTCAATCCTTCATCATAAGCTTGTATATATAACCAAGTGCTGTATTTGTCTCATAAAACACTAACTATATCCTTCTACTTTGAAGAAACAATAAAACAATATTTTACGCACGGCAAGTTTTATGTGCGCGGTGCCATACAAATTGTACCACGCATCCGCGCGGCGCGCGTTTTACATATAGTCAGAAGTTTTGTAAAGACTATTACACACCTTGCAATTTGTCACAATGCAACTTGCAATTAATTGAACGACTACTGTCTCTTTTCAAGTTAGCTGCGTCGCTGTCGGTTGTTGTGACAAATTGGAAGGTGTTTAATGGCCTTAACACCCGTCTGCCAAACCGTGCCATGTGTTTTGCGCCCTAAATTCTTGTGAAACAATTCAAATGACCATAAAAAAATTGATGTTCACATGACAGAAGTTACATTAAATAGACATTGATCAGAACTATGAGTAGTCATCATCTTCATCCATGTCACTCTTGGGTCCAGTAGGCGGTGGCACATAGGGCTGTGCAGTCACGTCGGAACCCACAAGTCCCTGTTGTTGCAACAACAGCCATTGCTGTTGATCCTGCTTTGCTTGTTCTTCACGGGCCTGAAAATACAAACTTATTTTAAACTATAGGTTTTCAACCTATTTATAATGGAATAATATTTGACAATCTACTAATCTTCCCTATTCTCTTTTTTCTTACACTAAATTGTGTTATTCTTACTGTAAACCACCGGTCGGCAACAGGCGCATGAGACCCGCAAGCCTTGCTGTTTTGTATGTAAGTCACAAATAAATAAATAATAAAATAAATATTACGGGACAATCTTAAACAAATCAACCTAGGCCCACGGTAAGCTCAGTAAGGCTTGTGTTGTGGGTACTAGGCGATGATATATATAATAGATACATACATATAGATCCTTATATACATATATAACATCCATAACTCAGGAACAAATATTCGTGATAAATACACAAATAAATGCCCTGACCTGGATTCGAACCCGGGACCTCCAGCTTCGTAGGCAGAGTCACTACCCACTGGGCTACGGAGGCCGTTAAACACATGACTAATAAGTGCGGCCTGTGCGCAGATGTTCTGTTGACGATGAAATCCTGCAGATTAAACCTTTACGAAGCTAAGACTAAAACTCCCGATCGCCAAATCTTATTCGTTTTTAGGGTTCCGTACTCAAAGAGTAAAACGGGACCCTATTACTAAGACTTCGCTGTCCGTCCGTCTGTCTGTCTGTCACCAGGCTGTATCTCAAGAACCGTGATAGCTAGAGAGTTGAAATTTTCACAGATTATGTATTTCTGTTGCCGCTATAACAACAAATACTAAAAACAAAATACAATATTTTTTTAAGGGGGGCTCCCATACAACAAATGTGATTTTGTTGCCGTTTTTATAGATAATGGTACGGAACCCTTCGTGCGCGAGTCCAACTCGCACTTGGCCGGTTTTTGAAATATATTTTTTTGAAAGTCGGTGAAATTTTACCCGGATATAGACGTAACCTTCAATTAAAATGAGTACTATCGTAAATACAGAGAAAGTTTAAACAAAACTTTTAGCCCTACTAAAATAATGTTCAACAGATTAACTTTTTCATCAAATAATTCCGTGGATTATTGGAGTTATCACATTTTGAAATTTTTTGTTAGGGTTGTCACAATACCCGGATATAAACTTATTAGTGAGCTCATATTGTTATTATAAAATAAACTGGTCTTAATCGCGTTAATTGTAAAGTTAAATTATATAAAAATTACATTTATACAATTACCCCGACGTTGGGGATGCGTCGTAGCACCCATGGCACGAGGGTGTCACTTCGCAGTTTAGGTACATTTTGCCGGCGCGCCGCCCGGGCAGGCGTATGGCAGTGGCCGTGAAAATCATTAATGTTAAAATCAATATAAAATATATCAATATTGTACCTTGACTTGTAACAATTGTTATTTAAATATATTTATTTCTTCTTTATATAAAACTATATTACTGATTAATCTTCTTCGACTTCAAGACAAACTGATTGATCATCTAGTCTAGATGGTGTAAATCGTCATAAATACAGTCTACTATTAAATTAAATATTAGGGGACAATCTTACACAAATCGACCTAGTCCCATAGTAAGCTCAATAAGGCTTGTGTAATGGGTACTAGACGAAGATATATTTAATAGATATAAATATTAAACACCACATGCAAAACATCTAAGACTCAGAAACAAATATACATGCTCATCAAAATCAAATATTTATTCTGCAAATAGACACAAGGACACTTTTACATGTCAAATGGTATTTTGCGATATAATAATAATAATCTTACACAATCACACAAATATTAGCCCTTACCGGGATTCGAACCCAGGACCTCTAGCTTCGCTCTAGGCTAACCGGTCATCAAATCACTAGGCTAACCGGTCGGTGCGAATGTAATCCCTTGGAGCAAAGGAATGTGTTGATTCGTGAGACCGTACTGTGAGGTTGTTTGTTCTAATATCTCTTTTCATCACACTTGCTCATGAATGGTGTTATTCTATGCCTGTATACGGAAGGACAATGGCCTAAATTGTTCCCGCGGGAAATAATGGTCCCAAGGGAGTAATGAGCGTGTGTGTGATCTGATTGGTTAAGCAAATCTTGACGGCCGCGTACGACAAGAATTCTGGCTCTGTGATTGGTAATCGAGCAGGCCATGCCCTGCAAGAACCACATGCTCCATGCTCTGTGATTGGTTGAAATATTGAAACTACGCCCCCCACTCGCACTGATCTGGAAGTGAAGTTGTCAATTTCGTCAACATTTGATTGGTGCGCTTGTATAAAACATAGATTTTTCTGTATTTTTTAGTTATTTATTTCCACGCAACTGTGATGAAAAACATTGTGTATAACACGGGCGTAAGAATATTGCAAACTCGAGTCATCAAAAGCCCTCCGCCTCACGGCGTCGGGCTTCTGATAGACTCTCGTTTGCAATATTCCTCATACGCCCCTTGTTAAACAATGTACTATTTCTGTCTCCCGTCACAGTACTCTTAACCCCAGCTTTAACAGTTTTTCGGACCCTGATCTTATTAACTCCAGACGGACGGACGGTAAATAGTCATTAATTCCACTATGGGAGTTGCCACCAAGAAGTCGGGTTCTATCTTTTTTGTTTTAACCGCAGCCACAACGTTCGCGAAGCTGATGTGACTTAGTTTCCCTATGTGACTTTTGTACCACTACCACTACCCACCACTACTATTAGCACCACCATGATATCAAAACTAAATGCTTAAAGGACGAAGAGGACAAAGTAATCGACATAGATTTTTCTAACGAGCTTTCCGGTATATTGATGACTGTGTTCACATGTCTGAGAAAGGAAGTAAAAGTTGTGTCTTTCATATCATCACCCCCTTTCTGTTTAATCAAATCTACTATAGCAAATATCTTCTCAATGTCCTGGTCCCAATTTGCATTAGCTAACTAAATATCTATTACATGTATTATGTGGGGGATTCGTTTTTAAGTTTCAGTGGATGTGGTCGGAGTGGCTTCATAAGACGGCACTGTCAGCAGGGCTAAGGCGGCAGTAGGAAGAGGTTGTTTATGCAGGTTCCTTTGCCTCTGTGCTTGTCGTTGCGCTGAAATGATCGGATTCGAAGACACCAGTGCCCTATGGAACAGGTCGAACATTGTTTTGGTCCTGCTGGATTTACGGGTGTGGTGTTCGCGACCATGACGCCAAAACTTATAACTGGTAGTCCATCATTAGAATAAACACACCAACAATATGAGTGTTCAGAGGGCTCCACCAATACTTTTGTGCTGCATGTGCTAAATAACGAACAAGGCATTGCAAGGCAAATACCTTGCTTTCCGCCTTCTTCCTTCCTTAGACGACAACAATTTATCAAAACAGTGAAATGTCGGCAATGCAGAATAAGAAAATAGACCCTGTGCTCTGAACAATAGAAAGTGAGAAAGACAATACAATAGTGGTTATATTGAAACTCTTGTAAATGGCAAATTAAAAACAATATTTCATAACTCGTTAGTGCCAACCCTGAATCCGGATATTCCGGTTATGTCATAACTATACAGAAAACTCGAATAATCCACGCAATAACAGCTCCGTATTTTTACATCATGGAGAACGAATGGTATATTATGTGTAAAAATACTTTTAATAATATTCAGTACTTGTTGAGAAAAATAATAATAACGAATTTTATAAATATCTTAATATCTTTGAAATTTATTAAGAAAAAATTGTATTAATTAATGAATACTGTCTTTATTAAGTTAATATGAGACAATGTAATATGTTTGACTAGTATTTATAATTTCGAAATTATTATCACTTGTACTAAAACCCGGATGAAAAAGATACGATTTTCAAAAACATTTTTTTCAAAAGCTAATAAGATTTGACGATTGGGAGTTTTAGTCATAGCTTCGTAATGGTTTAATCTGCAGGATTTCATCGTCAACAGAACATTGACAAAAATTATGGCGCTTGTCACACTGTGCTGCGTCAATTTCGTTAGCTAAGTACTATGTGGCCCTGGGTTTACAGGTTGCCGACCACAGCTCTAAATTAATGTGACCAAAACGCCCATTTAAGAATGTTTTGCATTCTCCACGGTGATTTAAAAACTGCTATTAACTATTTTTTTTTGTCCTGCTAATAATTATTAATGGTCCACAAATGTTAATAGCTCATCTGAGTGGGAGCAGGTTAGGGTGCACTTGTGTCCCTCAGACCGCGAAACGTGGTGGCGTCGACCCACTGGAGATTTTCAGTCCGCACAGATAATTTCGATACCCTAGTTCACAATCGTACTAATTACGGGGAAAAAAGTGGTGTAATTAGGACGATAGTGCACAAATCATAAAGTTACAATTTCAGTGACAAATAAAATGTAATTAGTACTTCTGTGAACTAGGGTATCGATTTACAGCCCGATAATACGAAGCCACTGTATTACACTCTGCTCTGGAAAGCACTGCAAAAGCAAGGAGTACAAAATACCTACTTGGCTATCATAAAGAACATCTACAAATATAGCACCAGCAAAATACAACAGGAACAGACTGGCCCAGCATTTCTAATAGAAAGAGGGGTAAGACAGGGAGACCCATTATCCCCAAGAATCTTCATATCAGTACTGGAATCAGTTTTCGCCGAGTTAGACTGGAAATCCCAAGGTATAGACATAAGTGGGAAAAACTTGACACACCTGAGATTTGCTGACGATCTGGCCCTATTTGCAAATAGCAGTTCAAACCTAGATTACATGATGAATACCCTGAATGTCGCGAGTAAAAAAGTGGGACTAGGAATGAACTACAGCAAAACTAAAATCATGACAAATAACAACAAAACACCTATAACCATAGAAAATGAAAATATAGAATATGTCGACCAATATATATACCTAGGGAAACAAATAAGTTTCAGCCCAAAATCGAACGAACAGGAAATAGCAAGAAGAACAAAAAACACCTGGAACAAGTACTGGAGTTTAAAAGAAATCGTAAAAAGCAACCTACCTATACAATTAAAAAAAACAGTAATGGACACGTGCCTACTCCCCGCAATGACCTACGCATGCCAAACATGGAAGTTCACATCCAAGGCGAAAAAGATGGTGGTTACATGCCAAAGAGGGATGGAACAGAGTTTACTAGGACTAAGAAAAATTGACAAAATTAACCACTCTATCAGGGACAGAACAAACATCATTGACACTCTTAAACATGCAAAGAAACTTAAATGGAAATGGGCCGGGCATGTTGCCAGACTCCAAGATGAGAGGTGGACACTCCGATCAACGACATGGAGAGGTCCAGCAGCAGTTAAAAGGAAGAAAGGACGGCCATTGTCCCGATGGACAGACGATATTGTGGCGGTAGTAGGGCCTGACTGGACCTGGAGGGCCCAGGATATAAAAAATTGGCAGTCTCTGGAAGAGGCCTTTACCTCATAAAGGGGTTCTGGTGCGTTAATGTAATAATTGTAATCGTGTTAATTAAGAGTAGTTTTTTTAAGTTAAAATTTTAATTTTTATTTTTAGAAAGGAATAAAGGCTTTCTTATTTTATTTTATTTTATTTTTATAATACGAAGCCACAGGGACTCTGATTAATGGACGCCAATTATTGGGCCATACATTATCAGGTCGTACCAAAATGGCTTCCAATTGCTCCGTGCACGGCTCAATAATTCGGGTACATTGGACGCGAATTATTGGGCTGTACATTATCATGGCCGTACAGTCTATGAGTAAATTATTATGATTTCTACATCAAGTGCTTACTAAATTTGCCTTAAATACCAATGCCAAATCATCATTCCATCAGCAAATGAATGTAGACTATTTATAGAATGTAAAATTAATGAAAATTCAGGGTTCTAGCTTTAGCCAGCACAAAATTACAGGATGTTGAAAATGGCCTGAATGGCTTCGAGAAAAGGATGGTACGGCCGTGCCTCTTTGTTTAGCTTGACTTGGCGGGGGCACTGCCGTGCTTCCAGATGTGTCTGGGTAAAGATTTGCAAGCCCAAGTTGTGCATGTAGCTAATTTATTAGGTTCCCAATGTATGCATTCATAAGTCTGAATCAAACTTAATGTTTGTCTAAGCGTAATAATAGTACTAGTTTAAGGTACATTGTAAAAGTGTAGGGTTATAGATAATACAGTAGGGATTAGATTTTATAGATGCTTCACTATGAGGAGGAGGACGGTTAGTTATTAGGCCTTTTAGATAAAGTGAATAAAATGAAATATAAAATGCAAGATTTAGTGACCTTCGCGAACAACGCCTGTTGCTGCCTTAGTAATTCATCCTCTGGTATCCCAAGGTTTTCCAAACGGGTGCTCTGTCTTCTTCTCTTGGCTGCTACAGCCTTGCAATCTTTGAGTACTGCTTCTGCCTCAATGGTGTAGTCATTGAACCCCAGTCTATCTAATGCTAAAAATTTATAAAATACTATTCATCTTGGTATGAGGAATACAATATTGGACTATTGGAAATTTGGCATGTTAATTTATTATACAACAGTTAAAATGTAAGAAGAGGCACTGATTGTTACGATAAATGAGTTATCTCAATAATAAAGCTTATCAAAAGGGATGACCTTTATAATAAACATAATTATGAAGAGTGAAGACTTACCTGTGAGGACATGTTCAGCATTGATAGTCTTCTTATTACTCTGATTACACACCTCGTTGGCTTCAGAGCTGAGTAAGTGTATAAATTCGGTGCAGCAATTTAGAATTAGTTCTCTAGACTCAAATGCAACCCTAACAGACGGGACCAATTCCTTTATCATTTTGTTAATGCTTGCTCGAGGTAGGGTTAACTCATCTTCCTCTGATGGTGGTGGGCAAAGCTCTTGTTCTGGACTACCCATTGTAACAGTTTCGATCCTCTGGTTTACAGATGCTGATAATGTAATTAAAATGATTTCAAGTAAATTTAATCACATGCTGTTTCTGTTTGCTTCATAGATAAGTGTGTTTTTCTCCTCCTGTCATTTCTGTTCTGTCACTAATCTGTCAGTTGGGCAAGGCACATAGAGGTAGAATCCTCTATCTAATCTACGGCAAGTGACGGCAAGGCACCATTGTAGTAAAATTGTATCACGTGACTTCCGGAATTACTTTTTGTATAAAAGGCTGATCTGATTTCAAATAATTGTTTGTTACATGTTTTATTTTAATACTTCTTTATTTGCCATTAGTTGTTAATAACAAAATGTTATTCAGTTTATGTGGCGGACATGAAAATAATGCTGAAATGACCGCCATTTTCAATGTATCGCGAGTCAAACGTCAGTCAATGTTGCCATATATACCGAATTATCTGTACTTAAACAGACTTTAGTGAATTAATTCAGATATATATTTTACGGGTAGACACAGCCAACATAGAAGTAACCACTTAAACTTAATGAACGGTTGTATCTCCGACACAACCCGCTTCTTTTTCTTGATATTTTGTTGTTAAATATCTACCGTTTTTATTTCAAGAACTTCGTAGCGGAGAGGACTAGGAATCCTCAAGCTGTATACGGGGTGTTTTTTTATGAGTATCCAATTTTCTTCCAGGCATAACGGCATAATTTATAGATCAGTTATGATTTTTTTTTTCAAAAATAATAATAACTTAGTGTCGTCCAGAAGTAGAACTAGACACAAAATGTGTTGTAGTGAGGTTAGTTCACATTTACGTCAGGCTGGCCGCCCGATCAGAATGAGTTACTAGGCCAGTCATATTTGACCAGAAAAATCGCTCAAATCGCAAGCTAATGGCTAGTTCTGCTTTTTGAATATGTTGTTAGGACCACTAATAGTACAGTATATCCAAGTTTTCAGCTTCAAAAGACCTGTACTAACTTTGCGGCACTCGAAAAACCACGAAATTTTCGCACTCTTTTTGATATTGTCAATATAAGTCCTATAATATGCGGCTTTTTTTTTATAAAAATCAAAATGTTTTTTTAAGTATTCTAAAATCGCTACATTTTGTGACCAGAACCAGCTCTGTAGGTAAAATACTTACTGAGATACAGCTCTCCAAAAATTTGTTTTTAAGCCAACTTTAAATCGTTATATATCCTAAACAGTTATTTTATCTGAAAAAATATCAATGAAACCTAATAATGTATTAGAAATACCTATTACCCGTGCGTGAGACAATTTTGAGGTGCCCTAACTCAATATTTTAGTACCGAGGGACACTAAAAGAAAACACATTAATAAATTACAATTTTGTATAAGGATTAACATACTTCAATTTGGATACTAATAAAAAAACCACTTGTAATTCGTTCGTGGTTACTTTTCGTCATCCATCACGTGTATCATAGCTTTATATTTATAGATTTTATGTTACGGCAACACCTGGTAACTGTCACTTGTCAACGCTTCTGTCAATGTGGGAAATCAGTATTTTATAGTTTTATTACTTATGATTAGGTTGGGATTTTACAAAGGGTTTGATAAATTTAGTCTAGTCGGATAAACACAAATAACAACAATGGTTTTCTACTTTACTAGTAGTGTAGTGGCTCCGTCTGTAACCTTGTTCATGGGTGCTGACAAACACGAAAGTATGTAAGATCTAACATTTCTGTACACCTAAATAAAAGTGTCATTTCACATATGACAATTATTTGATGTTTATTATTACGCCGCCCCTGCTTCGCACGGGTTTATGTGTATAATACATGCATGTATGGTTTGTATTATACATATAAACCTTCCTCTTGAATCACTCTATTTATTAAAAAAAACCGCATCAAAATCCGTTGCGTAGTTTAAAAGATCTACGCATACATAGGGACAGACAGACAGACAGCGGGAAGCGACTTTGTTTTATACTATGTATTGATACAAAAGTATCCATAAATTATTGTTGATATATCCATTTGTTTCAGACGAAGACTTAATCAAGTGGGGCTGGCCCGAAGATGTGTGGTTCCATGTGGATAAAGTTTCATCAGCTCATGTTTACCTTCGTTTAGAGGCTGTAATATTACTGTAAACGTTAACTTATAAAATTTATTATTCATATTCTCACAAATTTGTGACATACATATTTTTGTTTCAGGGTCAAACTATAGATGCTATACCCAATTCAGTTCTTGATGATGCATGTCAATTAGTAAAGGCTAACTCTATTATGGGCAATAAGATGAATGATATAGATATTGTCTACACCATGTGGTCTAATTTGAAGAAAACTCCTGCTATGGAGGTAAGTTTAATATATTTATAATCAATGAAACAAATTGTCTATAAGTACTCAGTTTGATTTACAATGCAGTGCTTTTGTATAAGGGTTGTTGTACATGTTAAATAAATATGGGTTTCTTGGGCAAGCTGGCTGAAATCTAGATCCACCAGTGGCAGGGCTGGTATTGTTGAGGAGTGACTGGTTGTCCATACCTACTAGTGGTAGCCATACAAGCCCATTTTCAAAGAAAAACCGCAAATCGATCTACAGTTTAGCCATTTGGCATATGCATACTAGAGGTCAAAACAATTTTTTTGACCTGCAGTTCCTAAAAAAATTTTTTTTTTAATTGGATTTTTTTTTTTTTTTTTAGAAACCTATTGTGTGTGGTATCTAATGAAAGAGCCTTTTGAGGCGATTCTAAAAATATACCACATCATTACATTTCAGCTATTTTTTTAAATTAACACAAAATTAATTTTCGAAACATACCAAGTTTGGGCTCCTCCAGACACGATATGGCTGATTTTTTTTTTATACAATATACCACAAATGATACGTGATATCCTCATATCTAACCTCAACAAAGCAATTTTGAAAATAACTTCATTAAGTATTTTTTTTTAATTTTTCAATAGTACAAAGTGACACAGATCTACTTCAATACATATTTGACGTGACTTATGGAACTGTAGTACAGATACAGTACGTATTAATCATAAAATTATACGTAGTATCCATTTATCCAACGGGAAATACCTCTTTAACCCTTTAACTGCGCCTTTTCATCAGCTGGTATAGTTTGTTTAGTTTTTGACACATAATATCAAGGTTGGACTCCTTCAGCACGGCTATCACAAGACGGCCGCGACATACTCTCGAGCTCTCTCGCACTATCCGTCTCTTTCCAAGTGGTCTAATTAGAGAGAGACGGATAGTGCGAGAGAGCTCGAGAGTATGTCGCGGCCGTCTTGTGATACCCGTGCTGATACGATATACGTAACTATTTTATTTGTACAGTATATCACAAATGTTACATTATATCTTGATATCTAACCCCAAGAAAGCAATTTTGAAATTAATTTCATTAAGTATTTTATTTTTTATGTGTATAATTTTTAAATATTACAAAAAATTAAAAATAAATACTTAATGAAGTTATTTTCAAAATTGCTTTTTTGAGGATAGAAATGAGGATATCACGTATTATTTGTAGTATATTATATTAAAAAAATATGACTGAAATGTAATGATGTGGTATATTTTTAGAATCGCCTCAAAATGCCCTTTCATTGGATACCACACACAATAGGTTTCAAAAAAAAATTTTTTTTTTTCCATACAAAAAATAAAATGTCTTGGCACTCCCCTCCTAAGGGATTTTTTTTTAGGAATTGCGGGTCAAAAAAATTGTTTTGACGTCTAGTATGCGTGTGCCCAAATGGCTAAAATGTAGATCGATTTGCGGTTTTTTTAATCGTACGACTTACACTATACTACGTACAGCCTATTTACCTGATATATATATACTACTAGCGACCCGCGATATATAGGTACTACATGCATGTATTACACATATAAACCTTCCTCTTGAATCACTATCTATTAAAAAAAGCGGCCAAGTGCGAGTCGGACTCGCACATGAAGGGTTCCGTAAAATAAATTGCGGTTTACGATTTATGACGTATTAAAAAAAAACTACTTACTAGATCTCGTTCAAACCAATTTTCGGTGGAAGTTTGCATGGTAATGTACATCATATTTTTTTTTAGTTTTATCATTCTCTTATTTTAGAAGTTACAGGGGGGGGACACACACATTTTACCACTTTGGAAGTGTCTCTCGCGTAAACTTTTCAGTGTAGAAAAAAATTATATTTGAAACCTTTATATACTTTTTTAAGACCTATCCATAGATACCCCGCAAATTTTTTTGAGTTTCAGCTCAGTGTATGGGAAACCCCTAAAACTTAATGTTTTTTTCGATTTTTGTGTGAAAATGTTAATGCGGTTCACAGTATACATCTACTTGCCAAGTTTCAACAGTATACATAGTTTCGGAAAAAAGTGGCTGTGACATACGGACGGACAGACAGACAGACAGACATGACGAATCTATAAGGGTTCCGTTTTTTGCCATTTGGCTACGGAACCCTAAAAACCACATCGAAATCCGTTGCGTAGTTTTAAAGATCTAAGCATACATAGGGACAGACAGACTTTGTTTTATACTACGTAGTACTAGTATAGTATGTATGTACCAGTGTGTAACCATAACCACCATACGATAAATAAATAAATAAATACATTGCCAGTAGCATGGCGCCGCGGCCCCTTTGATCTCGCCCAAAAAGCCGACAACGCTCACCGCCGCGCCGCAACGCCACACAAAACAACCGTCTCCACACCGGATGCGGCGCGCTCGGCTCGGGTGAGCCGCTCGGTGAGGCGCGCCGTTGCTCGCCGAACGACGTCCACACTGAGCGCGCACGCTAGGGCGAGTCGCGCTCGGCTCGGGTGAGCCGCTCGGTGAGGCGCGCCGTTACTCGCCGAACGACGTCCACACAGAGCGCGCACGCTAGGGCGAGCCGCGCTCGGCTCGGGTGAGCCGCTCGGTGAGGCGCGCCATTGCTCGCCGAACGACGTCCACACTGAGCGCGCACGCTAGGGCGAGCCGCGCTCGGCTCGGGTGAGCCGCTCGGTGAGGCGCGCCGTTGCTCGCCGAACGACGTCCACACTGAGCGCGCACGCTAGGGCGAGTCGCGCTCGGCTCGGGTGAGCCGCTCGGTGAGGCGCGCCGTTACTCGCCGAACGACGTCCACACAGAGCGCGCACGCTAGGGCGAGCCGCGCTCGGCTCGGGTGAGCCGCTCGGTGAGGCGCGCCATTGCTCGCCGAACGACGTCCACACTGAGCGCGCACGCTAGGGCGAGCCGCGCTCGGCTCGGGTGAGCCGCTCGGTGAGGCGCGCCGTTGCTCGCCGAACGACGTCCACACTGAGCGCGCACGCTAGGGCGAGTCGCGCTCGGCTCGGGTGAGCCGCTCGGTGAGGCGCGCCGTTACTCGCCGAACGACGTCCACACAGAGCGCGCACGCTAGGGCGAGCCGCGCTCGGCTCGGGTGAGCCGCTCGGTGAGGCGCGCCATTGCTCGCCGAACGACGTCCACACTGAGCGCGCACGCTAGGGCGAGCCGCGCTCGGCTCGGGTGAGCCGCTCGGTGAGGCGCGCCGTTGCTCGCCGAACGACGTCCACACTGAGCGCGCACGCTAGGGCGAGTCGCGCTCGGCTCGGGTGAGCCGCTCGGTGAGGCGCGCCGTTACTCGCCGAACGACGTCCACACAGAGCGCGCACGCTAGGGCGAGCCGCGCTCGGCTCGGGTGAGCCGCTCGGTGAGGCGCGCCATTGCTCGCCGAACGACGTCCACACTGAGCGCGCACGCTAGGGCGAGCCGCGCTCGGCTCGGGTGAGCCGCTCGGTGAGGCGCGCCGTTGCTCGCCGACCGACGCCCACACTGAGCGTGCACGCTAGGGCGAGCCGCGCTCGGCTCGGGTGAGCCGCTCAGTGAGGCGCGCCGTTGCTCGCCGAACGACGTCCACACAGAGCGCGCACGCTAGGGCGAGCCGCTCGGTGAGGCGCGCCGTTGCTCGCCGAACGACGTCCACACTGAGCGCGCACGCTAGGGCGAGCCGCGCTCGGCTCGGGTGAGCCGCTCAGTGAGGCGCGCCGTTGCTCGCCGAACGACGTCCACACTGAGCGCGCACGCTAGGGCGAGCCGCGCTCGGCTCGGGTGAGCCGCTCGGTGAGGCGCGCCGTTGCTCGCCGAACGACGTCCACACTGAACGCGCACGCTAGGGCGAGCCGCTCGGTGAGGCGCGCCGTTGCTCGCCGAACGACGTCCACACTGAGCGCGCACGCTAGGGCGAGCCGCGCTCGGCTCGGGTGAGGCGCGCCGTTGCTCGCCGAACGACGTCCACACTGAGCGCGCACGCTAGGGCGAGCCGCGCTTGGCTCGGGTGAGCCGCTCGGTGAGGCGCGCCGTTGCTCGCCGAACGACGTCCACACTGAGCGCGCACGCTAGGGCGAGCCGCGCTTGGCTCGGGTGAGCCGCTCGGTGAGGCGCGCCGTTGCTCGCCGAACGACGTCCACACTGAGCGCGCACGCTAGGGCGAGCCGCGCTCGGGTGGGGTGAGCATGCGTTCGGTGTGAACGCACTTAATAGGGAACTTTACGCAAAACTCTTCGTAGGTGACGACACTAGCAGCGTTGACATTGTATCTCGTTCCCACTCGCGGTATTGTCTATGCAAGCATCCTTGTCACTCATTTGACAATCAATTAATTATGCATGTGTGTGTGAATCCCTATATTCCTATACTGGATTACTATTAGTGGTAGTGCTGCCTCTGGCGGCAGAACATTGCAGTAATGTTCCCTATTATCAATTTTCAATAAATGATTTATTTTCACTTTTGCAACCATGTATTTAGTGACTATGATATTCAAATTAACGTCTTATTTTGTATTATTGTAGGCTGGACAAGTTGCATTCCACAAAGATAAAGATGTAAGGAAAGTTAGAGTAGCCAAAAGAGACAATGAAATTGTAAATAGACTTAACAAAACAAAGAAGGAAGCATTTCCAGACCTGAGACAAGAGAGAGAAGAAAGGGACAGATCTGAGAGAGAAGACAAAAAGAAACTGCTAAGAGAAAAGAAAGATAAAGAGAAGGAGGAAGAGAAAAAGAAAAAAGAAGAAGCAGAACTACGAAGCTATTCAACTCTTATGAAATCAGAAAACATGACAACTAATTATGACGGCAATGATTCAGATGATTTCATGTGATAAGAAAAATAAACAACCTAATTTTGAATGAACTTTTATTGATTCTTACGTTTTTATTATGTTTATTCCTACAGACTTAAGGGAATTAATCACCCATGTAGGGTAATTTCTATCTGGATAGGCCTCTCTAACAAATTTTTGCACAAATTCTGGAAAGGTTCCATTTTGTATACATTCTCTCATGGTCCTCATAAGACGCATCTGTAATGAAAGACAAATAAAAAGATCAGACCATTGAACATAACATAAATAGCCGATTCACGATTACAGATTATACATACCTGGTAAGCAATATTATGCACCGATAGCAAGTGGCAGGCAACTGACTCCACAGTGACAATGCAGTGCAAGTAAGCTCTGGTATAATTTTTACAGGTTGAACATGTACAATCCTTGTCAATTGGGTTTAAATCAGTTTCATATTGTTTTTGTTTCAGGATAAGCTGTCCTTTGTTGACAAGGGCACAGCCAAATCTCTTAAATTAGAAAAAAATATTAGTTACTATTTTAATAGAAAAACATTTCCAGAATAAATTATTTGTTCTGCAAATAGGCACTTTTATGAGCCTAATGCCCATTAAAATAAAAAGTAACTTGAAATTATAATAATCTCAAGTCTTTATAAAACTATCAACAAGTTTTAAGAGGGTGTTCATGTGCACAATAGCGCCACTGGTAAATAATTGAGATTATTTAAATTAAAAAAAACCGGCCAAGTGCGAGTCAGACTCGCGCACGAAGGGTTCCGTACCATTATCTATAAAAAACTATTTTATTCTGTGTTTTTAGTATTTGTTGTTATAGCGGCAACAGAAATACATCATCTGTGAAAATTTTTGCTGGAACTATCACGGTATCAGTGAGATATAGCCTGGTGACAGATAGACGGACGGACGGACGGACAGCGGAGTCTTAGTAATAGGGTCCCGTTTTACTCTTTGAGTACGGAACCCTAAAAAGGAGGCCGCTATACACTGTATTTCGTATTTAAGTACCTTGTGAATACATCTAACTAGTTTTTATGTTGCTGGATTCGTCGAGTTAAAAAGAAAAACGCACGTTTTAACTTTGGACGCATAGATTGACGAATCCAGCAACTTAAAATCTATTATGATGTATTCAAAAGATACTTAAATAAAAATTAAAGTGAGTATCTGCCTGCTTTTTAAAATATCTATCGTTAAATAATCACAATTATTTACCATGGCGCTAGTATGCACAGAACACCCTCTTAAGATATTAAAAGGATACTTGATGATGCATAGTCTTCTAATATGTACTTACAGCAGTTCTTGTTGGGAACACACAGTCAAACATGTCCACACCCAGGGCCACACAGACCACCAGGTCCGTGGCCACTCCCACTCCCATTAAATAGCGAGGTCTATGTTTATCTAATATGTACTTACAGCAGTTCTTGTTGGGAACACACAGTCAAACATGTCCACACCCAGGGCCACACAGACCACCAGGTCCATGGCCACTCCCACTCCCATTAAATAGCGAGGTCTATGTTTATCTAGGATGTCAGTGCTTAAGGTAACCATAGGCCAGAAATCATCTTTTGATTCACCACCACTGCAATTTAATTAATATTAGAATTCATAAAGCAAGAGTATCACCCATTTAGAATTTTGTTGTGATCATTTACCTAAGTCCTCCAATGGCAAATCCATTGACATCTTTAGTCATATGTTCTTTGGCACTCTTCTCTCTTAATTCTGCATTTAACAAACCCTGAACAATGGGAAAGATGTTTTGTTCTGTTGGTCTCTTGTGAGCCTTCAGGCACCTATCCAGCCAACGGCTAGTCCTTTCAGTGGCCTCTTTGATTCTATCATAGTCATTAAATGTGGTTTGGACAACATCATCCAACTGCATTATTATGTCTGCACCTTAAATATTATTTTAAGAATTTAATTAATTTATTGAAAATAAATTGATGGACTGTAGGTTCCTATATAAAATGGAATCAAAGTGGAATACACATACCTATACAATTTTGTATCTCAATAGACTTTTCTGGTGTCAACATGATTTCAGAGTCATCATAAGGTGATCGGAACTTTACACCTTCCTCAGTAATTTCAGCCAATTTTAAGAGAGATACCATTTGAAATCCACCAGAATCAGTGAGCAGTGCCCTATTCCAGCCCATGAACTTATGAAGCCCTCCTGCTTTGCTCAGCACATCTGTCCCAGGACGGTTCCCCAAGTGATAAGTATTTCCTAAAATTATTTCACAATCTAAACTTTCTAATTGCTCTGGCAGTATACCTTTCATTGTACCCTGTAAAGAAATTAAATGTTATAATTATAATATAACAATGATCCCTTAAAAAACATTCCATGTAAAAAATAGGCCAAGTCTCGAAACTCTTTCACATTAAAAAGCGGTGAGATATTTCGTAGAGCCAAGTCAGGCATTCTTATTAATCTTTATTTGCTTGCTAAATAAAATTCTGTAACTTGGGAATAACACAACTTTACTGCATTTACTAATTTTTGCATAGGTGCCTAAAACTATGTAAGTGTAATTGCCAAGTCACAAAATTTTATTTAGCAAGCAAATAAAGATTGGCCTGACTTGGCTCTACGAAATATCTCACCACTTTTTACTGTGAAAGAGTTTCGAGACTTATTTTTACATGGAATTGATTTTATGGGATCTAAATTCTTTTTGTAGACTTAGTATGGGAATGTTATTTTACCAACCGCAAATAAAGTTTGTACAGTTTTGCAGGAAGGATTTGCAAAAGTAACTTTGTATTCGCATGTATTTGTATAGGATTAAAAATAGTGCACCGCAATCTGACTTCTGATATATATTACATGGACCCCGGACATCCAATAAATGGATGTTGCCAACCAGTTTTGTGGTCCAGTCTCTCCCCCCCGCTCCCAAATATTACAAAAGGTTTTGGGTTTGAATTATGGAATTTCATTAGAAAAAAAGTACTTACGGGTGCCTTTATCCATATTTAATATTACTAGCTACCCGCGCGGCTCCGCCGCGTATAAAAAGAATCTAGGCGGAGCGACGGTATAAAATATAACACATACTTAATCCTGTAGAGCCATTCTACATATCCCTTATATTCCCCCCGAGATCCCTTATAGGGATAAGTTCGCCTTTGTACCTACTTTACTTAATCTTACATATCATGTTTATGTTTTAACCTGTTTTGTGTACAATAAAGTGCTTACATACATACATACATATAACCTACCTACTGAACAAATTAAGGGTTTTTAGAATAGGATGGGTATAGTTTCTGAGATAACCCCCAACATACAAACTTACATTTCACAGACATTACACCTGTTTATTATTAGTATAGGCACAGGCTATTTATAGGTAGGTACCGCAAAATAGTTTAATATATACTAATTTATGTTTTCCAGTATTAAGTCATATCGTTTTGACAAATTACAATTTAGTCCCTGGGCGACCAAGCTCTGCTCGGGTGAAAATGGAGAAAATACGGAGAAAACGAATTTTCCCGGACATGAGACCTATCTAGATCGATATCTCGCCCCCGTAAACCCCTGTATTCCAAATTTAATCGAAATCGTTAGAGCCGTTTCCGGGAACGTCATTGCAAATATATACTTATATGTACAAATATTGCTCGTTTAATTACAAAATTTATATAACCAACCTCCTACCTGTACTCAAAATATAATTATCTGAACCTGAAATAATTTGGATGGTATTCAAGTCAGGTCAACAAAGTCGCCAAAAGAAAATTTTGTAATCAAGTTTCGTTTTCTACATCTTTCTTTATATACTGGAAATTAGGCGGAGCCTATCGGCGCCTACGGCATTGTACTGTTATACAGTAAGGTTAAAAAAGCCGTCCATGGGGTCCACGACAATTAATGGATTTAATTAAACCTCATTCTTCTCCCAACATCTCGAATGTGGGAAAATAAGTTTGTATATACACTTGTCAATAAAAAAAAACCACATTTGACACAATGCGTCTGTCAGTTTATGTAAATAAACAATATTTACAAAAGGCCATTTACTTTCATTTTTCTTACTTTTCTTAGTGTTGTATCCATATGTGGCCGACTCAACATTTATAATTTCTCATGCTGGAGAACTTAGTACAGGTTTGAGTTTAATTCTTGTTTATTATTTTACATTGTCATCTCGAGTCAAAACAGAAGTTACGCCACGTGATGTGACGCAGCCAAAGTCACGTGGTCAGCGCACAGTAGTTTCTTTAAATTTATATTTTAGTAACTTACCGATAAAAAATTAAAAAACGAAGACCTTATTGCAAATCTGCAGCATGAGACGAATCCAGTGACATATCATTTATCAAAATCGGACCATAACTGTAGATCTGATGGCATGTACAAAAATCAGGCTCGCGTAATAATAATATAGATAGATAAATGCGAAAGTGTGTCTGTATGTCTGACTTTCTGTCTCTCTGCCTGGGACATTGTCACGCCTAAACTGCTGAACCGATTTACATGAAATTAGGTATAGAGATAGTTTGAGTCTCGAGGAAGGTCATAGGATAGTTTTTATACCGGAAATCACCCCCTAAGTTATCCCTTTGTTCAGTGGTTTAAGTAGTTCCATACCAATTTCCACTAGGGGATGATATCGGGGATAAAAACTATCTTATGTCCTTCCCAAGAACTCAAAATATTTCTATACCAAATTTCATGTAAATCGGTTCAGCGGGTTAGGCGTGAAGAGGTACCAGGCAGAGAGACAGAAAGTCAGACAGACAGACATACAGACACACTTTCGCATTTATAATATTATGGATATAGGCACCCGTAAGTACTTATTTTCTAATGAAATTCCATAGTTAAAACCCAAAATCTTTTGTAATTATAATTATCTAATAATATTTGGGAGTGGGGGGGGGGATTGGACCACAAAACTGGTTGGCAACATCCATTTATTGGATGGATCTATATAATATATATCGGAAGTCAGATTGCGATGCGCTATTTTTGCGAACGAAACTCCACTGAGAGCCCGGTCTATATAGATAGTGATTATTGAAGCTTTTGTCCCATTAAGTTCCTTTATGATCAGTTGAACTTTTTTAAATCAAGTCAGAAAATAAACTAACCTGTGTTCCAACCGGCATGAAAACCGGAGTTCTCACTTTATAATGGGGTAGCTCCATTAGTCCTGCTCGAGCCTTTGAAACTGTACATTCTGCCTGAACTGTAAATACTAGGGCCTTAGAACCCATCTCAAATACACGGAAACTTAAACGTCTATAAATGTTGTATAGTAATGTGTGTGGATGCTGTGCTCCTAGCAAAGAGTAGGTATAATAATAAGTGGTTAAGTGGTTCCTATCCTAGTGAGTAATTCTTTGTTGCTGTCACTTGATGCTGTTGTCCTGTCAAGTCAAGTTGTCAATGTTATTGACGTTTGGGTACAGTCACGTACACACTGCGTTTTTTATTCCACATATCCATGGACGTATGTATTCCCTAACTCACAATCATGCCGTTTAGACGCGCCTATAAACGGTCAGAGGCTTTTATTCTTGATGTCAAGTTTATAAAAAAAATCATGCCTCCAAATTGGACAATCTTTTCGCCGTGGAATTTATTATTGATTGTGGATGAATAATCTTTGTTTTTACTATTTTCTCGCAGTCGAAGTGAAAAGTAGAGTGTATAACTCTGGTCTAAAATCCATATTACCAGTATTAAAACTCGAACAATTTCCCCTCACTTCATTCGGACAAATAGCCATCTCGTGGTAATATGCAACGAGAATACTCATCATCATCATCATCATATCAGCCGAAAGACGTCCACTGCTACACTGACATAGGCCTCCCTCAAAGAATGCCACAATGACCGGTCCTGCGCCACCCGCATCCATCGGACTCCCGCGACCTTTACCAGGTCATCAGTCCACCTTGTGGGGGTGCCTACCCACGCCTCGCCTTCCGGTACGTGGTCACCACTCGAGAACCTTTCCGCCCCAACGGCCATCGGTTCTACGTGCAATGTGCCCCGCCCACTGCCACTTAAATTTAGCGATTCGGAGGGCTATATCGGTTACCTTGGTTCTGCTGCGGATAGCCTCATTTCTGATGCGATCACGCAGAGAAACTCCCAACATAGCCCTCTCCATTGCCCTTTGGGTGACTTTGAGCCTTCTTATGAGGCCCATTGTAAGCGACCACGTTTTAGTGCCATATTATGTCATCACTGGCAACACACACTGGTCAAAGACTCTCGTCTTGAAACACTGCGGAATATTGGACGAAAAGATGTGCCGTAGCTTCCCGAACGCTGCCCAGCCCAGTCGGATTCGACGATTGACCTCTTTCTCGAAATTGGACCTACGTAACTGGACAGTCTGTCCTAGGTATACATAATCTTCTACAACCTAAGAGAATATAAATAAGAGACGGGACTTCGAACAAGGTTTTGGATGACAGTGACATTGTCATTTGATTTTGACATGACAACTCATTCGAACTTTAGCTAGTTTGAAATACCACAATACCAATAAAAATAAACGCTAGTACGGAAGTAGACTTACCAACCTAACGAACGAGGAAGATAGTAGGGTTGTAGTACTTATATTAGAACCCAACGTTATCGATATCGATAAATTATGATTAGGGACGTCGTTGGGCCCACTGCATGAACAGAAAATTGCTTTACAAAATCTAAAACTAATCCGATTTAGGTATGAAATAATAAAAGGAGAACAAATATTTCATACAGTTTATTTCACACTTATTTCCAAATCACAGTATATTTACAAAAATTCACCAATCTGTACACATATCTTTGCGGGTCGCAATGAATTCTTCTCGAACTAAGAAACCTCGCGCTTGTAGGTTTTATCCAAGTACCAACCGTTGTTTTTCATAAGTAAATCAATATTAGCGCTTGATATTTCGTTATTAATACTTACGTGTTTTATTTTAAGACAATTATTAATTTTATTTCGCCAAAAACATTGTTTGTTTGACACACGTACATGTTTTCTCGTGAAGTTATAATCAAAGAGTACTATATAAATAATAATAAATATTTGCGGACAATCTTACACAAATCAACCTAGTCCCAAACTAAGCAAAGCTTGTACTATGGGTACTAGACGACGATATACATACTTATATAGAGAAATAAATACTTAAATAGATAGAAAACATCCATGACTCAGGAACAAATATTCGTGCTCATCACACAAAATAAATGCCCTTACCGGGATTCGAACCCAGGACCTCTTGCTTCGTAGGCAGGGTCACTACCAACTAGGCTAAAGCGGTCGTCACTATACGTTATAATATAATATCCATGGTAACCGGCCAAAGTCACCATGACAAAATGACAGACAGAGAAAGAACGGAAGTAGGAGATAGCATGAGTCCGCCATAGCAAAAGCACAGATAGAAAACTTGTCACTTGTCAGAACTTGTCAGATTTGATCTGCGGCGCTACCACGAACTTCGAATCTCGAACTTCGTATATCTCCGTCTCTGTCGCTCGAGTACCATAAACCATAAGTGCGACAGAGACGGAGATATACGAAGTTCGAGATTCCAAGTTCGTGGTTATAGCTCTGAATTTGAGCAGCGTAAACGTAGTGATTAATTGATTATATACTCTCTGTTGAGCAGTTGGACGTCATTCATCTTTTTGTTCCTAGTTGCCCTACACTGTCTACAATTTCGAGCGTATAGTACTAATAGTACTAACAGACGCTCGAATATGGTGCGTCGAACCGACGGACAGGTGCGGTGCGCTCGACACGCCACACCACCGCACCGCACAAAGACGGTCCAGTGCTTTTCGTGCTACCGTACAGTGATCACGTCGACATTCCTCCGGCTTTATCCAATAAAATATGCAGCTCTAAGATTTAAATTTTTTTTTACTTCCTCTGGTGTCATGCGGGTAACCCGTTTTCCATTTTTCTTACCTAGCCTCCCAACGCGATAATATACGTAGACAATATAAGTACTAACAATTTAACATTGCCTTTGGTAAAAAATAAAACTTACGACAAAAGCACATTTATTAGTGCCATTCGAGTTTTTAATCAGCTTCCTAATTAAATAAAAATGTTGGGTGACGTAAAATTTAAACGTAATTTAAAAACATGGTTAAATAAGAAAGGTTTCTATTCATTAAAATATTTTTTTGAATTTTCGTCTTAAAGAAAATGATTTTATTATATACCTATTCGTTTTGTTTTCCTTAGTTTTAAGTTAATATTGTACACCCGAAATGGGTAACCGTTGGGACCAACAACAAGTGTTACTTGTATTAAATACCATCTAAGTATGTAACACGGTAAAACAATAAAGTTTTTTCTATTTCTATTTCTAAAATTATTTCCAACGCTTGACTGGGGGGACATCTTTGTTGCAGTAAAGGTCGTGAGTTGAGTCCCACAAACAAGGAAAATCTTTGTAAAGTTCTAATACTTCCACAATTAATCTTTTTTCCGTAATATTCACGGCTTCTTGGCCTGGTGACATTGTAACGTGTGTCTCGCTCGGTGGTAGAACCGCGACTAAACCTCTGAACGGTGCGGTGGCCCGTACACATGAGCGAACTTGGTGCGGACCGCACCAAATCCTGTGCGGTGGCCCGTACACATGAGCGAACTTGGTACGGACCGCACCAAATCCTGTGGGAGAACCATCGAACCGAGCGCACCGTCAATAATAATAATAATGTGCGGCGGACCAAGTTCGCGGTGCGGAGCGCACCATATTCGAGCGTCTGTTAGTACTATAAAGTGTCCGATTGTAATGGGACTTGGTACTACATGGTAAGAGAATACTGAATACTACGTTCTAGTAAATTTGGCTTATTTTAGACCCTTGTCATACAAGCTACTATTTATATTTTTTCATAAAGGAGCCTCTAATTCAATGTAAGTAATATAATATGTACATATATAAAAATACTAAATAATACATTTAATAATAAGCTGCAACGATATCATTTTATATGTAGAGCCCCTTATTCAAACCAGATAAGTGGCGAAAAAGTCAGTATCCAATATGTGACAAAACGGATAACATCAATCTTGCTAATTAAAAAAAAAGTCCTAACCTATTCTAAGTTCAGAAAATGTTGGGTTTTTAATAATTCCTCCTAGAAGAGATTATTTTATCAGAAGAATACACTAGTGAAGTTATTTTCATTTGTTGAGATTATTTGTTGACGAAATTTCCAAGATGTAAATATTATAAATGTTTTTGTGAACATCAAATTAGAAATCAGGTAAGTCGCAATTGATTTATTTCTTCACTGTGTAATTAGTGCCATTCCTTAATAATATATATTTGAACTTTATTTTGGATGATTTACAAAAGGTATTGATAATTTCGGTATCCACTGTCGTCTTCCTTTTAGCTCAGTTGTAATGTAACCACGTGATTTTGCTTGTTGTGATGATCATGGACCATGGTTCAAATCCCGACGACTGATACGTTCATAAAATATTTTTGTTTTTATTTTATTACATTATGTATAAAATAGGGTATGCTAAATGTTCAAACAAGCAAAATTAAGTATTTACAACTGATTGCTCTAAAAACATGTTTTAGATTTTTGTTTTGGGATTAAATCTGTCACAGTCATGTCATAATTCTCAAAAGCAAGCTTTTGCAAACATTAAATTGAATTTATCTGCTAATTTAAAATTATGCATAATATTTAATTCATTATGTTTTATTTGCTACCTACTGTCCCACTGCATATTTTATTACATTATTTACTTAGCACGAATACGAAACATTATGCATTAGCATATAAGTAAATATAGTTTTATAATATTTTATATCCAGTGTGTACAGCACATATTATACCGACACAGTGCCCCGGGAGGATTTCAAATAATTTTAAGAGCATGTTCCGGAGGCCCTACGGAGTAAAAAATATAATAGATAGATAGGTAGATTCATTTATTTATTTTGGAATATAACATATACGTCAAAAATAAGATGGATTCACTAAGAGATCGTCAGAATCTAGAGAATATAAGTAGGTAATGTAACTTGAGTTTGGGTTCACTTTTCATGCATTACTGGCCAAGCAGTGTTTGCAAAGTATGAAAAAAAAAAATTGAGCACAGCTCAGCTTACTTTATATGAAATTTTTTACTCCTTAGGAACATGACAATAAAATTATTTGGTATCCTACCACCAGTGCACCATGTACAAATGTTACTTATGTTATTTCTCAATATATGCACGAAATATACGAAAATAAGAATGTTTAAGTTCATAAATAGTTGTAATTAATGTTCTTTAATTTTGTGTTCTGGGGTGGGGTATGTTGCATAACAATTTATAATTTGAATACAAGCCTAAGTCTTGTTTTTATAAAAAAAAATTGAAAAGTGGTTTTGTCTTGTACAGTGAGCCCCTGCCCTGGTTATACATTCTTGGGGTGAAATAATGGAGCTATGTTATAAACGAGTTCCATGCGGACTGAGTCGCGGGCAGAAGTTAGTTAGTACTTAAGTTCTTGTTAGTTAAGTACTTAGTAGTAGTTAAGTACTTATATTAGTTATATTTATGTAAATACCACCAACACTAGTAAAAATATGGATAACACGACCAGTAAAATATAAAGAACTAGCTTGCGACCGCGACTTTGTCTGCATGGACCCTGGATAAAAACTATCCTATATTTTAATCTAGTCTATAAACTAACTTCGTGCAAAATTTCATCCAAATCGGTTCAGCCGTTTAAGCGTGATTGAGTAACAAACATCTAAAGTCAAAACATCCAAACTTTCGCATTTATAATATTAGTAGGATTAGTAGGATTATAGTAAAAAAGTTCACTAGATGGCGCCGCCGCCGTAAGAGAGGAGTCTCACAACCATACCAAAAGTATGAAATTGTGACCTCTTTAGAACATAAATATTGAATACTTCATGTTGTACAGAGGCCAAAAATTAGGTTTAAGTTCAAACATGACCGCTGTGGAGCACAGCTATTTGTTGAAAACTAAAATATTTAAAAAGTGTCATTAAATAATCAATTAGCAATAATTCCTTTCTATTTTATCTGACCTCTGAACCAGATTATACAGCGCCATCTAGTAAGAGCAAATTCAAATTGTTTTTGATAAAAAGTAGGTAAAACCTACTTAGTGTGTGTTTCTTTACTTTAAACTATGTTTCTTGTATTAGTTGTGACTGTTGTAAGTAATCACTGTAATCAGTTACAACTCCTACTCATTGGCATCACATCTCATTTTAATGGCTGTAGTTAAAGTCAGGAGGTTATTTGAGGCTGTAACTTTTGTAGAAATGAAATATTACCATTTCTGAAAATTTAATACTGGTGTTCCTATAATATTGTAATTAAAGCTCCCTTTAGGTCTATGTTGTCATTTTGAAGAATCTGCCAATCCTCCCTACCATTATTAATATTTTTCAATGCTTTCAGTGTGCTGTTTATTAATATTTGAACATTATTCGTAATTAACTTCAAAAATGAATAAAACAAAGGTCACAACGCGTAAGGGCTCAAAATCTAAAACTACAAAAGAATCTCCAGAAGTATTCGTCTTACCTCCAAATCTATTAGAAAAGTTGGGCATTCATTTAGGAAGCTATGGATCACCGTCGGAAAGTACAGAGGGCGCTCAAGTTACAGGCAAGTTATATCTCTATTCATTTGAAAGGGATGCAGATAATATTTAGGTATTTAATTAATATTAACTTTTAGGGGGTTTCATAACCATAGAGTGTCAGTGGGTCCCTATTACCGGAGACTAGTTTCTTGACATATCACTATACTGGTGGGCTATAAACTTTTTTGCAAGACTGGCAGTCTTTTTAACCCTTTGAACGCCAAGAACATATAAAGTGGTCGTGTGTCGTCGTGCCAACCACGCCAAGAACCCCTATAGCGGTTATGACGTCCGCTGTCAAAGCAACCTTCAGTCTTTCATATAAGGTTCATAGTCACTCTGGAAAGAAGGTTGGCGTGTCGGTGACACTTTAGTACGTGAATCATGCCGTTCAAAGGGTTAATGGCCATTTTGAAACAAGAAAAAGCCCGGCGAATGAAAGTTAATTTAAACTCGATGATAGTGACTACTCGATAGTGGCTTGAGATTACGTCGCACGTTTTAACTCAGCTAAAGGCATATTTGAAATTTAAATATTTCAAAATTTCTTTCCATAATTTACTAGTTTCTGCTATTGCCATAGCGTCGGCATCCTTCTGTCTGTCCAACCTTTAAAGGTATATTTTTTTACAGAATTTCCTATCAAAATATAATAAAATTTAAAAATAGATTCAGATATCAGTTTGTTAAATAGGGCAGCTTGTCATTATCACAGACACGTTTTTATTATTTGCAGATTCAAATTTAATTTATAAAGAAAATGACTCTGGCGTAAACAAAATTGCTTGTCAAAAAGATTCAGGCTTGCAGGTCACTACATCTTCAGAAATCGGATCTTCAATAATAGAAACAGCAGAGTTGATGAAGAAGTCAGTTTTTTTAAGTCCTACTTTTATTTATAACAATACAAGCGTTATTCAAGGAGAAATAGAAATTGTTGGCAATGCTGAAGCAGAGGGCATAGAAGATAGTGCCGGACAAAAATGTTTCAACAATCAGTGTAGTCCAAAAATAGCTGAAGAACTATCCATACAAAAGGAACATGTATCTATTGATACTATAGAAAACCAGAGAAGTCATCCAACGTCCTTGTCTACAGATAGCATACAGTGTGATCAAATTGCCAATGGCAATGTAGAAATGAATGATGTTCTAATGCAGACATTTCTTGATGATCACGCTGATGAAGCATATTCTTCCGACTGCAGTAACAATAATATGGGATGTACTGCTAAAGCGGACTTAAAACCAAATCACACTAAAATTAACATAATTTCCGAGCAGATAATTCTTCCATCTCAAATTTACAAATTAAAAAGTAATTATTCACCTAAAGATAATTCTTTGATTCATGTTTCAATAAATACTATGATCAATAGTCAGAGTAATATTCAAAATAATATTCATCAAAATGATTCTGATTTCATAACAAATGTAGCTGGAAATATTGTACCAACTGAAATAACTGTTGTCAGAGAAGGTGATATGCTTGGCCAACATTTTGTAGAGGAAGATTTTAATCTTCCTATGGAAGATAATGAAATCTTACAGAATATCAATACAATTGATCTATGTACCGTGTTGAATGAAGCTGAATCTGAGTTCACAATTACCACTCAAAATCAAGACGACTCTCAGCAAGATCTTAAAGTATTAAACAATCTTCACAAAAAAGATGTGATTACAAAATATGACGTGGTGACGGACACGGGTATATCTATACCCTGCGACGTTGATGTTGATAATGGAAGTAAAACAATTAATAAGATAGGAGAAAATTTTTGTACGAATACAAAGATGTATTCTGAGCATAGTGCTAATAACTGTGTAGTACCAACATTAAAGGAGACTTTTAAAATGTACAATACAGATTCCTGCATAGATGAAAGAAAGGATGTAAAGGTTAAATCTGAGACCTTGACAAACGAAAGCAAATCTGAAATTCTAGCAGATAGTATTAAAAAGTCTGTGATGTCGTGTATAATTGAAGGTGATAATGAAAGTAAAAATGAGACTTTTAAAATGTACTATACAGATTCCTGCATAGATGAAAGAAAGGATGAAAAGGTTATATCTGAGACCATGTCAAACGAAAGCAAATCTGAAATTCTAGCAGATAATATTAAAAAGTCTGTGATGTCGTGTGGTGATAATGAAAGTAAATACACGTACGAGACTAAATACTCGCATAAGGAAATTAATTCACACGCAGAATACATTACTGGTGATAGACACGCTTACCAGGAAGTATTTTCGAGTCCGAAAGAATTTGTGACGCCAGGGCAAAACGATACTGAACAGCCCAGTAGATTACAGAACGGTGAAACTAATTCAATAATTATTGAAAAAGCTCGTTATACGACGGATAATAAAAAAACTAATCAATCTGTCATGGAAAACCAAACTAAAAGTGTACATAGTTGTCAACGCCAGGCGCGAGCAAATACAAACATAAATAAAACCAAGTCTTTAGGCGATACTGTACATGTGAAACTAAACAAAAATAATCCCGTGCAGAAACCATCTACACAAATAACAAATCCAATTTTTTATATTAGAAGTCACAAGAAGCCAGTTTCTGAAAAAAATGAGCTTGTTGAACCCATGGGCCATGGTAAAGATCAAATAAACCATGAAAATAGAGAAATTAAAGAAATAAAAAAAAATGATACCTATTCTCTCGAGGGTAATACATTGAAAATAGGCCACAAAAATAGAGCTTCTGTTTCTCAGGAGGATAAAGTAAGAGAAATTGCTAAATACTTAAGCGAATTTGCTGATATGAAAAAGAGGAACCACTTTATTAACATACATACAATGGCTAGCAGCAAAACATTGAGTAATAAAAAAGGCACCATCTATTCGAAATCGTCAATTCAAGGTGTTGAAAAACCGGGTGGTTCAGAAACAAAGAAGGAGGTGAGGCACTCTCCGCCTAGTAAAACATATACACGTAGAAGTATACAACGACGTAAAACTGTTCCTTCTTACGTATTCGAAGAGTCTAGTACATCTAGCCAATCCATAAACCTGACTGATTGTAGTTCTTCTAATAACGTTCCTTACGATATGGAGGAATGCCTTTGCTATGATTTTGGTCGATTAAAATCTTACGATAATGTAAACAGTTATGAACATATACATTTCTGGAATAGTGCAAAGACTGATTGTACGCCCGAAATCCTATTTAGTATATATAGTGAAAATGCTCCTTCTGTAGCCGCCGATAAGGAAGTAATGAATGTTATAGACGAATATCCCGGTGATAATTCTCATGAAACTCCATACAAACTGTGTTGGAATGAATTAAAACTTAACGACGAAAATGGCTTTGAAGAGTGTGTCCTTAGTGAAGAATCTGAACTCGTTCAAAATTATTTATTCATAACAGAGAAAAACATTTCTGAATGTGCGGACAGCGATAACGTGGAAAAGAAGGTGAGTAGTTTTCACCATTTAATTTATTACATACCATCTTTTGTATAAGTATGTAGTTTCCACAATACCTTTTGTAAACGTGTCCAGATGTTTTTCGTTTTAACGAATTGTAGGGAGATATAAATACTCAAATGTGTATTTTTTTATAAAATGTTGCAGAAATGCAATGAAAAACAGGAAGCGGAAAAAGAAGCAGTGTGTCAAAATAATAAAATGGAAAATGCGAATTTATCACAAACGTGCGAAAGAATACCAAATAAAAAAATTGCCTCAGATGAAGATTCTTCAAAAACTAGACAGGTTTGTTTGGGTTCAACTTGAACTTTGTTATTGATGTTATTTACGTTTTATTTGGTACCCTATTTGAAATAGTTACCTAATTTCAACATTTTCGTATTACAGAAGAGAAAACGTTCTACAGTTATTGGTGATGATGGTGGACCAAAGATTAGTAAGCGAAGAATATCCAAACGATTATCAGAAACCCAAGAGGGGTATATTAAGCCACAAGAAGAACAGACTACAGCGATTACTCTGAAGGTAGGTTGAATACATATATAAAAGTATGTTTTCTATAATAAGGTACCTGCATATTTTTAGTTACAAAGTAACTACACATCTACTAGTATAACGGGTGATAACAAAAAAATGAGAATTACTCGAGAGATAAAAAAAAAACTCTTTTAACTTTTTATTACACACGTGATAAATATTTACAATATCATTAATGCACGTTAGAATAAGGCCCGAGGTCAGCTGTTCGTCGCAGTTTTGACATAATGGTCGTACAAGAGCGTTGGACGGCATTTTTGTCCTTTTTCCGCACACATGTTTTGATCCTTTTTAGGGTTCCGTAGCCAAATGGCAATAAAAAACCGGCCAAGTGCGAGTCGGACTCGCGCACGAAGGGTGCCGTACCATTATCTATAAAAAACTATTTTATTCTGTGTTTTTAGTATTTGTTGTTATAGCGGCAACAGAAATACATCATCTGTGAAAATTTCAGCTGGAACTATCACGGTATCAGTGAGTTACAGCCTGGTGACAGACAGACGGACGGACGGACAGCGGAGTCTTAATAATAGGGTCCCGTTTTACTCTTTGAGTACGGAACCCTAAAAAACGGAACCCTTATAGATTCGTCATGTCTGTCTGTCTGTCTGTCTGTCAGCTCTGTCTGTCTGTCGGTCCGTATGTCACAGCTACTTTTTTCCGAAACTATAAGAGCTATACTGTTGAAACTTGGTAAGTAGATGTATTCTGTGAACCGCATTAAGATGTGCACACAAAAATCGAAAAAAAAACAGTAAGTTATGGGGGTCCCCTCCCCATACTCAGAACTGAAACTCAATATTTTTTTTACATCAAACCTATACGTGTGGGGGGCTATCTATGGATAGGTCTTCAAAAATGATATTGAGGTTTCTAATATCATTTTTTTTCTAAACTGAATACTTTGCGCGAGAGACACTTCCAAAGTGGTAAAATGTGTCCCCCCCCCCCCCCTGTAACTTCTAAAATAAGTGAATAATAAAACTAAAAAATATATATGATGTACATTGCAAAGACGATACAATGTACATAAACAAAATAAAGCAACTACTACTAACTAAATCCTATTACACACTAAATGAATACTTAGAAGATACATTATAAACGATCAGTAAGTCCTCCTCTCCCTAACATTGCAGTGCCCAACAGGGTTCACAATGATCTGTAGCTTTAAGTTAACATCTGTACCTACTTTTGTGATATTGCAATACATGATTGAGTATTGAGTATTGAACTTCCACCGAGAATTGGTTTGTAAGAGATCTAGTTAGTAGTTTTTTTTTTAATACGTCATAAATCGTAAACCGCAATTTATTTTACGGAACCCTTCATGTGCGAGTCCGACTCGCACTTGCCCGCTTTTTTAGTAGTTGTGCACAATTTTCAGCTCTCCAATTATTTTTATACGCTAAACTGATCAAATAACCGAAAAGATCTTCAATCGGTCGACATTGTGGAAGGTTTGTGGGATTTCGGATTTTCGGTACAAATGGTATAGATTAAATTCATTTATTTCATTTTGAAAATTTACATGTCATTTTTATAAGTTAAAATAGCATGAAATCACAAAAAGATCGTTAGAGTGTGTAAGAATAACAATAATATAAATAGTCAAATCAAAATACAGTGCAAAATGAAAACAAACAAAATAATCATAATATTAAAATGGTACAATGTCAAGGAAGTAAAATGTGTTTCAATGTCAAATTATTAATAAAAGCTAGGGCATCCTAGATATAAATTGTCAACAGTGGAAAAAATATAATGTGTATACCTACAAAATTGATAAATTGGAAATAATATAATAGGTATACAAAATTCATAATAAAATAATAATTTCATTTTAAAACTAAACATGTCATTAAATACAGATACAAGTTTTTACCTATCTTTACGGAATACAACGATTTTGATAATAAAAGTTCCTTTAGTCGGCGTTCAAATATGTCGTTTGAAGTCTCATTTTTTATAGTGGCGGGTAGGCGCTCGTACATCGACGGGCCTGCCACGCGCGGGCTCCTGTCGAGCAGCGCGAGTCGCCGCGATAAAGGCAGTAATCGCCCCGTCTGACGGGTGATTCTGCCAGGCAAATTAAATCGCTCAAATAAGTGAATGTTTCGACGCGTGAACATAATTACTTCAAATACGTATAGTGAATAATGAGTCATCATCTTCTACTGTTTGAAGAGTTCTCTACACGAGTGTCTCGAATTTACCCCTGCCAATATACGTAGGGCTCGTTTTTGTAGTTTGAATACTCTATCAGAGTTTGTTGAGTTCCCGTACAAAATAATACCGTAGGACATTAGTGAATAGAAGTATGCATAGTAGATCTGAAGTAGTGCGTCACAGGAGACAATTGGCTTTAGTTTGCGCAGTGCAAATACAGCACTGCCCAACCTTTCACACAAGTTGTCTACATGTTCTTTCCACTTCAGCCTGGCGTCAATAGTAAATCCGAGGAACTTGCAAGAGTCACAGTGGGGTATCGGACCCTGGACTAGTGGAATGTGTGTAGTGTTTCCGGCTGCGAACAACATCACGTTGGATTTTGATACTTTGAGTATGAGTATATATTATTGGTGTCCAAGAATGCTAATGTTTTTTTGGCGTAATGCGACGATGCTTTATCCGGCCAAAACACAAATTCTCCGTCGGAGTGATGTTTGCGAATAAATAGTATTAGTATGTTCAAACATTCTCTCATAGATTTTTTTGTTGACCGCTAAACCACTAGGTTTGAACCACAGTTTAGAAATACCTCTTTCGGAATAAGCCACATAAAGCATAACTTTCTGCTCAAACTTGTGCTTATACTTGTGTTTTATATTGTCCGGTTTGTTTTTGTATCGGTCGTTTCCAGGTATATAGGTTTTGCTTAAAGGAAAATAACTTTCATCGTCCAAAATTAACGTTTTTCCTTTGTAATTTCGAACCATCCAGCGACACTGTGACATAATAGAGGTTTTTTGCTGACTGGTGTATTCCTGTGCTCTTACCTTCTTGCGGCATTCCAAACCTATCTTTTTTTAATGATCGATAAATGTACGGTTGGGTACACTTAAATTTTTGGCGGCATCTTGTTGGCTCATAGCATCATTATTATTAAATGTGCTATGGAGTCTGGTCAGTCTTTTCTTGGTCATTATCTTCGCTGGCCGGCCGCTACCACTTTTGCGAAATATCGTCAAGGATGCAAGAATTCTATAAATAGTAGAAACTGGTACATTTTCTTTACTGAAATGATCCACTGTAAACTTTTCCCCCGCGGTTAAGTTTGAATTATAAAAATGTACAACACGTTTTCGCAGAGCTTCTTGTTTCGACACCATTTTGACAAATACCAGAGCGTGAAAAAATTAAACAAATGAAAATCAAGAGCCTCAAAAGAGGTAGCAACAACTTTATGTACAGTCGCCATCACATATATCGGAGCAAACAAGCACGTCACAAACATCGGAACACACCTCTATTTTCAAGACATTAGGGTGCATGTGCCGATATTTGTGAACACCTATAGTGTACCGATGTATGTGATGGCGACTGTACAACCTTTTTTGTCTACATTGCCAAAGTTAAGGGCTATAAAGCCTAATTTTTGGTTGATCTCTGAATCCGCATAAACGGCGTTGACCCTTCTATAATTCTATGTGATAAAAACATATTATATGTGAGCGTAAGCCCTTAACTATTGACCACCGGAAAGGTGATTTTTGTTTCTGTGACTGACAATGACGCATTTGTTAAGTCTCCATAAAATAATTCCCATTTTTTTGTTATCACTAATTATAAGTAAATAAATTGTATCTTTAATATTGTAATCTTTATGTTTTAGATTTATTCTAATAATAATGCCAGTCCTTTAAAAGCCGCAACCACGCTATTATCCGAAAGTACAACATTCTCTTCAGAACAGGCCTGCACGCTTTCAACTAAGACTTCAACCATTTCTGGAGAGCGTCCTGAGTCTTTTCACGATGTCAAAGTTACTGGGCAACATCAGGCAGGCACATGTGTCCCAGTAAATGAGAGTACGAGTAAGGCATTTGACCAGCCGTCGACGCCATTAAATGAGGCCAGAAACACACCTGAACCTCAAACAAAGATACCAGAGAAGGTGGTCACAACTCATCAGCTCTCTAAAAAAGCAAAAGGAAATAAGACTATCATCTGCGGGGTATGCCAAAAAAGTGTTGAAGGCGCGGATTGGATCAACCACATATCTTCGCAACATAACTATCTGGCTTGGAAATATGGAGAACCGTGTTTGGTACGTTTACATTAAATATTAGGCATTACAAGCATGTTGCTGTTAACACTTGTGATGAATAAGACACAACGTTATCTATTTCAATGTTTTCAGGATGTGGACGACGAGACCGCAGTTAGAGAACACCTGTACGGGATCACGAAGGTCTGTGGCGGACTCACGTGCGCTAAATGCGGACTCAATAGAAAATATGTAAAAGCTTACTTGAGTCACGTGAGAGGCTGCACGGGATCAAATGTGTGTATAAAATGTGACATATACTTAGATGTTGTAAATAAAACACTAAATAGTTTTTGAATTAATCAATACTTTATGCACCAATTTGTGATATTCATCGAATACCATGTAATGTTGATTTCTGTAATCAAACATTATTTTCTAAAGGAAGGATTTATATTTCCAGGAGAACTTATCAGAGATTAAACCTGGCGTGAAATCAGTTGATTTTAGCGTCAAAAATGAAGGCCCTGTCAATGATGTCTTAGTAAAGTGCGGTGTTTGTGATGAATCAATTCAGGACACAGATTGGAATGATCACCGAGCATCGCGACATGACTATCTCTCGTGGAAATATGGAGAGCCACCTTTGGTATGCTTGTATATCAAACTATATTATAAAAAACATATAATGACGTAATAAAGTAATGTGCTGTTTTCATAAGAGGCATTAGTGTAATTAATATCTTTGCCAGGATGTCAATAATGAGGTCGCTGTACGAGAACATTTATATGAGATTACGAAGGCGTGTGGCGGACTCACATGCGCTAAGTGCGGACTGACCAGAAAATATGTCAAAGCTTACTTGAGTCATATTCGAAGCTGCTCAGGGTTGAGTGTTAGTAAAATGTTCATTATTGCATGCAGTAGTTGTAACGTTGTGGCATGCAGATGTAGTTAGTAGTTATTTTATGTACCTACTTAGAAAATATCTTACTATCACGTAAAGTTATTCTGGGTAAAACGATACGCACCAAATATTCTGTTAATGTATCTTACCTACAAAATTAATTATAGGAATCCAAAAACGATAGCACATACGACGTCTCATTAGAGGTAATTGCTAAAGTGGAATCAGCTGATCTCACTGGCAACGCTATTGGTGAAAAGGAAACGGCGTCTGCAAATACTGTTTCAATAATATGTGGAGTGTGCCAGGAATCTGTAGAAGTGAAAGGCTGGAATCATCACATAGCCTCACGACATGACTATTTGGCATGGAAACTTGGAGATGCGCCTTTGGTAAGTTTGATTTTGGATTAAAACATAGTGCTTGAACAGGGCGGTCGGTATAGTTAGTGTTGCTAACCACTAAACTAACCTCATCGTTAAAATGATCATTACAGGATGTGAATGATGAGGACACAATCAGAAATCACTTAAATGAGATCACGAGGACCTGTGGCGGACTCACGTGCGCTAAGTGCGGACTCACCAGAAAATATGTCAAAGCGTATTTAAGTCATATCAGGAGATGCGACAGATTTAATGTCAGTAGAAGATGTTGCAATTTGTTTATTATAAAAAAACCTAAATGTTGACAAAGCTGATTTATTATTTAAATTACAGGAATCACAAAATGACAGTACATGTAATGTTTCGTTTGATGAAGTGAAAATAACTGCACTTGTTAACGGTCCTCTTAGTAATTCTGAAATGGCAAATGAAGAATCAGTTAGGAGTACTGCCTTGGTTAAATGCGCCGTGTGCGAGGAATATATGCAAGAGGAAGACTGGAACAGCCATATAGCCGCACGACATGACTATTTGGCGTGGAAACTTGGGGATACAGCTTTGGTAAGTTTAGTTTTATCGCCTGCGTATTACAAAGAAGGCAGGCAAACCCGCGGGATAACCATGCATGCTACACACAGGTGAAAACATTTATGAAACTGGAAAAGCGATTCCGGAGATTACCCAAAACATACAAATTTACATTTTATAAAGCTACCATCTCACAGACTTCTCCTCTATAATATAAGTATAGTATAGACTTAATATACCCTAGACAACCCATCACTAAAATACTGCTGGTATGGTTTTTTAGGGTTCCGTACCTCAAAAGGAAAAAAACGGAACCCTTATAGGATCACTTTGTTGTCCGTCTATATGTCTGTCTTTCTGTCCATCTATCTGTCTGTCAAGACCCTTTATCTCGGGAACGCGTGGAGGTATCGCGTTGAAATTAAAACCATATACTCAAGTCTGCAGTCCTTTGAAGCTGTGAAAAAATCATACTTCCAAGTTAACGTAAAAAAAGATAAGGCCCGTTTATGCCGCAAAAACGCATATTTCGACACTCTCAAGGGAATCAAAATTTATAGGGTAGGTACTTTCTGTTGACTAGAACTATGAAATTTGGTAAGTAATATAATATCGCATTATACCTACTATAAGTACAGGGAAAAATCTGTACTGTAAGTAATTTTTGTACGGAACCCTCGGTGGGCGAGTCCGTCTCGCACTTGTCCGGTTTTTGATGGTAATAAATGCTTTTTATAAATTTCGTGCTATGTTATAAATTATAATAATATAATTTCAGGATGTGGACGACGAGACCGCTGTTCGAGACCATTTATATGATATCACGAAGGCGTGCGGCGGACTCACGTGTGCTAAATGCGGACTCACCAGAAAATATGTCAAAGCTTATTTGAGCCACGTCAAAACCTGCAATGGTCCTGATGTGGGTAAAATATTTTATTATTCAAGTATGATAGACTAATATTTATTAATCATGTCGTTAATTTTCTAGTTTTGAACAGTTTTGATTTATGATATATATCTTTTTTACAGAATTCGCGTAATGATAGTTCATGTAACATATCAACTGATGCTACTCTCGGAATGGAATCAGTTGGGCTTGCCAGCGATTCGATTAGTAAAGTAAAACGAGAAAATACATCCATAGAGGATGCGCTAGTAACATGTGCTGTTTGTGAAGAGAGTGTCAAAGAGATAGAATGGTATTTTCACATAGGCACACGACACGACTACCTCGCATGGAAATTAGACGAACCCAGTTTGGTAAGCTTGTTATGTTTTATATTAAGAGTACGCAGTAAGCTCGATTCTCCACACAAACGTAGTTACGCTCTCATTTTAAAACGACTAGCTAGTTTGCTCTGAAACTTTGTACTTAGAATGAGTTAAGTACTCTGTAATTAGTTTATGTAGCTTCAGATACTTACCATAGTAAAAAAAATACAGCATATTCAAGTTATTCATACAAAACTTGTTTTTGCTGTATTTCGTTTGTTTTATAAACTGGAACCATATAAACTAATTAAATACCTAGATATATACCTCATGTCATTGTATATGCAAAGTCTCGTTCCAATCCAACACGTAGTTTTAAAATGAGAACGAGACTCCGTTTGTATGGGAAGGTGAAATTCGGCCGAGCTTACTGCGGACTCTTAAAACTAAAAGATGTACTAAGTAGGTTCAATCCATGAGGACGCGGCCCGCTCCGCATCGCGTATTATGTTAAGTCTATAGCAGTATTTTTCAACCATTTTCATGGCCCGATCTCTATATTATAGAACAATATTTCGCGACCCCTAACCTGCGCTGTTTTTAACTTGTGTTTTTATTAACATTATCAAATCCTCACTTTAACTTTAAACATTGATACAAACATAGATTGCTAATGGTAGATGCTACTGATACATAATGAGAGGCCTTAAAATACGAGTGTGATAATAGGATCACACGAGTGTTTTAAGGCCTAATTATGTACAAATTGCATACACTACTTTATCTAAACACATCATAAGTACTCTAAGATGGGTTCAGAAGCCATAGGAAAATGACCTGCATTGCTACGAGTGCTACCTGTAAGTTATCTTTGAAAAAAAAAGTGAAAAAAAAAGAAAAAAAAATTGAAAAAAAATGAAGATAAAAATAAAAAAGTGAAAAAAAGTTATAAAAAAAAAAATGAAAAAACTAAAAAACAGCAAAAAAAAATAAGAAAAGTTTTTTAATATCTATAGATACTAGAATAGAGACCCACTTGAGTTTTGACAGCTGTTCCAAATTTAAACTCATAACGATACCACAATCTGTACTGTAATAACATTACAGTACAGATTTTACCTACTACCACAGACAAGAAAGTTGTCAAAGTAAAATTGGTTGTAATAATGCTGGTCATTACCGACGGTTTCTGAACGCATTTTAGAGCACTAATGATATGTATGTGCGTAGATAATAGTACATTATGATACAAGTGAGGTATGTTGATCATTACATCAGAGGCGGAATTGTCACGCGAACCGCAGGTGAGCGTGATAATAGAGCCGAGGATGTAATTATCAAAGCTCACGCGTGTCATACGACGTTTTTCAACACATTTGCGAGGAAAAAATCCATTTCATAAAATGAACATGTTACAGGCTCCTAAGTTGTTTCCTTTAGTTATTGATGACAACAGGTTTTTACTCACATATTTGTACATCTCCAAGAATGTACAGTGGCGTCAATTCTATTTATCACTTTTCTATTCACTACGAGTCAACATTTTTAACAATAACCAAACACGTATCATCAATGTTTACAAATATTTGTGAAATTACCTATAATGGCGCGCTATTACTATTTTTTTTCGTGAAGTTCGCGCAGTGCGCCCGCAGCGAGGCTTAGATGAAATCTCTTAACAGCCAATACAAAATAAAATAAATATTTTCTTATTCAATATAAATTCATGTAAAATGGTATCAAAAGTAAATAGTTTTACTAAATGAAAGGTTTATATATCATATCCAACAAGAAATAATCAATTAATCCTCAAGAAGGAAATTTGTTTAGTCGAGTAAGAATCCATTTGCCGAGAATTAAAAACAAACCTGTATAACCCGGACAATTTAAGAATGCGCCGAGTCCATACGACACCTTGCTGCAAGGTGCCAACGTGTCTAAATCGGGATGTAAACATAACTACACGAGTGTCGTAATGTTATTAAACACGTGTGTTTAATACCCAGGATTATGAGCCCAAAAGCGGCACAATAAGAGACACGTTACGAGCAAATGTGTTGAAAACTTATATTATAACACTTCCTTTTGGCTTTGCCGCAGACGTGTATTATTACAACTAGCCGCGACCCCTTTCAACAGGCTACCAGTGGCGGAGCGTCCATACAAGCCGATTCCCACCCACCGGTTTGCCAAAAATGTATTCCTAGGCAAGCTTCTTAGGTTATATGAGTCGCTTAACTTCAAACTCGGGTAAATCCAATTCTGACATTTTTTAAAATATTGGTATAAAATAAATGGGTAAAAAACTAGTTTTGTTACAATTTTATCGGGTAAGTATAATTATGTGTGGTTTTTGAGAAAAATACAGTTACAATCATAATATTTTATCAAAACCAGATAAATCCATAAGATTGACAGTTTTTTTCTAATGTAGGTAAGTCCATCCAAGCCAATCAGCGAAAGAAGTTTGTTCAGCATGGCTGACAATTTCTAATCGTATTTTTTTCAAATGTAGATAAATTCAGGTCTGTTAAATTAAAGTTATACAAATCCACAATGAGTTGTTTCAAAGATAGATACATTGCAATCGATTATATCAAATGAAGGTAACTCCAATCTAAATTTTATTTTTTGTGAAAAATGCATGGTTTTAATGCTGAATTTGCCGAACAGGATGGCTTTATTTAATGCTCTAGCCATAATAAAAAAATACCGCCTTTCAAATCACCGAATTAACGTTATTATCACTTTTTCTCAATTATCTCGCAAGTGGTTAGAGTGGATTTATCTGAATTTGAAGTTAAGCGACACATATACTCTAAACTCTTTCATAGCTTTTTTTGTTCCGGGTTGCTTATGAAAATTTTCACGCGCCTGTATACTATAGATAACTCATAATTATAGATCTATAGCACAGGTAAAGTGGGGCCAGTCTTCGTGGATCGGACCATCCATAAATAAATAACGTTTCACAGATTGTCAACTGTAATATGAAAATTACAATCTAAAGCCATGTAATGCTACACTTTTATACCGTTTCTAACTTTTTCAGGACATTAACGACGAGTCCGCGGTTAGAAATCACTTATATATAATCACAAATGAATGCAGCGGCCTCACGTGCTCCAAATGTGGACTCACCAGGAAATACGTCAAGGCTTACTTGAATCACTTCAAGAACTGCAATGGACTTAGTGTGCGTACCAGTAACAGTTATATAAAATCTATATTCTGATTATAAATTATGTTCAATAATATGTGATGACGTATGGCACGGAAACGTGGTCGCTTACTATGGGCCTCATAAGAAGGCTCAAAGTCACTCAAAGGGCAGAGAAACTCCCACCATAGCCCTCTCGGCTATGGTGGGAGTTTCTCTGCGCGATCGCATCAGAAATGAGGCTATCCGCAGCAGAAAAAAGGTAACCGATATAGCCCTCCGAATCACTACACTTAAGTGGCAGTGGGCGGGGTACATTGCACGTAGAACCGATGGCCGTTGGGGAGGAAAGGTTCTCGAGTGGCGACCACGTACCGGAAGGCGCGGCGTGGGTAGGGTAAAGGTCGCGGGAGTCCGCTGGATACGGGTGGCGCAGGACCGGCCATTGTGGCACTCTTTGGGGGGGTCCAGCAGTGGACGTCTTTCGGCTGATATGATGATATGTTCTAACAAATAAAAGGGTGTGCTCGCTGTATTAGGACTACGGTTCTAAATCCTGTAATTCATGTATTAATTCTTACTAGTGGCGACATGTTTGCTAATTGTTAGCCCGAAACATGCCGTCACATATTACTGAAAAGAAAAGAAATATGCAGTTAATTGCGATGCTATTCGATATTTTAATGAGTTAATGTCTACGCAGGAATCACAGAATGACATCTCAATGTCAACCGAAGTGTCTGGAGTGGATTTGGTTGAATCATCTAACAGTTCTATAAACGATGTTAATGAAGAACAGGAACTGTTAGTGAAGTGTGCCGTTTGCCCGGAATATGTGCTAGAGAAGAACTGGAATAGTCACATAGCCTCACGACATGACTATCTGGCTTGGAAAGATGGGGAGAAGTGTTTGGTATGTATCATATTGTTATATTGCTAAGTACTCGTTTTTGCTCGAGGCTTTATTTGCTTGTCAAAGGTACGAGTACCGTTTATTTTTGGATCTGGATACTGGATCGTAACTAGCCTATTGCAAGCTCTCGCCCACCAGCTCGTCGATCACGTAACTCATTGTACGCGCGTCAGGTAGATCTAAGTGTCAATTTCTGTATGGGAAAATGACAGTTGAATTGTCCTAACGCTCATTCGAAAAGTTACCGTGTTTACCCCTCTGGAATACACAACTCAATGCAAATAATCATGTCGATTTATTGTTCAGTTTTTACGACATGCTCGTAGATGCGAACACGGCCTCTACGATTTAATAATTTTAGGTCGTACATTCGAGTTCTAAAATATGTGCACGGACAAGGTGATCAAAAATATGTGAACACGACTTTATTTTCAAGGGCATAAGGTTGCTTAGCTATTATTGAGGTTATTATTTAATTTCCTAACTGTATCGTTAGCCGAATATTCAGTTCGGCAAAAAATTATATATCTATGAATTCGACTATGTTGTTCTGCGTTAGGCGTTAGAAATTAATTTATTGAATTTATTTGTATGACCAGGATGTCCAAGACGAGGAAGCAGTACGGAAACACTTGCGTCACATCAAAAGGCAGAACGGCGGACTAAAATGTGCCAAATGTGACACAAATATGAAATCTGTAAAGTCGTACTTGAATCACGTTCAGTCATGCCGAATAACAATAAGTGTAAGTATGACAGTAGTTCTTAGACTGTCTGCTGACCCTGTTGATATATTCTTACCAATTAGAAACTTGTATGACATTGGACACAGTGCCATATATTTTAAACTTATACGTTAATGCAGTGATTTACTAGCGCTGTATAGCGAAGTCATAGCAGTTTCTAACCCCCTTATTCATAAAACTTAACAAACCTCTGTAGCATAAAATGTATTTCTCCTTCCTCACAAACACAAATGTCAAAGTGACAGACAAAGACAACCAAAATTTAATGACAATTTAGCTAAAACAGGTTTGTTAAATGTTTCTGAATAAGGCTATAAGTTTCTATTAAGAGCACGTTCACATGCTCACTGGCGCCACTGGTAAATAATTGAGATTATTTAAATTTAACGATAGATATTTTAAAAAAGTAGGCCGCTACACAATGTATTTTGTATTTAAGTACCTTGTGTTAACATCATAATAGTTTTTACGTTGCTGGATTCGTTAATCTATGCGTACAAAGTTAAAACGGCTGTTTTTCTTTTGAGTACAATTCAATTATTTTATTGCTTTCATGTTCATAGATTGACGAACCCTGCAACATAAAAACTAGTCTGATTTATTCACAAGGTACTTAAATACAAAATACAGTGTGTAGCGGCCTACTTTTTTAAATTTAAATTTAACGATAGATATTTATCTATCGTTAAATTTAAATAATCTCAATAGGCTTGTTGCGTGGTGTTATTACAATAATAATAAAGTTATTACAATCATTTGATGGTTTACTATCCATTTAGCAACACGACGTTATCAATTTTAACACTAAAATTATAATTTTAACATAAAAAAAAAAATACATCCGAATTGAGAACCTCCTTCTTTTTTTGAAGTCGGTTAAAAATCGAAAGGATTCTATTGGTATCTTTAAATTTACTCTTGGACAATAAATAAAAAAACTTTTTTTTCTAACCATTCAAGGTTCATATCTTTTTCATAAAATTCGTTCATAAAAAGATATGAACCTTGAAAGTTTAGAAAAAAAAGTTTTTTTATTTATTGTCCAAGAGTAAATTTAATGATACCAATAGAATCCTTACGCTTTTTAACCGACTTCAAATAAAGGAGGAGGTTCTCAATTCGGATGTATTTTTTTTTTATGTTTGTTACCTCAGAACTCCGTCATTTATGAACCGATTCGTACAATTCTTTTTTTAATTGAAAGTATATGCTTCCAGATTGGTCCCATTGTTTCCAAAGCCCCAGTTGGATGATGGGAACCATGAGGAATTGAGGGAACTCCTCAAATATATTAGGCACGCGTGTAGTAATTTCGGTATTTTCTATTATAACTCGTGTATTTACACCCGGAAATCATACATTTGGTGAAGTGGAAGTGATGATGAAGACCACAGATGGCTTGTGGAACTTCTCAATGATGTACTTCAAACTATATAAGTACGTCACAGATTCTGATATGATTCCGTTGAAATAGCAAACAATGAAGTGCCAAAGGTAATTCTGAGATCCTTGAGGAATCGACGGAAGTCCTCAAATATTATCGGCCCACATACAGCGATTTGGTTTATTGGTCTAAAAATCAACGCATTTGTTCTCGGAAATCAGTTCATGTGGTAAATTGGAAAAAAAATGTGGATGTTCATGTGGCTTGGCGGAGTACTGAATTGAAGTCGGTTAAAACTTTGTTTTGAAAGTAAATTATATAGAAACAAATTTGTATGACAACTATGGACCTAAAAAACGCAGTATTTCGCGACCAAAACAGCAATTTACTTCATTTTACATGCAACGGTTAGTACAAATTGCACGGTGTGACGTCATATTTTAAAGCCAATCAGTATGAAGCGTTTCGGCTGCTGTCAGCGAGGTCCGTCTTTAACTCGATGTATTGTATTTATTTATTGTATATTCGAACGGCATCGTAAACAAATTTTTCTACTCCTGTACCGTTATCTGTCATTTATATAGGCTGTAGCTCAAATACAATGACACCACTAATAAGTCGTCGAAACACTCTATGCTCTATGGCCTAAAAAGCGAACTGTTAAGCGTACTTTTTTGGTTCATACATTTTTCATAAAAGCACTGTTTAACTTTTTTAAATCGGCCGCTATATTGCAGTGGTGCCAACTTCATAAACAAATATTTGGAAATAAAAGTATTTATTTACGATTTAATATTTGTATATTATACATTATTTACTACAATATTAATAAATCATCATATATTGTGTGTTAAATTACATGTTCTATAAATTCTTGGAATTATTTATAAAAATAAACAGTTCGAATTCGGTCCGGGTCCGGATTCGGTTTGGTTTGGATGGCAAGTGCAAACAAATTAAAAACAAAACAAACCATAAGCAACAGCTGTCACACTTCCGATTTCCCTCCAAAATACAGTTCAAAATGAAAAGACGAAAGATGATAAACTATTAAGATTTTATTCGTGTTTGTGAAGACAAAAGTGTACGTTCCTTTTAACATGGTCGAAGAAATTAATAACTGCACTCCTGAAGAAATTGCGTGAGTAGCAAAAGTACGAATAGAAAAGTTGCTGCCTGAAAAGTTTAACTATTCTGTAGTCTGTTATTTATTTAAAATTTGTCGTAGAAAAAGTATTGTATGCAACGGTGTATAACTAGTCTAAAAACTCTCGTGGCGTCTTTAATTGCGATGCTCGCCAAGGCTCGCATCGCAACCCACGCCACTCTCGTTTTAAGACCTTTCTTATACAACAGTTGCATAAAATACTATTAAGGTCACAAGCCCATTATTTACCAGTGGGCGCTAGTGAGCACGTGAACGAGCTCTTAACAGACTAGGCTTTAGACGCGATCTCATATAATTTTATGGCAGAAGCTTAGCAAGTCTTGGGCTTTTGCAAGATTTTTGTGTGATAGCATATGTTTTTACATTATTAGGATCTAGAAGATAGCTCTCAGAATCTAGTCCTAGAGTCACGGGCACCACAGAATGAGCAACAAGTGCTAACATCCCCTGAAGCGGTGTCATCGTTAGTGAAGTGCGGAGTATGTGGCCAATATTCAGAGGAGAACGACTGGCTGCAACACATAGCTGTCAGTCACGAGTATATGGCTTGGAAAGACGACCAGCAAACTTTAGTGAGTATGACGTATTCATAATTCAACATTCCATTCAGGTATCCATACTCCAGTCAAAATACGGTTTTGAAAAACATTAATTTATAATAGCGTTTATTTTGTTTATTTCATTTTAAAACGTTATTTTATAGTATATTACTATAGAGGCCGGAAAACGAAGGGTTGCAGGCCAAGTAGATATAGACGGCCGAGCATAGCGAGGCCGGATAGGGATACGCGGCCGGCAACCCCGTTTCTCGCCGAGATTTGTATAGTGCTTTTCTCAAACGTGCAATGAAATAAAAAGTAGTCAATTTGTTTTATTCGTACAACTAAATAATACGTTTCTGATAGCTGTCAGTGCTGTCACATCATAACCTATAATTGTGTCACACATTTCTTACTAACAAATATTCCGCTTATTCCCTAAATTAAGTATTAGTTTATAGTTACATGAACTTATATAGACGAGGCACTACAACAAAGAAAACACTTATAATTTTTATTATAACGAACTATTGACAAATCCGGCCAACAAGAAAATAAAACTTTTTTCAATTTACGCGCCAAACTTTTTTTAACCTGTTTGAAGCCCTTAACCATTAACATTAGTCCTTATCTTTTTTTTTTTTTTTGGTGATTGAATGCTCTTGGCATTCAATCATCTGTCACAATTTGACGTTTATAAACAAAAGACGGTTGCTTTGCAGGCCTAGGTGTGTAAGGTTGTATGAAATTCCTTTACATATCATCTTCACTAGTCGCACCGGATACGTAGTATTTCCGGACTTTACCGGTACCGGACCGGTAATTTGAAGTAAGTCATGTCAACATTTCATTGCAAGTTTGAGAAAAAATATGAAATATTTTTTTTTTAAACTTAATATTTTTGAATTTAGTTTAATGTTGGCTTGTTAAATGCATAAATAAATATATAATAAACGGGGTTGCCGGCCGCGTATCCCTATCCTACTTGGTATCTTTATCTACTTGGCCTGCAACCCTTCGTTTCCCGGCCTCTATAGTAATGTACTATTAATTCAAAAAGGGATAAACTACGCATGTTATCCATCATTTCAACAGTGAAGTGGGCAACAGAACATGGGTGAGGGTGACAATACAGTAGTATTATACAAGTGATGAGAAATATAAAGACATTTTCTTCCAGAACATGAACGATGAGAAAGAAGTAAGAATACACCTGCAAAACATTGTTAAAGAAGTCGGATTATTGACATGTCCAAAATGTAATGTCCCGCACAAAACTGCTAAGAGCTACTTGCGTCATATAAAAACTTGTGAGAATCAGGTTAGTAAAATCGGGAAATAATAGCGTTGACGTTTAAATATCTATATATTATACTCTTATTCCTAAACCTTCGTCAAACCTATTTTCACTAAAATTCGTTATCTGTCACTTTGATATTTCTATCTGTATGAAAGGGGCAAAACATATTTTAGTTAACAAAGGCATGTTAAGTGTTATGAAACTTATGAATAATCATGGTCATCCATATATTTGTTGTTTTACGTTGTTATGTATTTTTGATAGGAGGATATGAAAAGTTCTTTCAAATGCGGAGTTTGTAACGAAGTTTTACTAAGTTTGCACTGGGAAAAGCATTTATCTGAAAAACATGGTTACTTGGCTTGGAAGGATGGGGACGCACCTGTGGTTAGTAGCATTAAAATATAAATGTGTTCTTATGATATTACGTTAAACCTGAATAACATACAAATGCCGTATTTTTTATAGAACCAGGACGACGAGGAGGCTGTTCAAGAGCATTTGTATAATTTATCCAAACAATTTGGGAGCTTGTTCTGCAATAACTGCGGACTAAGGCGAAAATATGTTAAACCGTACATGGAACACATCAAAATTTGCAAAGTTAGTTTACTATTATGTCATATGCAATTATTCATCTCATTTCTAAACTCTGATAGTGTATTTTTTAACGTTTTCGGTTTTCACAACGGAAATTTCCTTTTTCTAGAATGGTGTTATACCAGAAGCAGCCCCTGAAGAAGATGTTGATGACTCAGTTGTAGACCTCACTAGCGGCGGTACCTGTGCTGTGTGCCATAAAGAAATAGAGGCTGGGAAATGGACACAGCATACACAAAAAGAGCATAATTATCTAGCATGGAGAGAAGGAGAAAAACCTTGGGTGAGTGTTAAATTATTGAATCAAGCTTATTTTAAAATATATAGAATTTTAGGAATTGGAATCCCTGTAAAATGGTTAAGAAAACTAAATAATATAAAATAGCGGCCATGTCAAATGTGTTGTTGGCAGGTTAAATAAAATATGACAGTAACGGGATTTCCTAATATTCGTATGATTGTAAAATAATTTGTTATAAGGTATTATTTTACATACTCACATACACTGTAATAACATTAAATAGTTTGTTACAGTTACCAGCATTAATATCTGCTACAACTAAAACAAAGCCCGCATATATATCTGACACGACTCTATTTCTAGTGATATTTAGAATTTTAGATGTTTTTTTTCCGGCTTTGTTATGGCAGATATGATTACTGGCTATGATGGTGGCTGTAACATATGAATATAACAACATTTTACAAATACGAGTATAGCACGAGGTGCTGTATAGTATAACGAACAGACTGTGTACACAAATCCAAATTTGCGTTAGGCACAGTTTGGTGCAGCTCGCGGTCTCACCCAGTCAACTTTATATTTACTATCACTAATATTAATATAGTTTCATTGTATTTTTTAGAATCTGGACGACTTCCATGATTTGAACCAATATTTATACGTAATTTGTAAAAGAATGGAAGGATTGACATGTAATAAGTGTGGCATAGTGAGAAAATATGTGAAAACTTATTTGACCCACATCAAAAGTTGTGATGTCACTGATTTCAATCTGAATTCATCAGTTGCTGAAGGAGTTGGGCCTTTAAATAAAGGTAAGGTATTTTACTCGTATATATCTCATAGATAATTACGTATATTTTTAAGTTGTCAATACGTAAAATTGGTTCTCTGTACGTTTTTCAGACGAAGTCCAGTGCGCTATGTGTAAAGAACGGTTGAAGCTATCAGATTGGAAAACTCACGCAATGACTCAACATTACAATATAAGTTGGATAATTGGCGAAACTCCTATTGTAAGAAACCCATCAATCATTATGAAGTAGGCGTGGGTAAATTTTTATTCTAATCTATTTTTTCTGGTTCCAGGATATAAAGAACCCTTACGCGGTCGAGAGATATCTAAAAGAATATAAGCAAGTACATGGTAGATTAAAATGTAATGCATGTAAGGCATCAAGAGCGTCATTTGCGGGGTTCTATGCGCACATTATAGTATGTGGAAAAACAGAGGAGGTACTTAGTATAACGTTATTACTGCATTTAGAATGATTATGATTATGTGATGTCATGTAATCATTTTCAATATGTTTTATAGTAGTACACACACTCACCAAATTAATGTACACATTCGGTTGCAGGAAATAGATGTATTCAGATCCGTCTGTGACATATGCAATAATAAATATCTCTGCATATACAAAAATCAGCACGCAATGATACACAGGGTACAAGACTACACGGCTGAGCTCAAAATAAAAAAAAACGAAAATAACATAAAGCAAATTCCTGAACCTAATTTATCAGGGAAGAGGCGGGCTGCTGTGAAGTAAGTATAATTTGTTATCCGTCTATCAAGTTATTCCCATTTGAGGGGGGGGGGGGGGGGTCTCGTTGATCGTTGACGACGCTCGTGTCCACTCGATGACCACGCGAGGTTCACTGGTGACGACACTGACAACGCGGCGTCCACCCGTGGACCATCTGTCGACAACTACTATTTTTAGGCAAGCCTATAGTTATATACTCTACTCTTTCATAACTTTTTTGTTCCGGGTTGCCCTTCGAAAATATTCACGCGCCGCCACTGGTACCTACTATAAAAAAAAAACGATTTTACGGGCTGTTACAGACGGGTTGCATTTCAGATGCTTTCTGGCTGCAACTGTGCAGTTTGAATGCACTTCTTTTCCAGTTGACATAACTGCTTCAAAACTGCAAACCGACTGTGCAGCTGGCGTGCAGTTCGGGCGACTGCACTCTGACATATAAATCAGCTTTAATGCAGTTCTGAAGCAGTTGTACCAACTACACTACGAGTACTACAACCGTGCAGTCACTAATATAATAAGTCTGATAAGATGCCTGTTTTTAGGGTTCCGGACCAAAAAGGTAAAAACGGAACCCTTATGGTGTGATTCCGTCCGTCTGTCTGTCTGTTAAATATCTCAGGAACTACTAATGCTATCAATTTGAAATTTGGAATAGTTGTAAACAAAGCTAACCCACGTATATGGAAAATGAAAAAAATAAATATATATTTTTAATTTCTATAAAAATGGACAGGGGGCAAAAATTAAAAATGTAGTTAGTAGGCCAAGTGGGGTATCATATGAATTGGCTGGAATTGCACATTCTGAAACAGTTCAAATTTTACGAAGGAAAATGTAGAAAAAAATACCCCGCCCCCCCTCCCCTTATCTCTAAAGTTTTCCGAGCGAAAAATTTGAAAATAATATATATATAATTCATATTAACGTAAATATTACCGGAAAAGTATAACGAGACCTCTATCTAGCGTATATATTTTTTTAATTTAATACTTTTGTGTTGAATTTTATTCCTTCAAATTTGTATGGAAGTATTCTAAAAGTACCTTCTAGCAAATAAAAAAGGAATTATCGAAATTGGATCACTTGATAAAGAATTATCTCTGAAAAACCGACATACTTAGATTTTTTCTTAACAAAGCGTGGTGAAAGTTTGTACGGAACCCTCGGAACGCGCGAGACAGACTCGCACTTAACCGGTTTTTTTTGGTTCGGTTTAGTGTTTTATTTTTACTACCATTTATGTATATTTTCAGAGCGCGGTCAGTAATAGAAAATTATAGCGACAACATGAGTAAGGTGAGTTTACTTCCACTTTTGTGGGGAAAACCTCAACAAATAGCATATTGATGGGTTTTTATTAACCGACTTCAAAAAAGGTGAAGGTTCTCAATTCGTCTGTATTTTTTTTTTTTTTTTATGTGTGTATGTTACGCGATATCTCGGTAATTTATGAAACGATTTGAAAAAAAATTTCTTTGTTTGAAAGCATATACTTCCAGTTTGGTCCCGTTGTCACCAAAATCCAGTTCTGATGATGGGATCCTGGAGAAATCGAGGGAACTCTTCAAATTTTATAGGCAAACTTGAAGCAATTTGGCTACTGATTTGAAGTCGGTTTTTTTTTTCGTTTATTTATCCAAATTACTTATAAACTATTTACATTTTTTTCGAACAGCGAACGAATACCGCGTACGGTTTATCTGTCGCCATTGTCGCTCGTTTTACAATCGTAGTTAAAACTTTGTTTTGAAAGTACAATTATTTACAGCATGCACATGCCTGCCAATCATGTGGATTTGGAACAGATTTTGAAGATGAATTGAAGACGCACAAATGCGAAGTATCAAATGAGAAAGACTTCAGTGGAGATGAGAGTTCAGCAGCCGAGATAGGGAGCTCAGATAACGAGTCGGGAGATTCTGACGTCGATTCAAACATTTCTAATGAGGTCAATGACAATCTAGTAGATGATGATGTTGATGGTGATGATGATGATGAGGATGGCGATGGGCTACTAATTAAGAAGAAAGTACGCCATAGAGAACCAGGTATGTTTTAGTGCGACTCCTGGAAATACGACTACTTTTCCTGTGATGCCAAACGAGTTAACGATTGTTTTTTTTCAGCGCCGGTCCTGTCGAAAGTCTCACGTATACCCTTCAAAGTTGAGGATCCCATGTCTTATCTACGCCAAGGCGATGTAGATTTGTGAGTATTATACATTATGTTACAACAACATCAACATCCTAGGTTTTTAAAATACGAATAAAAGCGAGCATGTAAATTAATATGAATCTATCTTTTACAGTTGCAACACCTATTTGACTGATGAAGTTTTGTTCCCTCAATGGCAGTGCCAAATGGAAGCTGTCCTGGAATCCGACATGACACGATATCTGCCGCCGCTAGAACAGTCTTGTAAAGTTAAATACGACTCAGGTTGGAGAACACTGAATAGATTTGAAGCTAAGAAAGACGAAAGAGGTAAGTTTACATTTTTTGGCCGTCCATTCGCTCATCCAAAAAAGATACTGACACACCAAAATCATTGTGTTACTAGAGAGCCAAACCAACCTTACGAAAGTAAAAAGTTTGTTTTGACAGCGTAGTCACGTCATGGCACCTTTTTCTTGATCCTGTGCGCGCGACCACTCACGACACCTTTAGGTGCTAATGTCGTTTAAAGGGTTAAACAGAATGAATGTTAGAGATCTTGTACAAATTTTCAAAAATAAGATATGTTATTTTTTCTTTTAATCTCGCAGTCCTTATTCCAATCAGGCCTTAATGATGTATACATATCCATATATAGGTTTATCATCAAATTGTCGACACTCACTTCGTCGAATTTCACTTCAAAGTCAACGCTTCATGTATTTTCATTTCGTCGAAAATTCATTTCGTGGAATGGTCATTACAAGGAATTGTAAATCGTGTATTTTTACTCGTCGGATGATTCATTCAATAGTTGTATTATGTCATGGAAATCGTTTTGTGATTTATTGTTCCAAATATTTTTAATTAACATACAAATTATTACAAGGCTTATTACTTATTTAAATTTAAGATAAATAGTTGGCATTACACAGTTATCTATGGCATTATGTTGAGAACAGAACGCAATGCAATGGCTTTAGTACCACCCAGGGGACACGTGCAGGGTTGTGGTAGCTCCTGCGGACGCGAGTGACAGTGGGGACCCCCTGTGTCGAGTGAGTTGGCAACTCGACTTTCAGAGGTCCTTAAGCCGCCTAAAGGCCTCTAACTCGGCTTAACGACTACTGTCATAGACAGCAGCCGGGATCAACTGCTTAGCGTGCCTTCCAAAGTACAGAATTTTAACCTAACCTAACCGCCAGCGTGTCGACGTCACCCCGCTTCGCGGGGTGCCTATTTCCGCTCTGAGGGACACAAGTGAACCCTAACCTAACCTATTTATAATACAATTGTTACGGTTGTTTGTTTTTTTTACTGCGGGGGGCTCCGCCGTTTTTCTGGCTGTCCTAACCTAGTTAAACCGCTGTAATCAGTTAGATTTGATTATTTTGTAATGCTGTAATACAATTCCGAACAAATGAAATTCGTTGGTTTGTTATTCTGCCATTTAAAATTCATACAAAAAGAATAATTTTCCAAATAATATTCCCTGAACAGTTATTCTATAAAATAATAAAAATTGGAATAATCTGGTCATGAAATAAAATTACACCAAATAATAATTCGTGAACTAAATGTTACTTGAAACGTTTTCGATGAAATGAAATTCGATGAAAAGTTTGTCGACAAAACAAGGGACACCCCCATATATATTTAACCCCCGACGGAAAAAGAGGGGTGTTATAAGTTTGACGTTTCTGTCTGTCTGTGTGTGTGTATCTGACTTGTGTTTTTTTATCCGAAAGCTGACGTGATCGAAATGGTTCTTAGCTACGTTTCAACAAAATCGGTTCAGCCGTTTTTGAGATATTGAACTTTGAAATGAAAATGTCGGTGGTTTTTCAACTTTTATAAGTTGTATTTATTTAATTTCAAACAATCCAATAGTTTCTTAACGTAAACTTACACGAATTACTTATATGTTTTAGGGAGCAGTATGTTTGTCGGTGCAAGTATAGTCTGCATTGCCTGGGCACCGCTCCGACTGAGCGATATACGCGAGGGGAGTACGAACTATCTGGCCGTAGCGTGCCATAACGGCGCGGACTGTCCGCGCTACCAGGGCGACGAAACACCGAAATATGAGAACCTGATACAAATATGGAATTTCCGCAAGTTTGAAAGGTAAGCTATTTGTGACTTTTTTGCACTGTTGTAAACCCTGCTTTATATTGGAGACAATCTTAACCCTATACCATATTTTTTCTAGTAAGATTAGAATGATAGATGCCAAACTGACGTAACTGGAGGTGCTACCAATGCAAACTATCGATACTATTCGAATGTAGTGTTAGTTAGTTATACTGGGCGTTTTCCGCAAGTCAACATTTTGCGTGAAAAGGCGGTGTGGCGCTACTCTAACCACCCCAGCTCGTCTAAAAAGTTGGTGAGTGCCTTGGTGTTGCTGACTGCGTCCCGTAGTGTGTTTGGAGAACCTAGGTGCTTCATTCTGTATACCTACTTCTACCTGCTTGCAGCCCAGTAGTATATGTTTAGTCGTTTCTTCTGCCTCCATGCACGCTCTGCACATGGGGCTGTCTGTGATACCTAAGTTATAGAGGTGTCTGTTCAAGGTGTTGTGTCCTGTTATTATACCCACTATCTTGCGCAGTTGGTTTCTATGTGTCCTTAGTAGTGTGGTTGTGAGTTTGTAGTCGCGTTTCGACAGAATCTCTTTGGTCTGTCTGCATGTGTCTATCTCCTCCCAGTATCTTTGGGGTAGGTCTTTAGTGTGTTGGTCCAGTTGATTGTATATGTAGCTTTGTGGCAGGGGCAAGATTGGCTCCGGTCCGTATGCCGTTGTTTCTGAGCCTTTCCTGGCCAGTTCATCCGCTGCATCGTTTCCTCTTGAGCCACTGTGCCCCTTGATCCATTGTACAGTAACTTGGTTTTTATCTGCGCACACCTCTGTGAGGTTTAAGTGACATTCGTATATCAAGCTAGATGTGATGTTATCACTGCTCAGTGCTTGTAGTACCGATTTACTGTCTGAGAGTATCCGTATGTTTGTGTTTTCGACTTGTAGTCTCTTTATGGCATTGCAGGCTTCAATTATCCCTACGCATTCAGCCTGGAATACCGTGTTTTGTACACCCAGTGGTTTGGATATGTGTATATCGAATGTAGTGTATAACTAGTGCTAAAACTATCGACGGTATAATATTGTTGGGAAATGTAACGGTATTGAAATAATCGCTCAGGTGAACAATAAATTCACGTTTCTGGCTATTAAGCATAGTTTTTTTTCGTTCTTTTCGGCATGACAAAAACGTAACAGAACAAATTAACAAAACAAAACAGTTCAAATACTTAACAAACAAAATTAATAAAATCAGTAGATGAAACAAAACTATGAACTCGAACGGAAACACGTTGGCGCACACAAGGCGTTTGGTTGGCACTCGTACTGTCAGACTGCGTACTGATTATTGTTATTTGACAAGCGGTGACATCGAAATACAAAATGGTGGCACGGCACAGAGGTCCTATGTGTGTTGCCACTAATACAATTTGTCAGGTATGTTATTTATTACAGTTATGAAAAGCTGGTATTTATATTGTAATCCCTTCTTTTGTTACACAATATTTCATAGTTTTTTCTTAATCGATAACCCTCACCTCTAGCAATCCAAGCGTATTGAAACAACATTGTAATGACGTTCACTTAAGAATATAAGTAAAGATTACGCAGTGTTTTCACGGTAGCTAGACAATTTTAGTAACTGACTTGAGATCAAATCTATATAAAATCCGCATATTAGACGTGATTTCATTTTTACAAGCAATATTTGTCCCTTGGAAAAAATATGAATTCCGCTTACCGCCTTACAAAGTTACATGCTATAATGATGTGACATCTATCATTCTAATCTTGCTAGGAAAATGTGACAATGTGTTATATGTAACCATGGCTTGTAAACTGGTTACTCCATGGGTGAAAGATCTGGAAAATGTCAGAGACTTGGAAATGGGAGTTTTGGTATTTTGAACATTGTGGATATTTTTTCCACTATGAAACGTGAGTCAGGAGAATCATGCTTTTACGCTATAAATAATTAAAGTGACCTACTGAAAATACGTAGTCGTTACTGAGATCCTGACAATTCGAGAATAATGCATGAGATCATATTGCAGAGCCAAAAAACAACTTTTGGAGTGCAATTTTTTTATTTTTTTTTATACAACGACAGTGGCAAACAAGCTTACGGCCTGCCTGATGTTAAGCGGTTACCGTAGCCTATGGACACTTGTGACTTTGAATTTTAGAGAAGTTCATTAATTGATCCTATTTTTTTCTACAAGTGCAGCGGGCTCTCTTCGATTATGAAAGAGTTTGCTTAATGAGAGATCCCATTTTTTAGACAACATGTTGAAGGTGACTCTTTCTTTACTCGAAACTCATAGTTTCAATAAGATGATGCTACTTCCCACACAGTGGAGCCATCATGGCACGTCACGGCATCATCAATCCTAGCGTTATTATTCCCGGTTGTGCCCTAATGGAGTTCGGGGTCGGTTGACACCTAATCCCAAGATTTGGCATAGGCACTAGTTTTACGAAAGCGACTGCCATCTGACCTGATTGATTACAGTCACGGCGTTTCTGAAATATACCAAACTCTTGTCTCGTTCCTTGGCCATAAGAAATGTCATAAACTCAATGCATTTGGCGTTTTTCATAGAACACTTTCAAAGATTACGTAAACTTGCATTGCCTGAATCTCATTTTGCTAACTATAGAAAGTGCTTTAATTATATTAGTATAAAAATCTACAATAATCTGGAACCGGACATTAAGAACTCTACCAATATAAAAGAATTTAGTGCTAATTTGAAAATGTACTTAAAATGTAGGCCATTCTATAATCTTGATGAATTTTTTGGTAAAATATTTGACTGAATGAGATTTTATTTTTAGATGTTATTTTAATGATTCTGGTTTAATTTATTTTAATTTGTTATTTTAATGGTTCTTGTTAAATTTATTTGGTTACTGTTTACTCAATGATTTTGTTTATTTTTCGTACCTGAATGATTGTGTTTTTGATTACTTTGTTTATTTTAATTCATTTTTTATTACATACAAAATGTTATTTACTTTGTTAAGTAATGACCTACACCAAGATCTCGCTGCCTACAGACAAAAGAGGCTCAAGTCCCGTAACCCACCAGCTCTCGCTGTGGTGGACCTGAACAGCCAGTGGGACCTACACCCTCAACCCAAAGGCGCGTCCACCTGGTTTTGACCATCCACGTAGGGTGTGGTGCCAATTAAACCGCATAAGAACAGGCATTGGTAACTGCGCCTACCACTGGTATAAATGGGGCTGGTGCGACTCCTCTCGGTGTGTGTGTGGAAACCCCGATCAGACAGTCAACCACATTTCATTCCATTTCATTTATTCCTTTATAAAACGTAGTTTTACATGTCAATTTATAGATCTTAAATAACATTATAAATAATACTATCACATTAAGGTGAAAAAGTATGTCTTACACCAGGTAGTATTACAGCAGGTAGGTAAGTATGTCTTAGTTTAGGTACACTGCAGCGTGTAGTCAACGAAAAATAATTATTAGTACATTTATTTGTCAAGTTACTAGTAAGTACACATCCTTAAAATGTCCTTAAATATTACATAACCATTGATTGGGCAGCGAGCCAGTTGAAAAGTCGTTCGGTTTTCAGCCATTATTGAGAAATTCATCTATGGAATAGCATGCATCGGATGCTAGTTTAATTTTAAGTCTGTTCACAAAACACCTCATACTCGGCGCGCTTTTGACTTCTTGGGGCAATTTGTTGTATAATTTGGGCCCTATCGAGTGGAGACATTTTTGGGCCTTTGCAAGACGTGTGGCGGGAGCGCGCAGATCGCCGCGCCGCCTGAAGTTAAAATTGTGTGAGTCACCACGCGTCGGGAACTGTTCAAGGTTACCTCTCACGTACTTGGCTACGTCTAGGACGTACAAGCTAGGAAGGGTGAGAATTTTGGTTTCCTTGAACAGTTCACGAGCAGGGTGATCCCAGAAGACACCACATATGCAACGAATGGCTCGTTTTTGAAGTCTGATGGGTGGTGGAATGCCCAACATGGTTCTGGAATGCCCGACAACAAAATTTTCAGGGCGGATGGAGGACCTCAAGTATCTTACTGAACTTGCTACAGAGTACCGACTTGAAGAGGACTAATCTTTATCTTTGCATTAATCAATCTTATTATTATTATTTTCCTATATAGCTTTTATATGTAATCCAGTGACCAAAATGCCATACGATAAATAAATAAATTTATTGGATTTTTTTTTTTACATGTAAACGTAATAATAATATGTAGTGAATAGTACAAATTTGACAGCTAATGACAAGTTTACTAATTTTACTATTGACCGCCGCGCCCAGGCCGCGCTAAGTCTGTGAGAGGCTTTAGGCCTGAATCGGTACTCAGTCGGTACTATTGTCTGCTACAGATTACCGCACATAGTTCTCGGCATAGCGCACGACTTCGGGACAGTGTGGTCGATGGACTGGTGTCCGTCCGGCGCGCGGGACAACTTGCCGGACGGTGAGGACGCGACGCGTCGACTGGGACTACTCGCGGTGACGTGTTCCAGCGGATCCGCTTACATATTTGCTGTTCCGTATCCTACAGAAGTGAAGAAGTAAGTACTTACGTTTACATATTCTCGGCATAGCGCACGAGTTTGGGACAATCAATGTGGTCGATGGACTAGTGTCCGGCGCGCGGTACGACTTGCCGGCCAGCGAGGAAGCGACTCCTCGACTGGGACTACTCGCGGTGGCGAGTCACAGCGGATCCGCGTGCATATTTGCGGTTGCGTATACACAGTAGTGAAGAAGTATTTACGTTTACATCTACAATGGCAATCCTCTGTGTGGTGTGTTAGAATAGCACCATTCTTTCCATGGATGTCTTAAAACCGTAAAAGTCGACGACAGGATAGGGTTGACGTGTGTTGTGGGCGATAGGCTAGCAATCTGTCACTGCAATATCACATTTTCTCCGTATTAAACCCACTAATGCTAGAAGTGGCAATGAAAATTAAATTTAATATGCTCTGCCTATACTCCTTCTGGGAACAGGCGTGTGAGGCGTGTAATTGCTTTTTTTAATGATAGCTTTTATTAACTTTAATTTTGTGTACAGGTCGATTCACGAAAGCTGGCACGAATTAATTAAACGAGTGAATGATAATGTCTATGTGTGAAATACATGTTGATGCAAAAAGTGATTATGATAATGGGCTTGTGATCTTAAATTTGTTTACGATGCCATTCGAAGCAGTTTTTGTAGATGAACAAATGTTTGTATGGAAGCAACTACATTTAAAGGACATTAATACCCAAAAAAGCGGCCAAGTGCGAGTCGGACTCGCACATGAAGGGTTCCGTGAAATAAATTGCGGTTTACGATTTATGACGTATTAAAAAAAAACTACTTACTAGATCTCGTTCAAACCAATTTTCGGTGGAAGTTTACATGGTAATGTACATCATTTTTTTTTTTTAGTTTTATCATTCTCTTATTTTAGAAGTTACAGGGGGGGGGGGGACACATTTTACCACTTTGGAAGTGTCTCTCGCGCAAACTATTCAGTTTAGAAAAAAAATATATTAGAAACCTCAATATCATTTTTGAAGACCTATCCATAGATACCCCACACGTATGGGTTTGATGAAAAAAAATTTTTTTAGTTTCAGTTCTGAGTATTGGGACCCCTAAAACTTAATGTTTTTTTCGATTTTTGTGTGAAAATCTTAATGCGGTTCACAAAATACATCTACTTACCAAGTTTCAACAGTATAGCTCTTATAGTTTCGGAAAAAAGTGGCTGTGACATACGGACGGACAGACAGACAGACAGACAGACGGACGGACATGACGAATCTATAAGGGTTCCGTTTTTTGCCATTTGGCTACGGAACCCTAAAAAACGAGTTAAGACGGACCTCGCTGACAGCAGCCGAAACGCTTCATACTGATTGGCTTTAAAGTATGACGTCACACCGTGCAATTTGTACTAACCGTTGCATGGAAAATGAAGTAAATTGCTGTTTCGGTCGCGAAATACTGCGTTTAGGTCCATAGTTGTCATACAAATTTGTTTCTATAAAAGCGTAAGGATTCTATTAGTACCTTAAAATGTACTCTTGGACAATAAATAAAAAAACTTTTTTTTCTAAACTTTCAAGGTTCATATCTTTTTACAAGCTTTATATTAACTTGCACTGTTCGTATGTAAGTATGTAAATATGTAAGTATGTGAGTTATCCGTCAAAATTTGCAATCGATTTTTCAGTCACTTCCCGTTATCCAATTGAGCTGCAATTTTGCATGCATATGTATATCGCATGACAATGCAATATTATGATGACTTGGAGCTGATCTGATGCTGGAGCTGGAAGGTGGCCATAGGAACTCTGCAATAAAACGACACAACCCCATTGAGTTTGGGCTCGTTAGAATCGTCTCAATGAGTAGTTGATGATGGTATGCAGAAAAGTACAGTCGGCAATAAAAGCTTGTACCAAAAATGGAAATTTTCACAGAAACTTATGTATGATTTGAATTATATTTTGTAATTTATACTTTATTACAATAATTTGATGGTTTACTATCCATTTAGCAACACGACGTTATCAATTTTAACACCACGCAACAAGCCTATTGTGTTTCACAAATTTTGCATTTTATAAATAAATATATAATTATGACCATGTTTCATGCACAATGACGATTCCGTGAAACGCAAAAAGAACAGTTAAATTTCGTAAGAATTTCGAATCTTTTCGCCGTCATTTTGTAAATTGCGGCGTCAGTGTGAAAACTGGATGTAAATTAAAAACTCTGTTGACGACGAACTCTTTGGTCTGCTCTTTTTTTTGGATTTTAAGGGTTCCGTAGCCGAATGGCAAAAGACGGAACCCTTATAGATTCGTCATGACCGTCCGTCTGTCTGTCTGTCTGTCCGTCCGTATGTCACAGCCACTTTTTTCCGAAACTATAAGAGTTATACTGTTGAAACTTGGTAAGTAGATGTATTATGTTAACCGCATTAAGATTTTCACACAAAAATTGAAAAAAAAACATTAAGTTGTAGTACCCCATACTCAGAACTGAAACTCAAAAAAAAAAAATCATCAAACCCATACGTGTGGGGTTATGGATAGGTCTTCAAAAATGATATTGAGGTTTCTAATATCATTTTTTCTAAACTGAATAGTTTGCGCGAGAGACACTTCCAAAATGGTAAAATGTGTGTCCCCTGTAACTTCTAAAATAAGAGAATGATAAAACTAAAAAAAATATATGATGTACATTACCATACAAACTTCAACCGAAAATTGGTTTGAACGAGATCTAGTAAGTAGTTTTTTTTAATACGTCATAAATCGTAAACCGCAATTTATTTCACGGAACCCTTCATGTGCGAGTCTGACTCGCACTTGGTCGCTTTTTTACAATTCGAACAAGCCATCAGCTTTCGATTCTTGACAGTAAGTTAATATGTAATTTCCTGTATGAGTCCTGTGTTACTTGAAATAATTGTTTTCATTCATTCATTCATTAAAAATAAGTCGGAAAAATAAATACATATACGTTTTATTTACAAAGGACTTTAATAATAATTACTAAAAGGATTAACATGATACTTGGTGCAGATTATATATATATTTTTCTTGAGTAACGAAAACGTATTAAAGGTACATGTTCACAAAATATTAGGAGGCTCCTGTATAAGAACGGCACTCACACTGCCACTTCCAGTGACAAGTGACATTACTTTCTTTCAATCCATTCATGCCAGCTCCTGTGAATCGACCTGTAGCAAGCAAAATAATGTGATGGTATTGCTACAAATTGTTTTATTTTTCAGCAATCAATTTGTCCACAAAATAAAACCAGTTGCAGAATTACGAATGACAATGAGCTTCCAGAGGAAACGATATCAAGCAACTTCTGTTTCGTGGTCTAAAGTAAGTCAATAGCTCTTAGATGTATTTTTCTATTTTTAATTGAACTGAGTTGTTTTTCTGATTGTTATCATTTTTTAGCAAAAAGGACACACGCTCGTATTAGTCGGGTACGCGGATGGTTCGACGGCATATTACGATTTGCATTCCACTTCTCCATTGTTGTTGACAGTCGAAAATGACGTACAAGTCTTTCACCCATACAACGACGAAAGACCGCATAACACCTGCATTACGGGTAAGTATCGTAAAAATCCATTTATTGGTACTTTGACAGGAAAACATTACTTAAGTAAGAATGATACTGAATTTTACGTTGACTATATTGTTGATAGTCAGAACGGATATTGTTCACGGCGGATCGAATTTGCAATTCGCTGTGAATCATGTTTGATAGTCTATTTATACTCGTACTTACTCAAGTAACACTGTTTTGTGTGGTAACATTGTTGTTTACTGGTAACTTAGCAGGATAAAATTGCCGACTGATTCATCAAGCCAATCCGGGAAACGGGCACTTAGATCGAAGGACCATGTAATCGGAAACTACGTTACGAGTATGTCTATTCACTCGCCTTTGCACCAGAATTAAACCAGGTGTTATCGTGGGCTTCACGTCCTTTCGTGAAGCATGTTTGAATATTCAGAGCAGGGAAATCATTAAGGCCGACATTCATTACATGAGCCGCGAGCCGCTCCTACTCGTACCTACCGATAAATGCGCCGTCACCCATAGAAACACGAGCGATCTCTCGCACCCATACAATAGGGTTCGTCCATGTGTCCGCGAGCCGTACGCGAGCCGCTCACGAGTGGTTGGCGTAGCGCATCATCATACATTTAAGAATGGGGAACTTGCATAGGACTTCAATTTCGAATAAATTGCATTAAATCGATGCGGATATACGTAGAGGTATCATACAAAAGAAAAAAAAAACGATTGTATTACTTAGCAAAGAGAATATAAATAAGAGACGGGACTTCGAACAAGGTTTTGGATGACAGTGACATTGTTATTTGATTTTGACATGACAACTCATTCGAACTTTAGCTAGTTTGAAATACCATAATACCAATAAAAATAAACGCTTGTACGGAAGTAGACCATGGACATAGGAAAACCTATGGACAGGGTGTATTTTTCAAATATCATTTGTTTAGACATTAAATTCCCAAAAATAACTCTGTCTCATTTTAACCAAGCACCATTTGGCTACCAAAAAAGAGATGGTAGTATAACAGTCAGAACCGAAAGTTGATGATCAAATGTCAAGTGTGGCCTAAAATCGCCATTTTATGCGCCACGAAATGTCAGTTCCCGTCAGATTAGTGGGTACTTCATATGTCAACGACTGATGTAAACATATCAAAATAATAAAATAACTATTAATTGAACATTATAAACTGCATAAAGCCCAAAGAGCACAATTAGTGGAATGTGGTGACTATGCCCAGGTGCAGCATAATCGGATGTGGCTTAAGAAAAGGCCCAAATCAGGAAAGTTTATCCTTGCACCGGTATGTTATATATTTTTATTGAAATATTGGATAGTTTAAGCATTATCGAGAGCTGAGCATTTGCATTATGTTGTAATGAGTACACAGATTAAGATTAGTTATGTGTTGTAATAGGATTTAGCTTTATTTTCGATATTTTTGTACTTAAAGTTACGTTTGAGTGGCAGTTAGGGTTGTTCTTGAAAATATCGATACTGAATGGCGATGACGTCATTCGCATCATCGAATTTTCTATTTCTATAACCAGTGAGATCTCGAGACAGTATCTTGCATTTAAAAAAACCTGAAAAACCGTCTGGGTTGTCAAGATTGGTAAAATTGTATAGTAGGCAGGTACTACCTTGGAAATAAACAGGCTTCATTGATCGCTAATATAGCTATTTATAAAGGTTATCAAGAAGCGATTGTGCTAAGCAACAAAAGGTTGGAGTCAAATTGACCTTAAAATATAAGGCAAAATGTAAAAGAAATATACCTACATTTGCTCTCTACATTTTGGTCAGAAATGCTTCAATTCATGCACTTTGCAGAATGCAATTTCACACGAGATGGTGCACTGCCATCAAAATATATATTGGTATCTTGTCGTTTTTTTGAGTAGTTAACTTTGTATTTGTAGGGTATACTGACACTATACAATAACTTTACGTTTGTTTGCCTGCCTGTCAGTCTGTAGTGTAGGTATCACAGAAGCTGGAATGGAAATTATCAGAAATTTATTTAGATGAAGACACTGTTTGCTGCTTAGAAAAAATTACTGAGCCATTCTTTTTTTGCCCATGTTTGATGCCATAGAAAAAATGAAAGAAGAAAGAAAATACATTTATTTAACGTCACACACACAATGCTAGCAAATAATTATTTTTCTAGTAACTTAAATCATGGAATTCCGCTTAGTGCATGGAATGCCTGATACAACAATTATTGTAAAAATACAGTGTCATTTAGATCATCTTAAATAATGTACCTACTTAATAACTTAATAATACTTAATTACAGGAAACCAGTACGTTCTGAGATCTGTCTACTCGTATATTATCGATAAACATGTTCCCTGTTTTATCGATAGCAGAACAGCACGACATCCGCCATGTTATGCGCCAATATGACAGTATACTTGGCACGCACATTTTGTTGATACTTCACGTCCTTTAGTTTCTTTGGTCATTGAAGTAGACTTACCAACCTAACGAACGAGGACGATAGTAGGGTTGTAGTACTTAACGTTATCGATATCGATGATATTAGAACCCAACGTTATCGATATCGATGAATTATGATTAGGGACGTCGTGGGGCCCACTGCATGAACAGAAAATTGCTTTACACAATCTAAAACTAATAATAAAAGGAGAACAAATATTTCATACAGTTTATTTCACACTTATTTCCAAATCACAGTATATTTACAAAAATTCACCATCATCAATGGCCTTTAGGTCTATTACGGACTATACAAGCAGTGTCAAGAAAGGAGACAACGTCTTCCATGGCTGTGTAAGCCAATGCGAGAGCGGCATACACGACCGCAAGCTTGGCAGGTGTAATTTGCCCGCGGCGAAGAGGTGCCACGTTGATGCCGCTTGGCTCGCTTTACTGCGAGTGTTTTAAACCACGCTTCATCATGAACTTTACGGCCATCGAACACCAGTATGCGCCATTTGTCCCTGTCCACGGCAAGGTCCTCCCACTTGTGAACCGGGATGTTGAATGCGTGCATATCTCGCTTGGCACAGTCCTTATGCCGCAGCATCGGCCGGCCGACGCTTCTTTTGGCATCAGCTACGGCCCCAAGCAGAACACGCCGAAAAAAATCACCAATCTGTACACATATATTTGCGGGTCGCAATGAATTCTTCTCGAACTAAGAAACCTCGCGCTTGTAGGTTTTATCCAAGTACCAACCGTTGTTTCTCATAAGTAAATCAATATTAGCGCTTGATATTTCGTTATTAATACTTACGTGTTTTATTTAAAGATAATTATTAATTTTATTTCGTCAAAAGCATTGTTTGTTTGACACACACATGTTTTCTCGTGAAGTTATAATATCCATGGTAACCGGCCAAAGTTACCATGACAAAATGACAGACAGAGAAAGAACGGAAGTAGGAGATAGCATGAGTCCGCCATAGCAAAATCACAGATAGAAAACTTGTCAATTGTCAGAACTTGTCAGATTGGGTCTGAATTTGAGCAGTTGGACGTCATTCATCTTTTTGTTCCTAGTTGCGCTACACTGTTACTTAGTTTTATCTCACGTTAAAAGGACGACAATATTTTTTTGTTGTTAAATAACATTACAGTTACACAGAATAATGAATTAGAAATGATATTTTGTATGAGAAGTATACACTTAAACGCAAATTGTGTGGAGATAATAGCAAATTAATGACTTACTCCATAGTAAACGCTCCGAGAATATAAGTTGTGACGTCTTAGCATAAGCCCGTTTAATATAGAGCGTTTTCGGGGGGTACCGGCGCGTGCAATTTCAAATGCATATAACATCTGAAAAAGAAATCATAAGAAAGTTTTAATGTTAGAGTTGACATTCCTCTGGATCATACTTTTGATTTTCGTCATTAAAAATAAAGATGCAAGTTCCCTATTAGACTCTTGTCGGTGTCGCTCCCTGCATATAACTCTATCTAGGGCCGCCTCCTTGACCTCTTTAAGTATACGACGTGACTGCTACTTTTTCTTTTATTTGTTTCATGTAACTTATCGTTGATCTTCCCCTTCAACGCTTGCCTTCTATGATGTTATTAATAAAAGCGCCATGTCGTATAAGGTGACCAATCTTAGCGCATAGACATGCGGATTTGTCCACGAACCTGTCGCCAGATGGACAAATGGGCGGACAATTCCACAGTGGTGTGAAAGGAAAAAGGCCCGCCTGTTTCCTAAAGGTTTACTACCTTCCCTGCTCTATCATTATCATCATCATCATATCAGCCGAAAGATGTCCACTGCTGGACATAGACCTCCCCCAAAGAGTGCTACAATGGCCACCCGCATCCAGCGGACTCCCGCGACCTTTACCAGGTCATCAGTCCACCTGCTCTATCATGTTGTACTTCAATTACCAGGTACGGACTTGTACCCTGTGTCGGGCGACGCGGCCGGGTCCGGCGCGGGCGTGTGGACGGCCCCCACGGGCGCGGAACTAGCGGCGCGTGCTGGCGCGGGCACGCCAGGCCGCGCGCGGCTGGCCACGGTCTCCCTAGCCGTTGAATTCGCGCCGCACGCTTGCTGCGCTGTGCTGGGTGGAGACGACGCCATCAGTAAGCTATCAAACCATACCTCGTATAAATATTAGCCAGCAGCCGTGGTTATTCACCATTATCATCGTCGTATAAGTCGAAAGATGTTCACTGCTGGAAACAAGCTAACAAGGATCGCCACAATAACCGGTCGCGTGTTATTCTCATGCGATACACTTCTGTAATCTTATATCTGTTTGATGGAAAAACGTCGCGAGGAGACTGCATGCATACATGCAATGTGAAAATCTCGAATTCCTTATGGGACCAACTGTTCAAGAGTGATTAGATGTCCTGCGGTGGTTCTTATATATGTACAGAAGACGACATGTATGTGTAGGAAGAAAGTATAATTAAAAACTTAGAAAAGTGGAAATACCCCCTACATTTTCATTTTAAAATTCAATATCTTTTTCTTTTTACACCGGCTGAACCGATTTTGTTGAAACGTAGCTAAGAACCATCTCGATCACGTCAGCTTTTGGACAAAAAACCGCATTGATGCCACAGATACACTGACTAGTCAAACTTATATTATAACACTCTCTCTTTGCGCTCGGGAGTAAAATAATTGTGGCAAATCCTTCATTGTCCATGTGTTTTGCCAACAGAAGGCATTTTCATCTACCAACGAGTAATTTACATTTTGACACATTAAGTTAGTCTCAATCATGGTAAACATCAGGTTTTTAAAGTTTTACACTTTTCGGTGTAGTGCACACGGCAATAAGCGAGCTGGCATGGGTCCCGCCGGGGCGGCGGTTGGGCGGCATCCGCACCATGGCCGGCTGCGGCCGCTGCGGCCGCGTCGTGGCCTCCACGCCGCCCATTCTGCGCCTCATGCGGCCACATCCTGCCTACTGGGACGCCAAGAAACAGGTATGCTTCCACTTTACACGGCAATAAGCGAGCTGGCATGGGTCCCGCCGGTGCGGCGGTTGGGCGGCATCCGCACCATGGCCGGCTGCGGCCGCTGCGGCCGCGTCGTGGCCTCCACGCCGCCCATTCTGCGCCTCATGCGGCCACATCCTGCCTACTGGGACGCCAAGAAACAGGTATGCTTCCACTTTACACGGCAATAAGCGAGCTGGCATGGGTCCCGCCGGTGCGGCGGTTGGGCGGCATCCGCACCATGGCCGGCTGCGGCCGCTGCGGCCGCGTCGTGGCCTCCACGCCGCCCATTCTGCGCCTCATGCGGCCACATCCTGCCTACTGGGACGCCAAGAAACAGGTATGCTTCCACTTTACACGGCAATAAGCGAGCTGGCATGGGTCCCGCCGGTGCGGCGGTTGGGCGGCATCCGCACCATGGCCGGCTGCGGCCGCTGCGGCCGCGTCGTGGCCTCCACGCCGCCCATTCTGCGCCTCATGCGGCCACATCCTGCCTACTGGGACGCCAAGAAACAGGTATGCTTCCACTTTACACGGCAATAAGCGAGCTGGCATGGGTCCCGCCGGTGCGGCGGTTGGGCGGCATCAGCACCATGGCCGGCTGCGGCCGCTGCGGCCGCGTCGTGGCCTCCACGCCGCCCATTCTGCGCCTCATGCGGCCACATCCTGCCTACTGGGACGCCAAGAAACAGGTATGCTTCCACTTTACACGGCAATAAGCGAGCTGGCATGGGTCCCGCCGGTGCGGCGGTTGGGCGGCATCCGCACCATGGCCGGCTGCGGCCGCTGCGGCCGCGTCGTGGCCTCCACGCCGCCCATTCTGCGCCTCATGCGGCCACATCCTGCCTACTGGGACGCCAAGAAACAGGTATGCTTCCACTTTACACGGCAATAAGCGAGCTGGCATGGGTCCCGCTGGTGCGGCGGTTGGGCGGCATCCGCACCATGGCCGGCTGCGGCCGCTGCGGCCGCGTCGTGGCCTCCACGCCGCCCATTCTGCGCCTCATGCGGCCACATCCTGCCTACTGGGACGCCAAGAAACAGGTATGCTTCCACTTTACACGGCAATAAGCGAGCTGGCATGGGTCCCGCCGGTGCGGCGGTTGGGCGGCATCAGCACCATGGCCGGCTGCGGCCGCTGCGGCCGCGTCGTGGCCTCCACGCCGCCCATTCTGCGCCTCATGCGGCCACATCCTGCCTACTGGGACGCCAAGAAACAGGTATGCTTCCACTTTACACGGCAATAAGCGAGCTGGCATGGGTCCCGCCGGTGCGGCGGTTGGGCGGCATCCGCACCATGGCCGGCTGCGGCCGCTGCGGCCGCGTCGTGGCCTCCACGCCGCCCATTCTGCGCCTCATGCGGCCACATCCTGCCTACTGGGACGCCAAGAAACAGGTATGCTTCCACTTTACACGGCAATAAGCGAGCTGGCATGGGTCCCGCCGGTGCGGCGGTTGGGCGGCATCCGCACCATGGCCGGCTGCGGCCGCTGCGGCCGCGTCGTGGCCTCCACGCCGCCCATTCTGCGCCTCATGCGGCCACATCCTGCCTACTGGGACGCCAAGAAACAGGTATGCTTCCACTTTACACGGCAATAAGCGAGCTGGCATGGGTCCCGCCGGTGCGGCGGTTGGGCGGCATCCGCACCATGGCCGGCTGCGGCCGCTGCGGCCGCGTCGTGGCCTCCACGCCGCCCATTCTGCGCCTCATGCGGCCACATCCTGCCTACTGGGACGCCAAGAAACAGGTATGCTTCCACTTTACACGGCAATAAGCGAGCTGGCATGGGTCCCGCCGGTGCGGCGGTTGGGCGGCATCCGCACCATGGCCGGCTGCGGCCGCTGCGGCCGCGTCGTGGCCTCCACGCCGCCCATTCTGCGCCTCATGCGGCCACATCCTGCCTACTGGGACGCCAAGAAACAGGTATGCTTCCACTTTACACGGCAATAAGCGAGCTGGCATGGGTCCCGCCGGTGCGGCGGTTGGGCGGCATCCGCACCATGGCCGGCTGCGGCCGCTGCGGCCGCGTCGTGGCCTCCACGCCGCCCATTCTGCGCCTCATGCGGCCACATCCTGCCTACTGGGACGCCAAGAAACAGGTATGCTTCCACTTTACACGGCAATAAGCGAGCTGGCATGGGTCCCGCCGGTGCGGCGGTTGGGCGGCATCAGCACCATGGCCGGCTGCGGCCGCTGCGGCCGCGTCGTGGCCTCCACGCCGCCCATTCTGCGCCTCATGCGGCCACATCCTGCCTACTGGGACGCCAAGAAACAGGTATGCTTCCACTTTACACGGCAATAAGCGAGCTGGCATGGGTCCCGCCGGTGCGGCGGTTGGGCGGCATCCGCACCATGGCCGGCTGCGGCCGCTGCGGCCGCGTCGTGGCCTCCACGCCGCCCATTCTGCGCCTCATGCGGCCACATCCTGCCTACTGGGACGCCAAGAAACAGGTATGCTTCCACTTTACACGGCAATAAGCGAGCTGGCATGGGTCCCGCCGGTGCGGCGGTTGGGCGGCATCCGCACCATGGCCGGCTGCGGCCGCTGCGGCCGCGTCGTGGCCTCCACGCCGCCCATTCTGCGCCTCATGCGGCCACATCCTGCCTACTGGGACGCCAAGAAACAGGTATGCTTCCACTTTACACGGCAATAAGCGAGCTGGCATGGGTCCCGCCGGTGCGGCGGTTGGGCGGCATCCGCACCATGGCCGGCTGCGGCCGCTGCGGCCGCGTCGTGGCCTCCACGCCGCCCATTCTGCGCCTCATGCGGCCACATCCTGCCTACTGGGACGCCAAGAAACAGGTATGCTTCCACTTTACACGGCAATAAGCGAGCTGGCATGGGTCCCGCCGGTGCGGCGGTTGGGCGGCATCCGCACCATGGCCGGCTGCGGCCGCTGCGGCCGCGTCGTGGCCTCCACGCCGCCCATTCTGCGCCTCATGCGGCCACATCCTGCCTACTGGGACGCCAAGAAACAGGTATGCTTAAACTTTACAATAGGGATCCTCATACTAACAAGAATATTTATAAAATGTATGTCATTCTGACTGGATTCTGTATTCTGACTTTTTAAAATCAAAAATCAATATATTTATTCAGCAAGGCACAAGGGCACTTTTACAATTCAAAATGTATATCTATAGACTCCTAATAGTACGATTAGGTACATACATAAAGGTTTACATGTCAAAAACAATAAGAGAAAAATAATAATATCAATGTATATTTCTTAGAGATGTACATATAAGGTCTCTAAGAGGCAAAATAAAATAGTAAAGTACACTAATCAATCCTAAGAGATGTATAAGACAGGGATAAGTTCGCCTTTGTACCGTTTTTAGGGTTCCGTACTCAAAGAGTAAAACGGGACCTTATTACTAAGACTCCGCTGTCCGTCCGTCCGTCCGTACGTCTGTCTGTCACCAGGCTGTATCTCACTGATACCGTGATAGTTCCAGCTGAAATTTTCACAGATGATATATTTCTGTTGCCGCTATAACAACAAATACTAAAAACACAGAATAAAATAGTTTTTTATAGATAATGGTACGGAACCCTTCGTACGCGAGTCCTACTCGCACTTGGCCGGTTTTTTCTTTACTTATTTTTGTCTGTATTTTTACCTGTGTCTTGTGTACAGTAAAGTTATTTACATACATACATACATATATAAGATCTCCAAGCGTCAAAATGAATATACTTGAATCAAATAGGTATCCTCAGAGATGTATAAAGTCACTGTCTATTTAGTCTAAAATCAGATGAGAATAGAATGAAGTCTCTCATATCTATTCCGCTGAACACAAGAGTGAATTTACTTTGTCCACCTTGCAATAATTGAACTGACCGGACTCCACAAACAATAATGTTCTCAAAAAGGATTAATACATATATAAACTTCAGTTCAGTTTAGTTCGGCGTGTGATATCATCAGTAGGTGATGATGATGATATCAACGTGAGACCATGATTCATGGATTGCGGAATGTCCGTGGTTATAATTGGGGGACGGGGAAAGTATTTCTGGTTCAGTGCGATCCGTAATATCAGGCGCCGTGGGAATTATTAGCGCGATGTCCGTCTTCGCAGATTGGGATCTGTAATGAATAATGACACCCTATCTCGGAGTCGTCGGGCCGATCTGTGTATTATGCGCTGTGGAAACGCACCCAAAGTAAAATGGCGTAAAAAGCTCTACTATGACATATTCACAAAGCAAAGTTTAACACTACCTACTATATTTACGAGTAGTAGGAATGAAAGGATTGCTAATTAATATTGATATACTTGAGCAATGTTGAACAGCTTTGAAACGTTGTAATTATTTATTTCTTGGGATTTCTTTACTCTATAGTAATAATAATATTCCATATAAAGTAACATAGGTAAAGTAAAGTAGGTATTATATGAAATACAGAACCCTAAAAAAGCGACTGTCAAAAACGATTCTGTGCTTTAAAATTATAAAACCGGGGGTTAGTGTCAAAACGTTGTTTCATGGGTTTTCATCACACTTGCTCGTCAATGGTGTTATTACCTGCAGGCGTATAGAGCAGCTATAGCCGATTTACCTCCCGGGGGAGTTATGGATTTTTTTAAGTAAAATAATTTGTTTTTAAAATTTGACATTAGTAATTGAATTGTAATTGTATTTTATTTGCCTTCTGAATTGTATTCCACCTGTAAATTATTGTTATTTTTTTTGTAATTATTAACGTATTTTAGACAAATCTGAATTTGATAAGTTTAATTTAATGTGTTTTGAACATGCCAAGTGACCTGTAACTTATGTTATCAATAAAGAATTGTATTGTATAACTCCCTAGGGAGTTATGAGCTTGTGTGTGATCTGATTGGTTTAAGCAAATCTAGTTGGCCGCGCGCAACAAGACATCTGCTCTGTGATTGGTTGAAAAAAAAAACTAGTTGGCCACGCGCTGCAAGAATACTGCTCTGTCATTGGTTGAAATATTGAAGCTGCGCGCTCCCACTCGCACTGATCTGGAAGTGAAGTTGTCAATTTCGTCTAGATTGGTGCGCTTGTATGAAACATAGATTTTTCTGTCTTTTGTGGTTATTTATTTCTTCGCAAATGTGATGAAAAACATTGTGTAAGAATATTGCAAACTCGAGTCATCCAAAGCCTTGTTCGCAATATTCCACTTACGCCCCTCGTTAAACAATGTACTATTCCTTTCCGTAGGTCGTCGGACTGTTAGAAATGACACACCTCGCAAAGAAGAGGAAGAAGGTCAACGACGAGTTAGGTATGGTAGTGGAACCCCTCACATATGAGGAAGCTATCACCAAATATGGAATAACGTTCAAAACTATCAGGAGAAGCGATAAGGTAAGAACATTTTTTTACTTTTTCGCGGCCTAATGAACACGGAGATAATGCGGGGCTAGCACAACTGACGCCGCGACCCAACGCGACGCGAGACAATCTACCCTCATCTTTCTAATTTACATAGTACAGTACATCGGTACACATACATACAATATGCCCTCTAATGCCTTGAAAATAGAGTTGTGTTCCGATGTTTGTGAGTTGCTTGTTTGCTCCGATGTATGTAATGGCGACTGTACGAGTGAGACAGAAGTCGCTGAGTCACACACGCGTGACGCGACTTGGCTGTCTGTAGCTCACTCATAATATTCCGTTCTTTTAGCGAAGCGCGTTTATATTACACTAGCGACCGGCCCGGCGTAGTTTATATGTATAATACATGCATCAGCCTTCCTCTTAAATCACTCTATCTATTAAAAAAAACCGTATCAAAATCCGTTGCGTAGTTTTAAAGATCTAAACATACATAGGGACAGGTACTGATGTGCCGACGGAAAGTTTCCAATGTTGCGAAATGTTTCTGCAAAACTCTTATACATAGTGTATAAGAGTTACATTTTTATGCTTCTCAGTACGTGAATTTCCTTAATTTCTTGTGAAAATTTCTAGAAATTTCCGCAAACTTTTCCGGCTTTTTGGAAACTTTCCGCAATTTGCACATCACTAGGGACAGACATATTCTATGTTACAAAAAGACTTGTGGCCTGAAAACCGTTCTCTAATAATATATAGGACCTTGAATGAAGAATTTTCAATTATTGTGTTAAACTAGAATAAATTATAGTATTCAGAGCAATGACGCGTTTCAGTGTCCAAGAGGCAACTGGATGGGTCTAAGTTGCACGCCGGCGGCAGCGCCCCAGTCCAAGTTGGCTCAGTTCGGATTGCACAGGGCGGTTCCACAACACTTCGGGAGCTCAAATACCGCGGGCCATCCAGTTGCCTCGCGGACACTGCAACTACGCGACATTGCTTTAACTATAGGCAGGCTACCTGCACGAAGCCCGCGGACGTCATTCCGCCGCGTTGACATAAGTCTGTCCTCTGGGACCCAAATCAAAGCGCTGGCTGGCACACGTTGCTGCGAGCGGTTGATAGTACGACTATATACGAGCAAGGCGCGTGTTGACGTATTCCCGGACTCTTAGGTTTTGATCATTTTTATTAGTATGCAGTTTATGTGTTGCTTAGCAACGCTACAAACAAACACATCAAGAAGCAAAAGTACGTTAATAGGTATTGAAGGTTTAGGTCTGATTCTGATTCTTCTGAAAGATAAATTAATTATTGTGCGACATAATATACACCGTGCCCGTGAGTATTGCGAGATAATTTAACAGCATATTCCTGACCATATTTGAGGTTAACAATGTCGTATAAACTTTTTTGTAATTCGCCTAGTTTCAGAGTTAATACCAATTAAAAAAAAAACAAGTTTTTACTATTACATAGTGCAAGACGCATTTTTGATTATAGATGTCAAAAAGTGACAAGTAACACTTTTTAAAAACTAGGTTTTACGAAAAAAAAAGTAAAAATGCATTTTAAGTGAAAAGTTTACCAATCACATTTACTTGTCATGTACAAATACATTCAAAACATCGAAAAAACCAAACAAAAAAAAAAAATTATCGCCGAATTGACCTAAACTCATATTACATTTATTACTCTAATTAGGCTCTAGTATCGTTAGCTTAAATCTTTCGGGTTATTCACGGGCACGGTGTATATAATATATAATAATAAACTAAAACACTTATACGCGAGCTGGTGGCGCAGTAAGCACAAAACCCTAAGCGCTGAAAGCGCAAGCTTATCTGATTGCTGTCGGTGCGCCGCTCCCGCGCCCCGCCCGCACCCGCGACGAACACTCACTCATCCACCGCGATATACGACGGATCGCGACTCGCGTCCGCTTCGCTCGCGATATATTTTGTACGCGTTCGCGCATTACACAATTCCACCTTTGTAACGATCGGTCTAGTTATTATATTATTCTTATTATACAGTCCACTCTTATTTCTCTCCAAGTAGCTAGACCAACACGAGCAAAGCCGCGGGAAACAACTAAAGTGTCACTGACACGCGAACCTTTTTTCCATAAGAGAGTAACTATGAACCTTATATGAAAGACAGAAGGTTGTTTTGACAGCCGACGCCGGTTCGCGCACGACAATACACACCGCCTTTAGGCGTTCTTGGCGTTCAAAGGGTTAAAGATAAAGCGAGATACACATAACAGCCCACGCACGCGCAGACAAGCCCCTGCCCTAGGCGCGTGCAGTATCTGTTACTGTAAGGAACTATTATTTCATCTGTGCTATAGGTACTTACCTAAAATAATAAATTTTCTCGCAGGAAATGCAACATGAATGTTCGGCAAAGCCAAAGGCGCATTGCCCGGAGAGGTTCCCCCTAGCAGATGTCAAGTCAATGGCTTTCTGTCCGTCGAGAAGATATCATGAGAAATTGGCTCTGGCCACACACTCCGGTTTACTGTTCCTAACGACCATAAACTAAGTAGGTATATATTTTTTTATAACGCCATAGTAGTGCATACCAGCATTGGCAGACAGTAAAAGTATGGGCTTGCTGAAAAAATATTACGAAAGAAAAAGCATAAGGGGCGTAAGCCGTGTCTTGCCAAAAGTGCCGATTTGATAGTCACAGTTGCTTTGTAATGTATTGAGTATTTATGAACCGGGCATGGTTGTGGCATAAAGTTATACCGACCAGCCGATCGGCAGATTTTTAACGGATGTTTTAACATTAAAAGAGATTTAAATGTAAATATTTTAAGCCGTAATATATAATGTTTACCAAAAGAGAATGTTACGTTGTGTATAAGAAATATAATTATCAAAAAAATGTATATAAATAAAACGTTGGGAATAATAGACACGCTGTAAACACTTGACTGTGTGTGCACTACAATAATACTGAAGTGTTAACAATGTTAACAGATAAAAACGTTTCCAGATATCGCAATATATACTTTAAATGTGGCTATAGTTCATATTGACGGGCATACATACTCATGTTAAAACCCATATTATTGTCTGAATTAGTATCGTGACCTGTTTGAAAGGGTTTTTTTGTATCAATTTACAATGTGTAAATGAGGCATGTATGTATTACTCAAAATTATGCCAATGAGTAATTCTTAGTTCAAAAGCAAATTACTTCAATGTCAGCGCGTTCATTCACCACTAACCTGTTGTGTATGTCTTATGTAATTGCAGATGTAATTAATTGCATATGTACTTATTGTGGTTTTTTTTTTAAATTTGTTATGTATTTCATGTCACATATTTTATACTAACATTGTTTTACTCGAGACACGTGCGATGGGCGTGACGGCGACGAAGTATCAAATTATAATTTTATTTTTGTTATGGTTTTAAACTTCAGACTTCTTGTCGCAGACTGATAAATCCGTGTTGTAACCTTTTGTGGCATGTTTATTTTGTTTTATTTTTTAAACGAATTGAATTTTAAAATATGTTTTCAATTTGTCAAAACATTTCATTTGTCATCAGTAACTTGACTTTCCTTTTCGAAACGAAAAGCTCCGTTAAATATTTAATCTATCATTAACCGTTTTAACCAAAAATATAAATATGTAAGCGGGGAAATAAGTAACGTTTTTAATGTTTAAAAACTGGTATTATTTTAGCGATATTATGTTCCTAATAATGACCAATAACACGCGATAAAGTAAAGTTGGTTACACACCGAACTAGCTAATACTTTCGGGGAGCACTGGCATGAACGAGCACCATTAGATAACATACATTACATGCAAGACAAGAAGTTGATATTTTTTGAATAAAATACGTACTTAATTTAATTAGTAATAAACGTCTTCCACTTTTTTGCTATGGCCGGTCTTTCCACTTATGTCTGAAGGTTTTTTTTTTAAATCTTTGAATGCAATTTTTCTTTACACTAAAATTGATGATGTAAGAATAATTTTCCTTCTGAAGCTTAGGTGTATATGACAAATACGAAATACTGTCAAATACACCTTTGCTCTCTAAACAAATAATACCTATTATAGTTTCTGAGGCCCTAGCACACTAGGTTTTATGTCGACGAAAATGTACTGAAACGTCACGTAAAACGCGACATAAAACGTAGTGTGCTAGGGCCTCGGATCTACCTTCTCTGACCCATTTGGATTCCTCACCCTGTAAAATAATAAGTTGTGACCTACTGAAAAACAAAACGTTCCGGTCCGAATTTATAGGAAGTGCCAGTGATGTATTATTCACAGCTATTTTGCGACACTTATTTTAAACCACTATAACAGTAAGTACCTACTACAAATGTATGCTCTCTGTTTACACCTATGGGTTGGCCCATAGCCATAAAAATACATAAGCACTATAAGCAGTTCCAAAACGTCACTGAAGACCAGTTATTGTGGTTGCCATGGGTTCTATCGGTCAGGCAACGAAAAGAACCTCGGACTGTATGTAATCAGTGTTGTGACTAGAAAATATGAGGTCTAGCTAGTACGGTATTAGTTACGAATTTAGTCAAGAACACGGGTTCGCTGCACAGCCAGTAGATAGATAATTGAGTCCACAGGATTCGTCGAATTTGTTATTTAATTTAAGATCGCGTGCTGTCTGCGCATATTGGAGGGCAGCACGCGATTACAGTCCCTGCAGCTCGTGTAACGTTTACACGAATCACTAAATTCATTTCAGGAGGGAAAGAAAAGTTACTCTTTATTGCCCAATCATGTTTAAAGTTATATGGAACGAGTCAGTCAATGTCACAATGTAAATATTGCTAGAAAACATCTAGATATAAATGTTGTTTTAGTATGTATATAATGTAACGACACACATATTGTTTTGTACATATTTAGTTAGGTAAACATATTTTAACTTAGACGTAAACTTATTTATTCCTTAAATAATTAGGTACTTATATATCGGATTTCAAAGTGATATTAATATTAGGTTACATTTATATTATCCTTGTATATATGTTCTTTGTACCGCGCTTGTTGCCCAATAAAGTCTTTAAACTTTATGTTATCTTTTATTTTTATGAATAGCGGTCGCGCATGAACACAGTGTGTACCTGAGTGGCATTTTTTTGATAAGTGCAGTGGAGTTGTGGATTCACGTGGAAATGAATCTCATTTCATTTGGTCGCTTCGCTGCAGTCGGTGCGCCGCGCGCCGGCTACTGTTGTACGTTCTGTTTTGATCGCCTGCGGGCGGCCGAGCCGAGCGAGCGCGCCAGTAAAGTCCCAGCTACCGGTGTGAGAACGCGTCGCGATCTCTCTGTAGTTTTCCGCGCGCTCTCTTCGGCTAAGATAAACAGTATTTAAAAAATATTTTGTTAAGAACTTTACTCTTGAAGATAAACATTACAAAAAACGATCCATAAGTTTTTCAGTTTAAACGTTGTAATAATGCTGAAAACGAATATAAACTATTAGATAGGTACTGATGAAACTTTTGAGGGTATAAGTTGGTGTTGATAAATTTAGCATGATGATGGCGAGTGCGAAGTTGGTGCGGGAGTGCAGCTCGGACCTGAGTTCCGACGTGCGGTCGCTGTCCATGGCGTCCTCGACGGAGGAGCAGGACTCCACCACCACGGAGTCCGAGTTCTCCGAGGAGGAGAAGGAGTATGAGCTGGATGACCTGCAGATCCTGAAAACCATTGGTAAGTGTTTTTGCAATTCCATTTTTATGCCGTCTACTGCTAACTGTTGTTTTGTGGGATTTACCAACTGATAAAGGATTTGTATGATTCATTGACTTGCGGATTTGTTTATTTCGGGCTCCATTTTAAGATCCATTGCGTACACTAGCGGTTTTTTAAATATTAAATAAATTACGTAGCGCCAGAATAATATACTAGATTGCGCGTAGTCTCATTTTTCTCTACGTCGTAACGTGTCGTCGTTAGTCTTTTCCTTGGTCCTTTAATAATAGGTACTTAATTCGCTCTATAAGCCTATTTATTGTTTACCACAATAAATCTACTCGAAGTCTAACTTACTCGTATGTCTATTAGCGAGCAAGGGCTTCTGTAGAACGAGTGGGCATATTTGTTATCTTACCCATGATTCAACAATACTATTTATAACCTATTACTAACTAGATACCTAGTAATAAATAACTAAAGGTTTTTCAATATAAAAATAACCTACATAGTTTTGTCACCAAGTAATAAATGTTGCAAAATACAGTTTACGAGCTATGAAGAACAACCAACGGTCTTATCGCTTTGATGCGATCTCTTCATGGCAACGTTTATTTCTACTAAAGTCATCTCAATATCCGCTTGTACGGTCGTTGTAGATGCATGCATCTGTCTACCTGCCTCTGCATATATCAGTGGTCATCTCACATATGTTGCAACGGAGAAAGCCCGTTTTACTACACGTCCACAAATGAACGGAGTTATTGAAAGTCTTGAAAGCTCCCCATAATAACTTTAAACAACTCAGCGATGACATTTTGTTAGCAAAATGCGAAAATATCTAACAAAGTTTATTGACTTTACGGACTTCGTTAAACCTAATGTTTGCAACATCCAGTGCGGCGTAGAAAGTATGCAACTCTAAACAGGCGTTGAAGGAAAACATCCTAATTAATAATCAAAACAAAGCATTCGTCTTCGAATCCTACTTATTTATGACAGTCATCTGGATTAATCAGATAAATAGTATTATTCTTAATTAACTAGCTGCCAGCGCGGCTTCGTCGGCTTATTGCAAAGTGCAGACAAACCCGCGGGATAAAATAATGTCTATTTTATACACCGGTGAAAGAATTTTTGAAATCGTATGTGGTTTTAGAGATCAGCCCCTACAGTCGCAGACTTTATTGCAATATCACAGACTTTTCCTTTTTATTATATTAGTAGGTATAGATAACGTGGATAGCATTCCGACTTTATTGCAATGACAATGAAGTTGGTGCCAAGATATTTTTGACAGTATCAGTAGCGATGATATAGTTACAGCTGGCTCTACCCGCTCCCTTCTAGAGTGATGTTGTACCTACCTGACGGCAGACGCACAAAAAATATCATTAGTATAACGCATAACGTCACTCCGACTTATCATAATATGTCAAAATGATACAATTTAAATAGAAAATTACTCAACAAAAAAGAAATATAAAAAACGCATTACAAAAATGAATGTTTTTGTTGACGCGTCCCTCTGTGATCTGGGCTGTTATTCGCTACGCGTTAATGCGGCTCACCCCGCCGGTCACCCGTTACGAAACTAGACCTCTAACACATCGCGGTGTCAAGGTATAATTGTGGGTGAGCGTTGAGGTGAGCTTAATAACAAGTTACAGAATAGGGGGCTGCTGTGGTGGCAGCGCGCTCTGTTCAACAGGTGGAGCGCTGGGGCGACCATGACCTAACTTGTTTGAGTTAGTGCCCAAATCATATGCACGATGTGACATAGGTACCTACTTAAGAATACCTAATATTCAAACTTTCTAGAAGTGTGTAGAAGTTACTGAAACTGTGAAAATTACAATTTATTACTATTAATTTATGTCTTGGTACCTAATCTAAGTTGAAATAAATTACATGCTAGACAATAATGTTACACTGCATCTGTTGTTTGCGTAATACTAGTGAACTGTTTATTATGACAGTATTATCGGGCGCATAAACTCGATGCAATGGAAGGCACGAGGTTTAATCAGCCCCTCGACCTAGTTTTGTGAGCCAGATATGGGCCAAGGCCGATCGACCAGCCCATGTAGGATAAAAGCCCCGTGACATTTTGCTCTAGTTTGGAACATTCGTCCTTCGCCATACGGTTGTGTATGATAATTTGCTTGAGCTATAGTGAAGCATATGGAACACATACCTAAACTATATTTCATAAAACTCCTACAAAATTTTTACTGAAGTGCTATTTTATTTAGTGTTTTTCTTAATAATACAAGACGAGATCATCATCATTATATCAGCCGAGAGACGCCCACTGCTGGGCATATGCCTCCCCCAAAGAGTGCCAACGTGACCAGTCCTGCGCCACCCGAAACCAGCGGACTCCCGCGACATATACCCGGTCATCAGTCCACTCTGTGTGTCTACGGAAGCTGGAAGACGGATAATAACAAATTATATTTACATTTACAACTAAAAACTGCAATATTGCCTTCTTTACCCCGCCCATCCGTCTGTCTGTTTAAACTTGGAAAGAGTCATTTTGTGTTTCTACTTCTTTGTGCCTACAACAAATAATATATAATGCGAAACAGTCGCTTACGTTAAAATAAAGTCATTTCCAATAAAATGTTCAAGTTGTACCTACAATCATTATAAATTACAGTTCTTACGAAAACATGACACCAAATTTGGAAACAGATTGGGGAAAGTCGCACCAAAATTACGAATAAAGATCGGAATCGGAGCAGGTATGTCGATTAATTTGGTTTGAAGACACGCCTTTACTTCGGTAATTTATGTGCAATTCTAGTTGCGTGGTGTTGCGCAGTTAAACTCTGCAAGAAATAAAAGAGTCATCGCAGTTAAGTATAGTTGTACTTGTCCATAGTCGACACAGGGAGTGACACCGGCTTTGGTGTCTAGAATTAAATGTGAAGGTGAAACAGAGCACAAATCGTCTCGCAGTTAGAATACAGATCTAGTTTGTGTATTATATACAGTGGACGCTCTAGTTACAACAGTAATGACTGCAGCACGCGGCGCGGGCGTCACACCGGCCGAGGCTAATATTATTCTCTGCTGACAGAACCCCCAATTACTACAGTCCTTGAGACCAGTTATTAAGGAAAAGTTACTTGCTATACAAATTCCTGATAGTTACAAATGAGAAAAGCAAAATGCTACTCTTAATTAATGTGTATAACGTCAAATACTTAATAAGTTAACGCACGCGAACGATTGTGTATTGTCACGCGCGATTAGAAACAGATATGTGGGTCAGTGTGTCGTAGCAAATAGAGTAAGGAGTTGTAGGTAAACCGCGAATATTTATTTTAGGCAATAAATTATATCGCTGGGACGATGTCACATTGTTATCTTACGCTTTCGAGGTGATTGCTTTGATTACCCCGCAAGATAATGCAATAGTAGCGTCTGTATGTGCATTTACTATTTTTCCGTTCACTCTTATTTTCAGAGCTATAATAGTCCATATATATAGGTAGGTATGTATAGGTCCCGCTAAACATATATATGTTTCGACAGCTTATAATATCGTGAGTAAGATTATAAACTTGACGGTGTTCACAATCTAACGGAGACATATGTTCGTAATAAACGAACGGTCGAACGGTCTTGGCTAAACATAACGCTTCACGTTATTTGGGATTGGTGTTGTTTATGCCAAAATCACGAAGTAATCCTTAAACTATAAAACAGATGCCTTAGCGACTAGGCAGCTATTTAATTGCCGTGTTCCCCGACACATACCTAAATATAATGTTATGTCAAAATTTTCATTTTTGGTACAAGCTTTTATTGCCGACTGTACTTTTCTGTATACCGTCATCAAAAACGCATTGAAACGATTCTCACGAGCCCAAACTCAACGGTACATACATAAACTGCAAGTTAATAGAAAGCTTGGAAAAACATTAGGTCCGTTGTCCATGTCTATACTAATACTATAATGAGGAAAAGTCTGTAAGATTGTAGCTTTGTAAGTTTATAAGTTTGTATGTTTTGGGTAATCCCTATTTCCTGGAACCACTTATCCGATTTAAAAAAATCACCTACTTCGTGTAGCATGGCCTTTCTATTAAAGGCTATATTTTATCCCGCGCGGGCGAAGCGGGCAGCTAGTTATTGGTATAAATAAACTCATTAAAAAACCGAAAGTGAAATTAATTTTTGCAACGAATTTCAACGCGAGACGAAGCTGATAAGACGAACAGGTTTCAGATTGTTTTTTGCCACTGTGCATGAAGCAGAAAGAAATACGACAACAGAAATGTACCTACACGTGTAGAGACTCGTAAGCCAATAAGAGAGAAGGAAGAGAAAATCCTTAATGAGATTATTTTGAGAAATTTCTTCGTTGTTCACAATGACTACGGAGTCAAATTAAGATAAGAAGAAAGTAAAAGACAATGCTGTGCGAGCGAGTCGCGCCGGCGCTGGCGGCGTCAGGACGGAACCGGGTCACGCGCGTCGCGCCGCTTGAGCGACTTTTTGTGTCTCACTAGGAGGGTTCGTGCCCTTAGTACCTACAATATGCGCACTTACATAAAGTTGTCTGGAAAATTGAAACGTTGCTTCGGAAGTGTAGTGTAAGAACTGATTCAACTGAAAATAAAGCGTACGCTACGCTTTATTTTCAGTTGAATCAGTTCTTATATTATATTGTCGGTACGTACCTAATTTTGGTAAAATGTATCCATCTCTACTTCGTTTTTCCCTGAAAACAGTGACATATCGTATTGGGCTAAGCCCTTCTTTGAGATGTGCTTTTCTAGGTCCAAAAGTTAGTTTTTAAATTGATAAATAAGTTTTCTGTAGAGTTTCCAGTTGTACATTACCCTTGGCCGTAATTCCACGGTTATATCTGCAGCCCAATGAATCTGTCTTCGGCGTTTGTCACAGTACGATGCGGGCGTCGTTGACGGGAAATAAATGACTGACGCACTGAAGTTCTATTAACGCCCGCGAAACAATATTTCATTGCACCCATTCATTATAATTTATAACCCGCAAGAGTTAACTTGAGACTCGAGCGCGTAGGTACTAACTAACGTCATACGAACGAGGTCTCAAGTTAACTTTTGTGGGTTATACAATGCTATTAACTAGCTAACCGCGACTCCGTACGCGTAAAAATTACAGCTTGATATAGGTAGGTAATAAAAGCTATATACCCTGGAAGGTTTGCATTCATTCGATAGTTTTTGCATGAAAAATCCAAACATCTTCTTAAACTTTCTCTTTTGTAATATTCATTAGTAGATAGGATGATATAATGCCTCAGGCTATAGCTACATGCTCGCTTTTCACATTTTAGTTTATGTATGCAAAATTTTATTCGAATATTTCTGTCTTACTAAACCGTTTGGCAGCAAGATGTCATGCATAAAGTATTAAAATCGCTGGTTACGGTCTAGATTAAGTACTAAACTAAAATATATATTGCAGATTATTCCATTAATACCTATCGTCTCATCAATAGGTATTAATAGAATAATCACATCAGTGAAAGTTTCGATGTTTCATAATCAATGGCGCAAACAATACTGAATGAGAGATAGGGATAAAAACCCAAGTTAAACAAGCTTTTATCCCGAAAATCACCCCGCAAAGTGATGGAATTAAAAAATTCTTCAGTAGGTACCTATATAGCACTCTAGTAAGGCCACTGCCTTCGAGGATGGTCATAGGCCATATTTTATCCCGCGATTTCTGCCTGGGTTCTCTGTGCTACGTGGGCTGCCATATTTTTATTTTTTTATTTTTTAGCCAAATTTGGTGAATATTTTTTATTTACTAATTCTCTATATAAAATACTTTACATCCATTAAAAAGAAGGCGACCTTCGAGCCTCTATTCGTATCTTAGGCTATTAGGTAATGTCTATGTGGTAAACTTGCACTAACATAGGTACCTACATAAATACTTCGTGTAGTATAGAGTTAATTTTAATGCGCGATATTCAGAATGAAGCTAAAAAAAACATCTTTACAGAGCTCCGGGTACTTGATTTAGGGCCGGGGAAGCAAAAAAAAGCAAATTTGAACGTGATGTAAATTAGTTTTTACAATACTTTGAACATGATTTTGATAAATAAATGTCTTATGTAACTACCTACTTCTCATGCCTACACGTTTTGTTTTGAAAATATTGAGAACGAACTTGTGTATCGATACTTTGCCTCTATCCAATTAATCTGCTTTGGTTTGAGATAAAAAGCGATTACTCTTGAGCGGATTCAACAACGAAATAATCACCTACGCTGGGTGAGTATTCGAGTTTTGTCAATTAGACCTGTTTATTGAACGTGCATTTAACAAACAGTATTGAAGTTCTCTGTAAACGAACTGTTTTTCTCGAGGCGTATATTTAGCTTTAGGTGCGTGAAATCGTTTACTGTTAGTGCGTAGCCAACTAGCCATCATAGTCGGTAAACTTACGTAATGCCAAGGAGCTCTTCCACTATGCTTTACGCGATCCGACTACTCCGCAGTATCCACTTTCTCTGATTAGTGTATCCATGACATTGTTCTTGTAATAATAGTTTTGTTTCTTTAACGTTTTATAAAAAGATCCATGACAATATTATTATCGTGTAATAATAACATTTATATGTGGGAACATTTAAGTAATAACAACAAAATGGTTGACTGATACATAACGCCATTTGGCACGAGTGAGGGAAAATTGTTTTCATTTTATTATGTAGATAATAAAATGTAACATTATATATGTAACATATTATGTTTCTTTTCTATAACAGTTTTAAAAGGTAGTGTAGGTAATCGGTGTTCGAACAGGTTTGGTCTTTGTGTCTTGGATTTGAAATTGGCGTTGTAATCGATTATCAATCGTTGCGTAAGACTACATAATTGAAGAGCTCGGTTGTATGGTCGCGGTGACGGAAAAGAGAAATGTCGGTGAGAAACACTCGAAAGCGGAAACGCTTGGGTCAACGGTAAGACGTCGCTGGCAGAAACTATGCTTTGTACTACCTATACATTAAATTTCTCACACCTCTATATAAGAAAGATGCTTTCCATTAAAATTTCTTAATGATTACTTTTTAGCGTGCTTTACCCAAAGAAACCATAAATACTTAACTATAACAAATATTTGCCCATAGTTTTGCGTACAACCACGCAACAAACAAGCGTGATCAATAGAATTCTAGTGGCGCTTTGACGGAAGGTAAATCGCTTATAATGAGGTTGACTTGTGCGAAGTGAAAATAGCCAATAAAAGAGTTCCATCTTCTGGCGAATTTAGGCGACCTACATACGGGCCCATGTGGGTAAACGCCCACACTTCTGGGAAAATGCTCGTCAGCTTTTTAATGTTGTATAAATTAACAAGGCAAGTACAGCGACGCCCGAATTATGACATTATCTATATTTCAGGAGTGTTCATTGTCCAGCGTAAAATCACGTAAAACGATGTATTTTCGCTGAAGGCTGCAGCGTCCTGGATACTTAACCATCTAAAATTGTTTACAAGAGTCATCATTCTCCGGCCTTTATTTATTCTATATTTTTGGTGGCGATGTTGTTGAGCTTTATCTTCTATCTTCCTCTTTGTCACCTCGTCATCGTCAGTCACATTGTTCATTGTCCCCTATCGAGTTTTTTTGGCCTTTTATTATGTAGTTTACCAGAGTGCATCATAATCGTCGGGTGACAAGCAAAACTCACTAAGTAACAAATACCTACTTAAATCAAAGGTCGTATCTCGATATCGACTACGTACCGAGATACGAGATTTTGAAGAGCAGTGACAGTTTTGGTAGTGACTTTTGCTTGTCACCCGACGAATATTATCTTAATGTTATACGTTAACAGTTACAGTCAATTTATTTTACTCTTAATTAGTTTTTTGTACTCGACGATTAAAATATGTGTATTTAAGATTTCATAGAGAATACTGCAACGTCACTCTTTTCATAGTTGTAGTCCATGTTACTGTCGAAACAATCGAAATAACTACTTTTCGATACGCTCCAGACAACTAAAATAAATTCGACCAATCACGTGGCTGCTTTACTGAACTGTAATGAATTGGACCAATAGAATCGCTTTGATGTCGTACGCTCGTTGATGTCTTTTAAGATATCAACAAGCGTACGAGCGATGAGCTGCACTTCGTTTCAACAGTATCGAGTTTGTTTAATTAGTTCAGTTGACTCGTAGAAAATTAATTTTAATGAACTCGTACAAAAAGTATTGTTCACAATAGTGTTATAATCAAGCTTTTTAATCTCGTACCTTACTTAGGCCACTCAGCAAGCTTCGTGGCCTAAACACGGTACTCGACTAAAAAGCTCTCTATTATAACACGATTGTGAAAAATACTATTACTTAATTTACGTTAATAGGCTAAGCACATAAATAGGTGCTCTCAGATTTAGACGTCTATTTATACACTCTTTCAAGTCTTTAAGCCACCAACACCATAGAGGGTTCGTACCCTACATACATACTTAGTTCCATAACATTTTAAGGGTATTCTGAAAAAAGTCTACCGTAATTTAATTACGGTCCGTAATATGCATTTAACAAGCAAATCATCTAGTTATAGTTTTGCTCTTCACCTTGACGAGTCCGATCAATATAAGTAAATACATATAGGATTAAGGACATCATTTTGTCAGCATAATTTATCAGCAGCACGTGTATACTAGTAGGCCGATTGTGCACTACAATGAATTTTACTGTCCGGCAGTCCGATTTTTTACGGTCCGATATTTTTTGTATTGAATGTTGGACGGTAAAATTACGTATAGTGCACAAGTGCAACAAACTACTATGTACATTTAATGGCGTGCCATATCGGACCGGACTGCCGGAAAGTGTAGTGCGCAAAGGCCCGTAGGCATGCTTTTCCGGGGAAAATGTGGATTACGTTACAATTATTTGTAGGAGCAGTATATTTAATAATAAGTACTTCAACACAAAGGTTTACACCTACTATGTTTTCTTGATTTTAATTGGGTTCAATTATTATTATTTGAGTAGGTATTGACTTAAAAATATTTTTTTACATTCATATAAAAAATCTGTTATAGCGGTAGCGTCGTAATAGTTGCTGTATTTTTCTTGGAACGCTTTTGGTACGAGTGGATCTGACGTACGATATGGTACCTCGTGTAGTCAATATCTGATTTATACTCGTGATATACATATATGTATAATCAAGAGATACCAAAATGTGAGCTACCATAAACCACCACCATACCCGCTACCATAGTGTTTTTAAGTTCTAATATAGGTTTTAAGTTTTATTGTTTCCAGTGCATACTAGTACTAACAAAAATGAGATCCTTGTTATCTTGAATAAATGAAATTGAATTGAATATACATACTTAACAAAAAAAAAACTTTTTGGCAAAAATATGGTATGTTAATGTAGTGTTAATTTAATAAATGGATACAACATGTATCCATTTATTAAATTGACACTACATTACCATAAGGAAAGTTAAACCAGCAGCTAGAACAGAAACGGTAACTAGGTGTTTTTATTAGTTCTTCGGGCTTAAACTAGTTTTATTAGAATAGCCTAATGGAAAGCAAAGAGCACGAGCAGACCAATTCTGATTATTATTTGTCCCACTCTTGGCCCATTACTTCAACCCGATATTTATTTAATCGTATGGCATACATTATTTGGCCTTTGAGTTTGTCACTCTTTAGTACCAGCAGCCCAGGGGACACGTGCAGGGTTGTTGTAGGTAGCTCCTGCGGACCCAATTGACAGTCCCTTTGTCCAGTGAGTGGGCAACTCGACTGTTAGAGGTTCTTTTTTTAAGCCGCCCGGAGGCCTCTAACTCGGCTTAACGACTACTGTCATAGACAGCAGCCGGGATCAACTGCTTAGCGTGCCTTCCTGAGCAAGGAAGCGTTCAACCCGATATGATGGACGTTCAATGAGATCGTTTTCCTGAAATGTACCTAACCATAACGGGGCGGAGGGTAATTAAATTAATGCAGCTTCTTTAAATTGTCATTTTTGCCTTTAATAATACATTCGGAGACCGGAATTTTCGTGGCATTTTTGAGCTGTCATAGTGACCTCTCATTTGTCGACTTTTAATGTATAGGTATCGATAGCGATATACGTATGTCATTTCTTCTTCTTCTTCCTGCTAGACCTTGTCCCATTTATTTGGGGTCGGCCTTCCTTGTCCGTAATTTCCATCTAGCACGGTCCTGTGCTACGTCTTTAGTTAAATGAGACTCTTTTAGGTCCTTTTCGACCGTCGTCAACCAGGTAGTAGGTGGTCTTCCACGTTTTCGTTTCGTGGTAGGCATGTCGAGGGCAAGCTATACGTATGTCATAATACGTATGTCATTTCAAAATAGATATTGAGCAACTTATTGTAACGTGCTGTGTAATTGCAGGCAATAAATTGAATATCATCGATATCACCGACTTCGTTCGGTATATTGCTATCGATACCTATACATTCAAAGTCGATAAATGAGAAGTCACTATGACGGCTCAAAAATGCCACGAAAATTCCGGCCTCTGACATTACTACAGAGGACGGGAAGTAAGGGGTTGCCGGCCGAGTAAATAAAGGGTGTGGCCTGTAATAGGAGCAAATATTCAAAAGGACGCTTCCTTAGAGCATTTACAGTAACCCCTTGTGATTCATTTTAAATATTTTTGGATTCGGAGAAATTAAGTTATGACCTCCAAGTAATCTTGGCACCACGACATAATAGCACAGCAGTCAATGCAGATTTAGAGGTAAAATCATGTAATAGTTATTGCATTTTTGTTTTCAAAAGTTATTTTTGTGATTTTTTAATTTTTATTTTTTTAACTAAATAAAATTGCAAAATATAGCAAACATAGTTTGTCGTTTTTTTTATAATCGTAGTGGCAGAATGTCATAACCATGTCAATCATGTCATAACTAACCAAAAAGCAAATATTGCTTATAGTTTTTTTAATGGCTGAACGCCGTGATGCTGTGTCACTAATAAATGTGGAATGGGAATTAAAAAAGACGATCTTGCAGGCATTTCTTCTAAACCTGAGATTCTGGGTGAGATAGAGCGCTTTTACGGACAGCTTTACATGTCAACTCGCAGACCCGAAGTTGGTCTGGCGGAAGACCAGACTAACCCGATACTATACCGACGACATCCCGGACACCAGCCTGTACGAGATTGTAATGGCTCTAAAACAGCTCAAGAACAACAAGGCACCCGGTGAAGACGGAATAACAGCCGAACTCCTGAAGGCGGGTGGAAAACCGGTCCTTACGGCCCTTCAGAAGTTGTTCGATTCCGTCTTACTGGAAGGAAGAACGCCAAAGGCATGGAACAAGGGGTGGTGGTGCTGTTCTTCAAAAAGGGTGACAACACCCTGCTGAAGAACTACCGACCCATCTCACTTCTGAGCCATGTCTATAAGCTGTTTTCAAGAGTCATCACAAATCGTCTCGTACGCAGGCTAGATGACTTCCAGCCTCCCGAACAAGCCGGTTTCCGAAGAGGCTTTAGTACCGTAGACCACATCCACACGCTCCGCCAGGTTATACAGAAGACTGAGGAGTATAACCTGCCTCTCTGCTTAGCGTTCGTGGACTACGAGAAAACCTTCGATTCGGTCGAAACCTGGGCTGGATTACAGTCTCTCCAGCGGTGCCAAGTTGACTACCGCTATATCGAAGTACTGAAGTGGTTGTACGAGAACGCCTCTATGTCAGTCCGACTCCAGGATCAGAACTCGAAGCCTATTCCGCTGCAGCGGGGAGTCAGGCAAGGAGATGTTATTTCTCCAAAACTGTTCACCGCTGCACTGGAGGATGTATTCAAGACTCTGGACTGGAGAAGGCTAGGCATCAACATCAACGGCGAGTACATCACTCACCTTCGGTTTGCGGACGATATAGTAGTCTTGGCTGAGACCATGGAGGACTTAAGTACGATGCTCGATGACCTCAGTAAAGCTTCCGAGCGAGTTGGTCTAAGAATGAACATGGATAAGACGAAGATCATGTCAAATGCAGTACCAACTCCCATTACAATCGGACACTTTACGCTCGAAGTTGTAGACGATTATGTATACCTAGGACAGACTGTCCAGTTAGGTAGGTCCAACTTCGAGAAAGGGGTCAATCGTCGAATCCGACTCGGCTGGGCAGCGTTCGGGAAGCTACGGCACATTTTTTCGTCCAATATTCCGCAGTGAGAGTCTTTGACACGTGTGTGTGTTGCCAGTGATGGATGACATATGGCACTGAAACGTGGTCGTTTACAATGGGCCTCATAAAGAAGGCTCAAAGTCACCCAAAGGGCAATGGAGAGGGCTATGTTGGGAGTTTCTTTGTGTTTAACTTTTTTAAAATCGGCCGCTATATTGCAGTGGTGCCAACTTCATAAACAAATATTTCGAAATAAAAGTAATTATTTACGATTTAACATTTGTATATTATAAATTATTTACTACAAAAATAATAAATCATCATCTATTGTGTGTTAAATTACATGTTTTATAAATTCTTGGTATTATTTATAAAAATAAATATTTCGAATTCGGTCCGGGGCCGGATTCGGTTTGGTTCGGATGGCAAGTGCAAACAAATTAAAAACAAAACAAACCATAAGCAAGAACTGTCACATTTCCGATTTCCCACCAAAATACAGTTCAAAATGAAAAGAGGAAAGATGATAAACTATTAGTCCTAAACTATTAAGATTTGATTCGTGTTTGTGAAGACAAAAGTGTACGTTCCTTTTAAAATGGTCGAAGAAATGAATAACTGCACGCCTGAAGAAATTGCGTGAGTAGCAAAAGTACGAATAGAAAACTTGCTGCCTGAAAAATTTAACTATTTTGTAGTCTGCTACTCGTATTTATTTAAAATTTGCCGTAGAAAAAGTATTGTATGCAACGGTTATACACCGTTGCATACAATACTTTTTAAAAACGGTCTTTAAGAAGGGTCTAAAAACGCTCGTGGCGTCTTTAATTGCGATGCTCGCCAAGGCTCGCATCGCAACCCACGCCACTCGCGTTTTAAGACCCTTCTTATACAACAGTTGCATAAAATACTATTTCGAGTGACCGTATAGTGTGTAATTCGAGCTACGTTATTATGACTCAGCATGGTGATTAATATAATCTCCACTTATAATAAATCTCTAAATTAAAAAAAGAATCAGCCAGTTTGAAACTAAGCTTTGCGCGGTTCGAATGTTCTCAGCATCCCATGAACGGAAAAATATGAAACATTTTATATAGGTACATTATTATTCTAGCTGCAACTTAGGATAGTTTTTATCCGACTGCGACAGTTAATTAATTTTCCGAAATATACGACTTCATTTAATTTTTCATTTATTTTTATTGAAATCAAACGCTGCTCCAACTGTCAGCTATAAGAACCGTCAAATTTTCGTCAAAATGGCGGAATTGCTTTGCCTTTCACTTATTAATAATTTAAATCCCGTCTACGATAGACCTTTACGAGACAAATGCTAAAATATAAACCATAAAAAAATATTCGATTCTGATATGAGAACTTATATGCGCAAATGTCGTTTTATGTCGTAATTTCAATAAATGAAATCAACAAATTTGAACAATATAATTAACACGAATTTGTTTTTTTTGAATGACAATGGCACGCGCTCGGCGCATTCAGCCAAAGTACCTGCGGCGCTACCACGAAAACCGATACTCAATGTTCATATATTTGCATCCCTGTCACTCGAGTATGGTTAGTGCGATAGAGATAGAGATACCCGAATATTTTCGAATTCCGAAGTTCGTGGTTATAGCTCAGGAATCGAAAATATGGTAAATAATCATAATGTATTTTCTCGAAAAAGAATTTAAAATAAATATAGTCAAATGGAGAAAAAAACAAAGCAAGAGGTTATATAGGTAATGATTAAGTTATAAGAGTCCAAAGTTTTAAGAGGGGGTATGTTCTGTCCCTTTTCCGCAAAACGCACCTTCATATGAAACGATTGTTTTTTACTATGACGCTCGAGTATATTGACGTCACAGTCCCTCATCGTTTTCTCACTCTAACAAGCGACATTAAAACGGATGTAGCTTCATAATTTTTTGAGATATTTGAATGGGAGTTTCATTATCTTCTATCTATTTATACATAATAAATGCCTATGTCCTGACTGACTTATTCACTCAGTCACTCACTCACTCACTCATCAACGCACAGCCGAAACTACTAATCTTAGAGAGTTGATTTTTGCACAGTATGTTGCTTTTATAACGTGGGCTATGGATAAAAAGGGATTTTTGAAAATTCTACCCCTAAGGGGGTAAAATAGGGGTGCAAAGTTTGTATGGGAGAACCTTTTTTTTTGAGCTATAGACTTAAACTTTGTAGAAAAATTAGTTATAAGAATACAAATGAAACACTTTCAGCGTTTTGGAAAATTCCACCCCTACGGGGGTAAAATAGGGGTGCAAGGTTTGTATGGGGGAAACATTTTTTTTTTAAATAGAGACTTAAAACTTTGTAGAAAGATCAGTCATTAGAATACAAATAAAGAACTTTCAGGGTTTTAGAAAATTCTACCCCTATAGGGGTAAAATAGAGTGCAAAGTTTGTATGGGAAAAACTACTTTTTTTTAAATAGAGACTTAAAACTTTGTAGAGAAATTATTCATTAGAATACAAATAAAGTACCTAGATTCAGTGTTTTAAAAAAATCTACCCCTAAGGGGGTAAAATAGGGGTGCAAATTTTGTATGGGGGAAACAATATTTTTTTTAAATAGAGACTTAAAACTTTGTAGAAAGATTAGTCATCAGAATACAAATTAAGTACTTTCAGCGTTTTAGAAAATTCTACTCCTAAAAATAGGGGGCTAAAATAGGGGTGCAAAGTTTGTATGTGGGAAACTATTTTTTTTAGCTAGAGTCCTAAAACTTTGTAGAAAGATTATTTAAATACAAAGAAAGTACTTTCAGCGTTTTGGAAAATTTCACCCCTAAGGGGGTAAAATAGGGTGCAAAGTTTGTATGGGAAAAACATATTTTTTTTTAATAGAGACTTAAAATTTTGACGAAAAATTACTTATTAGAACATGAAAAATACTACATTCGGCGTTTTACAAAAATCATTCCCTAAGGGGGTTAAAAAAGGGTGCAAGGTTTGTATGGGGAACACTTTTTCTGAGCTAGACACTTAAAACTTTGTAGAAAGATTACTTATAAAAATACAAAAAAAAAGACTTTCAGCGTTTTGAAAAAATAAATAAATTGCAAAGTTAAATAAGGTGCAAAGTTTTTATCAGGGAAAGTTTATGTTTTTGAGTTAGAGACTTGAAACTTTGTAGAAAGATTACTTATTAAAATACAAAAAAAGAACACAAATCGTTTTAGAAAATTCCACCCCTAATAGGGTTAAAAAGGAGAGCAAGCTTTGCATGGGCAACACTTTTTTTTGAGTTAGACTTAAAACTTTGCAAAAAGATTACTTATTAGAATACTAAAAAAGAACTTTCAGCGTTTTAGAAAACTCCATCCCTAAGGGGATCTTTAAGATCCTTAAGAAGGGAAGTAAAAAAAAAAGTGGGAAAAACTTTTTTTTTTACTAGACTTAAAACTATTCAAAATGTTACTTATTAAAATTAATAATAAAGTACTTTCAGAGTTTTAGAAAATTCCACCCCTAAGGGGGTTAAGAAAGCTTTGTATGGGCAACACTTTTTTTGAGCTAGAGACTTAAAAGTTTACGAAAAAAGTTCTTTCAGCGATTAGAAAAATTCAACCTCTAAGGGGGTTTAAAAGCGGGTTCAAATTTTAAATGGCGAGCAATAAAATTTTAAAATGTGAGTAAGAGATTTTTAACTTCGGTCTTATTCTGTACGTTAAAAGACTACAAAACTGATTTCAGAGTTTTTCCAAATTCATCCCCTTAGAGTGTTAAAATTGGTTCAAAGTTTGAGTATTTCAAGGCATTTTTAAAGTATGAGATTTTTAACTTTGGTTTTAGACTGTTTGTTCACAAACTAGAAAATTAACATCAACTTTTTTTTTAATTATCCCCTAAAAGAGGGTTCAAATTTTGTATTGAGAGAAATCATTTTCTAAGACGATAAAAAGTTCTACGCGGACGAAGTCGCGGGCAACAGCTAGTACATAATAAATGCCTATGTCCTGACTGACTTATTCACTCAATCACTCACTCACTCACTCATCAACGCACAGCCGAAACTACTAATCTTAGAGAGTTGATTTTTGCACAGTATGTTGCTTTTATAACGTGGGCTAGGGATAAAAAGGGATTTTTGAAAAATCTACCCCTAAGAGGGTAAAATGGGGGTGCAAAGTTTGTATGGGAGAACCTTTTTTTTTTGAGCTATATAGACTTAAACTTTGTAGAAAAATTAGTTATTAGAATACAAATGAAACACTTTCAGCGTTTTGGAAAATCCCACCCCTACGGGGGTAAAATAGGGGTGCAAGGTTTGTATGGGGGAAACATTTTTTTTTAAATAGAGACTTAAAACTTTGTAGAAAGATCAGTCATTAGAATACAAATAAAGAACTTTCAGGGTTTTAGAAAATTTTACCCCTAAAGGGGTAAAATAGAGTGCAAAGTTTGTATGGGAAAAACTACTTTTTTTTAAATAGAGACTTAAAACTTTGTAGAGAAATTATTCATTAGAATACAAATAAAGTACCTAGATTCAGTGTTTTAAAAAAATCTACCCCTAAGGGGGAAAATAGGGGTGCAAATTTTGTATGGGGGAAACAATATTTTTTTTAAATAGAGACTTAAAACTTTGTAGAAAGATTAGTCATCAGAATACAAATTAAGTACTTTCAGCGTTTTAGAAAATTCTACCCCTAAAAATAGGGGGCTAAAATAGGGGTGCAAAGTTTGTATGTGGGAAACTATTTTTTTTAGCTAGAGTCCTAAAACTTTGTAGAAAGATTATTTAAATACAAAGAAAGTACTTTCAGCGTTTTGGAAAATTTCACCCCTAAGGGGGTAAAATAGGGTGCAAAGTTTGTATGGGAAAAACATATTTTTTTTTAATAGAGACTTAAAATTTTGACGAAAAATTACTTATTAGAACATGAAAAATACTACATTCGGCGGGTTAAAAAGGAGAGCAAGCTTTGCATGGGCAACACTTTTTTTTGAGTTAGACTTAAAACTTTGCAAAAAGATTACTTATTAGAATACTAAAAAAGAACTTTCAGCGTTTTAGAAAACTCCATCCCTAAGGGGATCCTTAAGATCCTTAAGAAGGGTAGCCAATGTTGTGTGGGAAAAACTTTTTTTTTACTAGACTTAAAACTATTCAAAATGTTACTTATTAAAATTAATAATAAAGTACTTTCAGAGTTTTAGAAAATTCCACCCCTAAGGGGGTTAAGAAAGCTTTGTATGGGCAACACTTTTTTTGAGCTAGAGACTTAAAAGTTTACGAAAAAAGTTCTTTCAGCGATTAGAAAAATTCAACCTCTAAGGGGGTTTAAAAGGGGGTTCAAATTTTAAATGGCGAGCAATAAAATTTTAAAGTGTGAGTAAGAGATTTTTAACTTCGGTCTTATTCTGTACGTTAAAAGACTACAAAACTGATTTCAGAGTTTTTCCAAATTCATCCCCTAAGAGTGTTAAAATTGGTTCAAAGTTTGAGTATTTCAAGGCATTTTTAAAGTATGAGATTTTTAACTTTGGTTTTAGACTGTTTGTTCACAAACTAGAAAATGAACATCAACTTTTTTTTTAATTATCCCCTAAAAGAGGGTTCAATTAGAGGGTTTGTATTGAGAGAAATCATTTTCTAAGACGATAAAAAGTCGGACGAAGTCGCGGGCAACAGCTAGTACATAATAAATGCCTATGTCCTGACTAGCTTATTCACTCAATCACTCACTCACTCACTCATCATTCTCATCAACGCACAGCCGAAACTACTAATCTTAGAGAGTTGATTTTTGCACAGTATGTTGCTTTTATGACGTGGGCTAGGGATAAAAAGGGATTTTTGAAAATTTTACCCCTAAGGGGGTAAAATGGGGGTGCAAAGTTTGTATGGGAGAACCTTTTTTTTTGAGCTATAGACTTTAACTTTGTAGAAAAATTAGTTATTAGAATACAAATGAAACACTTTCAGCGTTTTGGAAAATTCCACCCCTACGGGGGTAAAATATGGGTGCAAGGTTTGTATGGGGGAAACATTTTTTTTTTAAATAGAGACTTAAAACTTTGTAGAAAGATCAGTCATTAGAATACAAATAAAGAACTTTCAGGGTTTTAGAAAATTATACCCCTAAAGGGGTAAAATAGAGTGCAAAGTTTGTATGGGAAAAACTACTTTTTTTTAAATAGAGACTTAAAACTTTGTAGAGAAATTATTCATTAGAATACAAATAAAGTACCTAGATTCAGTGTTTTAAAAAAATCTTCCCCTAAGGGGGTAAAATAGGGGTGCAAATTTTGTATGGGGGAAACAATATTTTTTTTAAATAGAGACTTAAAACTTTGTAGAAAGATTAGTCATCAGAATACAAATTAAATACTTTCAGCGTTTTAGAAAATTCTACCCCTAAAAATAGGGGGCTAAAATAGGGGTGCAAAGTTTGTATGTGGGAAACTATTTTTTTTAGCTAGAGTCCTAAAACTTTGTAGAAAGATTTGGATTGGAAAATTTCACCCCTAAGGGGGTAAAATAGGGTGCAAAGTTTGTATGGGAAAAACATATTTTTTTTTAATAGAGACTTAAAATTTTGACGAAAAATTACTTATTAGAACATTAAAAATTCTACATTCGGCGTTTTACAAAAATCATTCCCTAAGGGGGTTAAAAAAGGGTGCAAGGTTTGTATGGGGAACACTTTTTCTGAGCTAGACACTTAAAATTTTGTAGAAAGATTACTTATAAAAATACAAAAAAAAAGACTTTCGGCGTTTTGAAAAAATCTATCCCTAAGGGGGATAAAAAGGGGTGCAAAGTTTTTATCAGGCAAAGTTTATGTTTTTGAGTTAGAGACTTGAAACTTTGTAGAAAGATTACTTATTAAAATACAAAAAAAGAACACAAATCGTTTTAGAAAATTCCACCCCTAATAGGGTTAAAAAGGAGAGCAAGCTTTGCATGGGCAACACTTTTTTTGAGTTAGACTTAAAACTTTGCAAAAAGATTACTTATTAGAATACTAAAAAAGAACTTTCAGCGTTTTAGAAAACTCCATCCCTAAGGGGATCCTTAAGATCCTTAAGAAGGGTAGCCAGTGTTGTGTAAGAAAAACTTTTTTTTTTACTAGACTTAAAACTATTCAAAATGTTACTTATTAAAATTAATAATAAAGTACTTTCAGAGTTTTAGAAAATTCCACCCCTAAGGGGGTTAAGAAAGCTTTGTATGGGCAACACTTTTTTTGAGCTAGAGACTTAAAAGTTTACGAAAAAAGTTCTTTCAGCGATTAGAAAAATTCAACCTCTAAGGGGGTTTAAAAGGGGGTTCAAATTTTAAATGGCGAGCAATAAAATTTTAAAGTGTGAGTAAGAGATTTTTAACTTCGGTCTTATTCTGTACGTTAAAAGACTACAAAACTGATTTCAGAGTTTTTTCCAAATTCATCCCCTAAGAGTGTTAAAATTGGTTCAAAGTTTGAGTATTTCAAGGCATTTTTAAAGTATGTGATTTTTAACTTTGGTTTTAGACTGTTTGTTCACAAACTAGAAAATGAACATCAACTTTTTTTTAAATTATCCCCTAAAAGAGGGTTCAAATTTTGTATTGAGAGAAATCATTTTCTAAGACGATAAAAAGTTCTACGCGGACGAAGTCGCGGGCAACAGCTAGTACTAACTAAATTTGTAACATGTCTACATATTTTAAGCTTCTAATAATTGTCTCTATTGCATCCATAAAATAATTTCAACGGACTCTAATACTCTAATTTCGTATTGTCACCTCTATTTTTGTAGAGTATAAGTAATTGATGGCTGAATCTACTATAATGGAACATGAAATTTACTTAATATTGTCATCAAAAGATTATCAATGATATTTCTAATTTCATATCGTTACTTATCTCTATTTTACAAGCTTTCTATTAACTTGCAATGGTACATACATTGCAAGTTATTATGTTTGTTTGGGTGGAATCTTGCATCTCAATTTTGAAGCAGATATCTTCTACCGATTGAGCTGATATTTTGGGTAAAGGTACCTACAGTTTGGATGACAATTCACTATTATGGTACCATCGAGTTGATCTGATGATGGAGACAGAAGGTAGCCATGGGAATTCAGTACTTAACCGACGTAACCCCGTCGAGTTTGGGCTCGTTAGAATCGTCTCAATGAGTATTAGATGACGGTATACAAAGAAGTACAGTCGGCAATAAAATCTTGTACCAAAAATTAATTTTTGAAATAACCTTATTTATACGTCGTTTCAAGGGGCTCCTACTTTCTGCTCTGAGGGACACAAGGTAGCGAACGAACCTATACCGGTTTTTATAGCCATAAACCAGTTGATGAAATGAGCCCTTGTTCTCCATACTACTAAGTTATATTATCAGCATGTCCCTTTCGCCATATTGTTCGTAGTTCGAAAGATTCGACGAAGCCCCGCACGGCGGGGCTCCTATTTCTGGGCGGTTTGCCCTTCGGGCATCTGAAGCTGCCTCGTTGACCTAACCTACCTATTGTTTCGCGAATATGCAAGGGCTGGTTATGTATAAGGCGAAATAGTGAATTTGTGTAAGGAAAATTAAAATCAAACAATCATTTCATTTATAAAAATCACTTAGTGACTCCAGCAGACTCTAGCGGGAGGTCAGTTGCTAAGCAAATTTTTATTAAGAAAGAAGACGTCTCATTAATTCAGTTGTTAAATAATTATGTGCGATGCTCTCTATGCAGGCTAGATTTTGTTTTTAACCGACTTCAAAAGAGGAGGAGGAGGTTATGAGGAAAATGTATTATTTGAGGGCAACAAACACTCTTCTGAAAAGAAGGTGTGAAAATAATATTTGCGTCTAGGCGTATAATCACTTGATGGTTCCAAGCTGATGTCAAGCAAGAGTAAGTACATTTCTGGATGAAAGTAATAGAAACAAGAATATTTGATTAGCCGAAGTATTTACAATATAAATACTTACCTGATTTTTGTGTTTTCTTGTCAGTTCATTCATACAATGATTGTTAGTTTTGTTCAACTAATGAATCATAGGTATATTATCTGAGATAGTTACATTTTAAATGCCACTGGAGAAGCACTGACGGCGTCGTTATAGGGATACGTAGTCGATGCGCCAATAATTCTTTCGCCGATCTCATAATGATGCAGGTCATCCTTGGGTAGGTTCTCTGAATAAAGATTATAGTGGGAGGAAAAGTGATATATTTAACATTGTTAAGAGTGATTTGCGTAGCGGCCAACACGTGCCCCCGGTCAGTGCAGAGAACTCTATGGAAGTCTTACCAGTGTAAACAGGGATTTTGTTGTACTCAGCATATACGTCATAACACTAATAAACGTTTATAATAGCAATAACATCCAGAGATTATCATAACAAGACTCTTTATGTGTTGTGTATTATTATATTTTGGAACGTTGAACGTGCACTATTAGAGCCACCCTATTTTGGTTATTTATTTGTGACAAATCTATGTAGACAAATCTATTTAATAATTCATTTATTACTGAGGTATTGTTTGGTTTGACGGGTTGATTCGTATTACAATCATTTTATTTCTAAGATTCGATGTATGTATTTAGTTAGTATAAACAGAACATGAACGAGAATATTCTATTCTGGCACTTCATTTAGTGTAGGTAGCTCTCCAGCTGCTAAATAGCGGGCTACTGAGCCAAAATTTAATTAGTACGCACTCTGGCGATAGAGTGCAATCTAATAAACCTTATATGTTCTGGGGCACATCAGAACGACGGCCTCGGATATTCTGAATAGTAAATTGACATACTATAGTTAATAGAATGTTGAACTATCTGCAAAACGGGCTCCTTTCGTTGTTCTATTTCGATACAGTACACTTTGATATACGATTGAAAATAATAAAGAAAAGCATTTTTTTAATTTACGTACATAAATTACGTGAACAATGCGCGTATCCGATTCCGCTTGCGTTTAGCTGGCGGTGAAATTAAACTCTCGTATTTGTCGGGAAACGAAGTAAAAACGTAAAAGATGTGCTCTAAAGAAATGTTCACACCGTACCGGATGCAAGGCTTGGCTGAGCATAGTACGTCAATATCTTTGAGTAATTAACTTCCTAAATAAGAAAATAGAGAGAATAATTACAATCTCATAATGGTATGAGTATCCAGAATAGTATTATGAAACTCGGTTTTGGCGGGTATAGTATTCACATGCAAATAAAAGTAATTAGATATAATATTTTATACAAGGGGCATTGCCTCATTTTTTTTCTTACTGTACATATTGACAATAAATGCTTTAGTGATAAAAGCCTATTGAACCGCTGTAACCCGCCATGAATATAAATCACCTCGCTATTGTAGACTTATTTAACATTCATTGTTTACCCGGCCGTTATTAGCATATTAGGGAGTCACTTGCATATACAACTGAGCGCAACACTCATTTGCTCATTAAACTCAAATTATCAATATATCAATGTTTTTCAAATCAAAGCACGCTTCAAATTGATTATTGAGCAGTACAAACTTGAATTAGGTAGCGGTCGAAAGGTTGAGGTCATTAAGTTCAATAAGTTGTGAGTCAAGCATTGCATGCAGCGGTCACACCGATTTTTTCCTGATCTAAGTAACACGCGACATGGGAACATGGAAAACCTTTGTAACCTTCACCTTCGTCACGAAACTGATTTCACTTCCGCTAAAAATGAATCACAAAAATCTAAAGTTAAGAGTTAATGTTAATAGTAAAGTAAGTAACGCTGACTAGCAAAGCTAAACGGCAAAGTGCCTTATTTTACAGCTCGCGTGTCTCGTTTAGGTACAGTTCCTTTTTAGCGTATTGTCCTGTACCGGTTTTATAACAATAGAAGTAGTTTGGAAACAACTAGACTCAATTACTGTTGCCATATTTATACGCTCAAGTACCTACCTATCACAGTAATGTTACTAAATACTAGCCAAACATTTAGGATTACGTATGTAGGTGTACAGGTAGGCAGGGGAAGACCACGGCGCAGTTATATGGACCAAATAAAAGAAAACTCTGGTGTCGTGTCGTATCAGCGAGTCAAGGAGGTGGCGTACGACAGAGAGTAGTGGAAAATACTCCACCGACAAGAGGATAACTCTTACATTTAAAGAAGAAGAAAGATGTAGGTTTACAGTTTATATTACGTGTGGGTAAATTATTTAGGTGTCAGAAATACGCACAGTGTAGAATTTGAAAATTAACTTGAATATTGTTTTATTTACGCTTGTTTCAGTGGCAAGGAACAAATACCAAGTACCTACTTACTGAAATTTGTATTGGCGTGATATCGTTGACTTGATTGCACTCGCTCACGTGTAGCGGTGTGTAGCCTTAGGGCGAATATCCACTAGTGATGTGCGAAGATATGTTTTCATAGATATAACACCTCGCATGCTTGACGGCTAGTTCAAATACTTATATGAAAACACAGCTTCGCACATGTGGATATTCACCCCAATGCTTGAGAACGCGACGCACTAATGAACTTAACATTAGACTAAGATTACTTTTTTGCGCCTAATCGAAGATCTGTAAACAGCGTAAGTATAAGTTAACTGTAAGAATAATTAGAATTTGAAGATCAACCTGAAACCATCACATTATAAACTCCTATACTTGTATAACAGAAAAAAATTAAAAATCATATTTGTGTAGTCCGCATCGTTGACGAATACCGAATGCGACTTAATATAATCGCTGTTATGTCATACATCGTAATCGACTTAAAGACACTATACCACATAAGTCAATCAATACTCGTTCACATCATATGCCTGACTTATGATATGATACACTTATATCATACATTGCATTCTATAGGTTTAACCATGGTCAATGTATATATTTTATATAATATATAAGTATATAAGCAACAGAGTGGTTCGTGTACAATACTATGATTGTTGTTCCACTTAGAGACTGACACGTTCCTTTGAATAATAGGTAGGCCATGTTCTTGGTAGCCGGTCGAAAGGACTAGTCATGATTTTACCTTCGATAGGTTAAAGGTTTTATTATTAGATCACTGATTAAATTGGCAATTGAATCCAACGAAGCGTAAAAACAAGCTTGAAACAAAATGAGATCTGTTTCTTAAGGCAGCAAGCGCTCAAAGTAATTCAAAACCTTTTTAATATTGAAACGACTAACATTATGTTTGCAACATCAATGATTTTAAAGAGTTATTCAGAAAGCACTCAAGTGCAAGATTGGCATATTGGACTTGATCCAAAATAAATACTTTCCTGTCCATGACAATCCTACGAATCGGTAGGATGCATACGAATGGGTTTGGAAAGTAACCTTTGCATAGTCCGGAAATACATTATAATCCAAATTCAAAATTATACTTTGTACTTTTTCCCTCTCAAATAAAATTGGTTATGCTAGAACGAGTAACGTGCATCATTTCAATTATTTATTCTATAGTATTCTCAACTCAATCGTTTGCGTCACTGTAAAGTAGCTGAGAGATTTGTTTTATCTTTTTCCTATCCTTACCACATTAACCGCAAAGAAAATATTAAAAAATAACCGGTCAAGTGCGAGTCGGACTCGCGCACGAAGGGTTCTGTACCATTAACTATAAAAAAACTATTTTATTCTGTGTACTTATTTGTTATTATAGCGGCAACAAAAATACATCATCTGTGAAAATTTCAGCTATCACGGTATCAGTGAGATACGAGTACAGCCTGGTGACAGACAGACGGACGGATGGACAGCGGAGTCTTAGTAATAGGGTCCCGTTTTACTCTTTGAGTACGGAACCCTAAAAAAGTAATGTTTTTTAGCTTTTCCATTCCGTACATCATTACATTTCATAATTTTTCTGATATGTGGCGTGAAAGCATAAAGTGTATATTACGCAACAGCAACATTATTTCTGACTCCGGCATGGCGCTATGAATTCTTCACTACGCTCAGGATTCCATGTCAAGTACACATAAGTATATTCTTTCTTTGGGATCCAACGTGATACCCTCGGCCAAATATGGAATTTTGCTTGTAATACAATCTACTGTTGTTATTTAAGGGAGATTTAAAAACGGGACCCTATTACTAAGACGTCGCTGTCCGTCTGTTTGTCACCAGGCTGTATCTCAAGAACCGTGATAGCTAGAGAGTTGAAATTTTCACAGATTATGTATTTCTGTTGCCGCTAAAACAACAAATACTAAAAACAAAATAAAATATTTTTTTAAGGGGGGCTCCCATACAACAAACGTGATTTTTTTGCCGTTTTTATAGATAATGGTACGGAACCCTTTGTGCGCGAGTCCAATTCGCACTTGGCCGGTTTTTTTTGATACATTTGATTATTGCATATTGCATTGCTATTGTTTCGGATTAGTAGGTTCATTTGTCAATAATCTGATCTGAGCTTTTTATCTGCCAAGGCCTTTGAAGATAAAACATACAGAGAATAACCAGTCGTATTGCGAAACAGTTAGGTAGATAATCATGATATTTTTATTCGTAACGTACTCACAATGTGTATCTAATGTTAGAAGAATCGGAAGCAATGGCATCACTCGTATAATATATTGCGGTTAATGTAAAGCAACACCCGCTCATTTGTTACAGTAATTAATGATATTATCAAAGTATCATTAATTGTAGTACTAACAATAGATATATAAGTTATTGTATTACCTAACCCTATGGACTAATAGTCTGAAATAAATAAATATAATAATATAATAATAATATAAACACCTGATGAAGTGCTACTTTGTATGCTGCATGTTTAATGCCCTCGAACTGAATGATTGGTATTAAAATGAAAGTACACTTATCACAAAAGCTAAACGTAATAATAGGTTGTCACGTTTAATTTAATCTGCCGTTGTGTATAGGTAGGTGTCCATGTTGTATTGTTATTTCCTTCAAAGATGATCATGGTATTTGTGGGCGTGGTCAGAGACGGACAAACGTGTCGCGAAGCGTTAAAAGCTTTTTACTTTTTAATAAATGCCACTTGTCAAACGTGGTTAGCTAAATAAGTTTTGTGGAGTAGACAGAAGCAGTTGCGTATACTTCACCAGCTGGAAAAAATCTTGTTTATTACTTCTATGATTCGTTCGCTATAAATTTCTCCGCGTCTTGATTTATTCAGCGACTATTCGATGAAATAAAGCGAGAATTCGTTTATAAACCTATTAGATTACACGGTGGCTCATAATCTATCATTCAATTCCTTCGTTGGGCTGCGCAGTTGCATTAACTATATTAACATAATTTCAAGATCGTGGCGACGAGAGTCGTCGGCTACTGGCGCTAATAGCAGCCCCTCTACTATTCGGCTACTGGCGCTAATAGCAGCCCCTCTACTATTCGGCTACTGGCGCTAATAGCAGCCCCTCTACTATTCTGTGACTTGTTTTAAGCTCACCTCAACACTCACCCACAAATATACCTATCTTGATGCCGCGATTAGTAGGTAGTAAACTAAGAGTAGGTAGAGGTCTAGTTTCGTTAGGCGTGACGGGTGGGGTGAGACGCATGTGCGTGTAAAGAATAATAGCTCTGATAGAGGGTGTGAGCTTCTCACGCATGCGTTTTAATCGTTTTAACAAAATCCTCTCACCTACCAGGTACTTCATAGTCCGATATCAATGCCAGGTACCGTGATACACAATAAACTATAAGCTTTGTAAACGACGAATAGAATTTATAAGATTTGTAAACGATAATCTATGCCTGAAAAAAGAAAGTATTGTAATATTTGTAATGTAATGTTTAATAGTACATTACTTACCTAGGGCGGTTAAACAAAGAATGTCTCAGATCGCAGGTATTTGACGCCCGAGCCGAAGGCAAGGGCGATAAATATTATGCGCTCTGAGGCTTTCTTTATTACCGCCCGTGGTGAGTACAAAATTTTACGTCTCTATCTGGCCAGGAAGTGGGGTTTTCCGCACGCATAGCGTGCGGTAATTCCAACTTTATGGCCAGGTATGACGTAAATGTAATTTATTTTAGTGCTTTTTCCTTCCAGGGTTCATGTTGATCTGTTACCATTACTTTAAGACCTGTATACTTACATGAGTGCAATAAATGATATGAATACTTATATATAATAGAAGTAGGTAATGGGTATATATAAGGCGGGGCACATTGCACGTAGAACCGATGGCCGCTGGGGCGGAAAGGTTCTCGAGTGGCGACCACGTACCGGAAGGCGCGGCGTGGGTAGGCCCTCCACAAGGTGGACTGATGACCTGGTAAAGGTCGCGGGAGTCCGCTGGATGCGGGTGATGCAGGACCGATCATGTTGGCACTCTTTGGGGGAGGCCTATGTCCAGCAGTGGACGTCTTTCGGCTGATATGATGAATAGGTATATTATCACTGATGATTTTAAATGATGTGAAATCATGAAAAATAAGTGTTTCGTTGGACCAATTTTGGTACCTACGGAAGACAAAAAGCCTTTAATGAAAAGTTAATTATGTTAGACTAAGATTATGAAGTTCATTGGCTTTCTAGAATTAGAGCATAGAATATCGTCACTATTATTTTCCTAGAAAACTATCTTTGGCAAAGGCGTGGTGGATGCTGTAACGTCGAGCTGCGCGACATTTGCGTCAGTGGCTGCTGATTTGCGTTAGCACGACGGCAATAATAAAACAAAACACCGTCTGTAAAACATGGTAGGTAATTCATGTCTTCATTATGTGTTAAATAAGTGTGACATGCCTTTGGCATCAAAATAATAGCTGTCAGTGAGGCATGTCAACACGGCGGGTGAGCGTGGCCGTTCATTGTTCAGCGAAGCCAAAGAACAAAAAAAGTCCAATCAGTGGCCTTGCCCCTTGTAGGCAATGGGCCGATGCCTTCGAATGTTTTGTATGAACAAATTGGACATTGTTTGATTGACATTGCAAATGCTTGCCGCTGCTCCATATTTCATTTAGTTAAATAAATATCGTAATTTGACAGTTGACAATTTAAACAGCTGACATACGAGGGGCGTCTGATAAGTTCAAAGCCTAAGACATAAATTGAAAGAAAGGTCTAAACCAAAATTTTTGATTGAAATATATATCTATCCTCTAGTTAAATACACTTAACACATAAAAACTATTGAGAGTAAACTTTCTGAAGGGAATGTGAGTGGTGCGGCCAGGCTTTTGTTCTCTAACGACGACCTGGCGTCGCACTCCGCCGAGACCTTTGCGGCCTTAAGAGCAAAACACCCAGTCCCCTCGGCTTCGTCTCAACTTCCAGACCCACCCGGTCCAGATGTATCTGCTGCATCTGTGTCCGTAGACGCTGTACATCAAGCGATACTATCATTCCCGAACGGATCTGCAGGTGGTTTAGACGGGTTGTCTCCGCAACACCTAAAAGACTTGACCACTGTACCATCGGGGGACACCGGAGCGGCTCTGCTCATTCAATTAACTGCACTAATCAATTTAATGCTCTCGGGCCTCGTTAACGCCGAAGTCGTGCCGCTCCTTTATGGTGCCAACCTCATTGCTCTTGCCAAGAAAGACGGCGGCATCCGCCCAATTGCTGTCGGCTGCACTTTCAGGCGCTTGGCTTCGAAGCTCTGCTGCCGGAAATTCCACCAAACACTGACCAATATTTTCAAGCCCCGTCAGCTGGGTTTCGGCGTTAAAGGCGGCTGCGAGGCAGCAGTTCATGCCGCGCGCACCTTCCTCGGTCGCCCGGACTACGAGGTATTCATAAAAATTGATGTGCAAAATGCATTTAATTCGGTCGATCGAGGGGCCCTCTTATCAGAGGTGAAAAAAGAACTACCAGACATTTACAATTATTTATGGCAATGCTACGGGGCTCCAACTAAATTACTCTTTGGCGACAATATTATTCTTTCTAGCATGGGTTGCCAACAAGGTGATCCGCTTGGGCCCGCTATTTTTAGTTTGGCAGTACATCCCATCATTTCTAACTTAAAATCATCTTTCAATCTTTGGTACTTGGATGACGGCTCCCTTGGTGGAGACGCCGAAACGGTTCTACAGGACCTACACCTAATAATAGACCGTTTTTCTGACATCGGCCTCTCTCTAAATTTTACTAAATGCGAGATTTATTTACCCAGTCACCTTTCACCTGAAAAAAAAATTGAGATACTGACAAATTTTAACGCAGTTTTGCCTAACATTTCGGTTCATTCAAACTCATCGCTATCTCTCTTAGGTTCTCCCATTTTTGACGAGGCCATCAACCCAATCATAACTTGTAAATTAAACCTCTTTAACAATACTTCCGAATTACTATTCCAAATCAATCCCCACATGGCTCTTTTCATAATTCGGTTCTGCCTTTTCACCCCAAAGTTCATGTATTTACTTCGCAGCTGTCCAATCTGGAAATTTCCATCCATCCTGTCTGCCATCGACGACTCCCTACAATCCACTCTGTCTAAAGTCTTAAACATAAGTTTCGATTTCAGTTCTTGGTCCCAAGCGGTTCTCCCAATAAGATTCGGTGGTCTGGGCGTCCGTTCTTCATCCAGCGTGGCATTACCGGCTTTCCTGTCCTCCGCCTACGGCTCGATGTCTCTTGTCAGTATTATTTTAAATAAACCACAGATACTTGACACGGAGATAGCGAGCCTGGCGGAGGCCAGGAGAGCCTGGTGTGACTCGTGCCCAGGTGCAGACGTCCCCGACTCAATGCACGTTCAGAGAGCTTGGGATACTCCACGCCTCAAGGTAACCCATGCTTCACTTCTTGCCAATAGTCCGGGCGACTCAGATCGTGCTCAAATCCTGGCTGTTTCGGTGAACGAGTCGGGGCACTGGCTGCATGCTCTCCCGTCACGGAACGTAGGCACGGTTCTGGACCCAAGCTGTCTGAGAATATCGGTATGCCTCAGACTTGGAGCCAGAATTTGTGTCGCTCATACGTGTAACTGTGGGAGGGCCGTGGACCAGCTGGGTAGACACGGTCTCTCTTGCCATAGAAGCGCCGGCCGCCTGTACCGTCATGGCACTTTAAATGATTTGATCCGTCGTTCGCTTGCCACCGCCTCCGTGCCAGCAATTCTTGAACCTGTGGGTTTGGCGCGTGACGATGGCAAGCGTCCAGACGGGGCTACATTGGTGCCATGGAAACTAGGCAGAGCCCTGGTGTGGGATGTAACTTGCGTTGACACCTTCGCCCAGTCCCACATCCAGGGCACCCGTTCACAGGCCGGCGCTGCAGCCGACCAGGCCCAAGTGAACAAGCGCCGCAAATATTCCTCCTTGTTAAAGGAGTACGATTTTGCGGCGCTTGCTGTGGAAACCTTGGGTCCTTGGTCGTCAGATATGAGGAATTTCATTAAGGCCTTGTCTTCGCGGCTGGTCCAAGCAACTGGAGACCCCAGAGCTGGCGCTTACCTCTCGCAACGTATTTCAATTGCGATTCAGAGAGGTAATGCTGCCAGCGTAATGGGGTCCATGCCGCAGTCTGACCTCTTAGAGGCGGTATTCTTTTTATAACTTCCCCTTTTTATGTTTTTTGTTTATAGTTATAACCTATTTTAATGTTATTTGAACTTAATTGTATTTTTTATATTTGAATAAATAAATTATAACTTAACACATCAAGCATATAGTACTTCAAATCCCCAAATAAAAATTTTAGTTTTGCCCTTAAAATAGCCCTACAAAACTACTATGTCAGCTTTTTTTTCGTCTTATCTTTGGAAGCGTAACTCGTTTTTCAAATTAGTTAACCGAATATTGTAACTCAAAACCAGGTCCCTATGGTCGGGTAGGCGATTAATATTAGCGCATCGAGTCTATTTGATGATCTGCCTGGCAACTCATGACAAGTGAACAGACATGGTGTCCTTTGAAAATATCACTTCGGATACGAGTTTACCACGTCGTTCCTGAAAACTGGCTTTGCGTACTGGCCTCAACAACTTTGTGCAATAATGACAAGTCCCTGTCATCCCTATTGACAAGTATATATTTACTAAAATACCTTCATCGAACGAAAACACGATTATAGAACTCTTTAAGACGACTTTTATTATTGGAATTCTTCGGTAGACATTTAAATTTTTTAAATCGCAGCTTGTAGAATTTTCTTGTAATCGGGTCATACTGGCATGCGTAAATTAAATCTACGGAGACGATATAATAGAAAACTTTATTAGAATTGATATTGCCTAATTCTAATTAATGTCCCAACTTTATAGTCACGATTCTTTATTGAGCGCCCGGGCCATTTGTGTAGCACACAGTTCAAGGATGTTTATTACGTTCTATATCCGTGTAAAGTTAATTTTGTCCATTTCTTACGATTTTTTAGCATTTTTGCTACCTGCTACATTCTTAGATTTTTAAAAGACTGAACATATTTTTTTATTTTTTTTACATTTTCCTAGACACTACACTTTTTAAATAAAGCGGACTTATACTTTTAAAATAGCTTGCAAAAAGATGGTACACTGCAGAATATGAATCAACTCTTCAAATTTTACTGTAGGGGATATTCTCTTTCTAACAAGAGGTTACCTTTATGAGCGGAATTGAAAAATACCGAAATACCCGAATTTGGCAGACATGGTGACCTTTTCTTGCCTGTTTATAATAATATAATGGTATTATATTAATGTGGTGATAACCGTTAAATTCCCCAGAATGTACCTGAATGTGTACTATACTTTGAACTTCAACGTTTCTTTCATTTTATGCCTTAGGCTTAGAACTTATCAGCCGCCCCTCGTATATACATTTGGACTACTTTTATACGTCTAAGGATAAATTGAAACACAGTCACCAAATTAAGCCAAGTAATAGCTTTACTAAAGTAATACTAAATCAGTCCATTCTAAGTTCTATAACCAGACTCTATTTGTAACAGCGTAGAACATCGCAGCTCTACGTAATTCCTTACATTTGTCACCACTGCCATAATGGGAGATGGGTCATTGTCAATTGACAAAAACAAAAATCATCTTTCCGGTGGTCAATAGTTAAGGGCTTACGTTACCATATACACATCTCTTTATCACATATCATCTCTTTATCATGTCTTTATCACATAGAATTATAGAAGGGGCAACGCCGTTTATGGGGATTTCGATTACAACCAAAAATTAGGCTTTATAGCCCTTAACTTTGGCAATGTCCACCGAAGAGACGCGAACCTAAATCTGACAATGACCCAGATAATTTATTTCAACTAGGTACCTAGTCGCCTTAGTTACAAGCTAAAAAATCTGCGAGGGTAATTAGGTGATTATTTTGTAGAAAATTCTATGAAAATACTTTGGGATAGGTCCTTGCGTACAAAGTTGTAAAAGTTTCCCACCAAATATTTGACATGGTTTAAATAACTAATCGCATATCAAAGGGTTATAAACATATTTTCCTTCCATTAATTCGCTCGGCATAAATCGTACATTTAAATAAATTTTCTTTTTCAACGTAAAATGGCCGTGGCGTACAGTTTTAATCTTTAAGGATAAGCCACACTGGATGCATTCTGCGGTCTGCGGTTAGGTCAATCCCTTAACGATCATTTGTAGATCATAAAATTGCCCTGTTATTCTTATTATACTTATGTTTGCTAAGAATTACTTATTGTAGCAATCAAGAGACTCATGCTCGTTATAGTTTGTTGCTTCACGGTCGAACCTTCCGTCTCATTGTCAGAAGGCTTATTGGTTACGTGCGTAATCCGAGCAGAGTGCAGAGTGACGTAAAGAGCACACAGTGAACGCTTCTCGAAGCGTGTCGTCGGCGGGCGCCTGCGCCTGCGCCGCGCCGTTATGCGTCCTCAGTGAAAGTGGTCCGGCAACCCACGGGGTCGTCTCGCCATCACTCCCACTATGCACAAAAGTCTCACATGCAATGATTTGTTGACATGGGGCCATTAACGACGGAAAATAACTCGATTTAAAAAGGCTTCGTCACGTGCACAAGCGAAGATCTTTCTTTATTTGTAGTATAAATGCAATAAAAATCGGTGATTGTCTCAAAATGAGAAACGTTTCTTTCAGTGAGGAACATGTTTGCTAAACGGTCATAAGCTTAAATTTTAATCGTACTATACACGTAAAATATTCTGCTTGGTATTTACCTACCTATATATAGTTATATATATAGGTATATTGGAAACAGATTACTTAGGTAAGTATTTAGTACGATAAACGGAAACCCTCCACTGCTTCATAAACAGTTATAATCTTTAGCAGTTGTGATGATTGTTTAAAGAAAATCCATTAGCACCTAGGCTCGGTTCGCCGACATGGAAATTACCGTTTGAGGCAATGAGTTTCTCCTCTTTCTATACCATATTCCTCAATGTAGAGGCAGTAACATAGACAGTTACTTATGTCTTAGACGTATTGCAAGCACTGCGTTGTAAAATAATAATAATATAAAATAGATGAAGCGTAATTAAGGTCATGGGCTCATGGCTTTCAGGCGACGCAACTAATAAATTGGCGAATTACTAACTAACAGCTACAGAGCAGGTTACAATTTCAGACATTTTAAGTAATACTATATTAGGTATCGATGAACCTACCTGACATGTAATTTATAATCTAATCTTATATTGTGAATAAATGAATCTGAATCTATGGGATAGCATGCCATAAACATTTGAGTCAAATCTAGATAGTATAATATAAAAAAAAACAGCATTAGCTATGAATTAAATATACTTAAGAGCAAAAAAGGGTGTACGTTGTACGGAAATTTTATACAAAATGTACCTGTATTCTTGGCTCTTGAGTGTATATACGTCCGAATAATATTATACTTAGCCAGCGGCCCAATTCATGAAATAACGTGGAATTCGATAGATCACTCCCTAAGCCTAAGACGCTGCCTTTGGTGGATCGTATTCATATTCATATTCATATATTCATATATTTATTCAGCTTACTTAAACAAGGTAATATATTGAGAAGTTGTTTAGTATTAACAAACAGATCTTTACAAATGCACCGGCTTAATCAAATGATCTCCGCGAAGATAAAAGTGACTAACGTGTGATGAAACTTTTCAATGTCAATGTGTAAGGCGTTTTATTATTTTGATACCTACGCAGGCAGTTACGTATCTACTTGTAAAGTTTAATAAATATATTATTGATCTGATTGATGTTATCTGCCATACCTACTTTCAATATAGCTCTTATTAGGAGTACTTATTTACTGTCAGAAACTTAAGGATGACTCACGCCAGAACAGGCCGTGTGCGGCCCGGGCCGTTTTTTAAGAAAAAGGATGACGTTTTGCGCTGTCGAGCCATACTCAAGCCTGGCCGAGACATGGCCGGGCCGTGCCGACAACGAGCCGCTTGCAAGCCTCGGCCGGGCTTGGGTATGGCTCTGCCGCGCGAAAACGCCGTCGTTTTTCTTAGAAAACGGCCCGGGTCGGACAAGGCCCGTTCTAGCGTGAGTCAACCTTTAGGCAGATAGGAAATATGTTGGGAACACTTGTTAAGGCAACGTGAGCTCCAAAAACGGATTTTTAAAAAATCGTAGCTCTTTTTTGGATTGTAATACGGCTGCCCTAAATTTAATTAGCAATCTTGAGGCCTTTCCCGAGGGAAATCAGCTATTCGAATCCTGAGTTTTTGACTTTCGCTCGATAGAAAAAAATCACGAACATAGGTCTAAAATACACTTAAAAAAATTCTAACAAATTATGCACAACAGCTAAACATATTACAATTGGTTCTTAAAATCGGCAATGTCATGTTTGAAGGAAATCAGCTATTACTTTTTTATTAATTAAAACGCACAAAGAAATAAAATTAAAAAACATGATATCCGCGCTTCCAAACACGCACTTCCATCTCGCTCACGCTTATGCTCAGTGAGAGGGAGATAAGACCACGAACCTACGTCCCCTTAAATACGTCATTAATAACAGAAATGGCATTACCCCAGTCCAGTATGCCCTGTCTCGGTACTCGTATTTCTCACAACAAAGAGGAGGTTAAAAATAGAGACTTACTTAAACCATGGTTATGTCTGTTCATGAATAATTTGTCTTAATTAATGGCTTTGTTTTGTAGACTTATTCCCAAGAAAATGAATGTGTCGACAACATAAATAAAATCGTCATTTATTTCATTTAACAACCATACTCAACCTTTTTTCTACGAGGGCCGCAAAGTCATTTTAGTTTTAGTAGTTTGTGGCCTGAGGCTCCCCTCAGGCCACAAACAAGGTAGAATTTATGGTTTTTATACCAGGATCGCATGGTGGATGGCGGGCCACTCGCAAAAGCTTGGCGGGGCCGCAGGTTGGGAATAGCTGATCTACTTAAAATCATGAAATGTATTTGCAGGAATAAAGGTCTTTTTTAGGGTTCCGTTCTCAAAGAGTAAAACGGGACCCTATTAATAAAACTCCGCTGTCCGTCCGTCCGTCCGTCCGTCCGTCTGTCTGTCACCAGGCTGTATCTCACTGATACCGTGATAGTTCCAGCTGAAATTTTCACAGATGATGTATTTCTGTTGCCGCTATAACAACAAATACTAAAAACACAGAATAAAATAGTTTTCTTATAGATAATGGTACGGAACCCTTCGTGCGCGAGTCCGACTCGCACTTGGCCGGTTTTTTATTTTTAATTACAATTATTATCGTAACAAGTGAACGAATTATTCCGAAAATTGTATGTATCAAAATATGAGGCATAATCTTTTGATATACATTTTTACAGACAAAGAGCCTTCACAGGCAGATGGACAGCGAAGTTATCCTATAGTGGTTCCTGTTTTTCTTTTTAGGTTAGGTACCAATTTGGTTTATTGTTTGATTTAGTTATGATTTAGGTAATACTTTTAGATGGAAGCGAGTATGTATAGTCTAATAGTTCTCCAATTGCAAGATTGTGTATAGATATTTTGGAAAGGTTGTCTGTATAGAAATTGGAGAACTCGACTGTACAATAAATATAGATAAAAAAATATTTATCTCGTTGTGCAGCATTATCTTGACATTTATCCTGATTGATGAATGAATTTAAAACTGCCTATTTGACAATATATATGGTAACTATGACCTAACTAAAAGTTTAGGTCAAATAAGTCTAACGCTCGACCTGGTGTCCCTGTGAGTGTGGGACGTGTCAGTGACAAGAAAACCATCGCCAATAATTTTAAGAGTATTTTTACTGTGAGTCCACTATTAAATGTAAATACGGCCGAGATAGGCAATGCTGGGACTGTCATGGGCGAGAGTACCATAAAGTTTACGGCTAAGGAAGTGGAGTTAGTTATTAACTTAGAATAATAACGCATAGAAGGATAGTTTCATACGGCCGACGCGCCAAGCGTGAGGCATAAAATCGATTCATGTAGTTGTGATCAACTCGTATTCACACGCGCCAATACGCACACAAACGCACCAATTTTGTTCCACCGATCGGCGTACTGGGCCATTTGTGGCCGAGTTTTAGTGGCCTCACCGTTGCGCGAGAACTGCGTTTCTAGGCGTTATTATTCTAAGGTTATTAAACAGATGGTCAGAGGTAAATCGCCGGGGCATGACGGTCTCAGTATTGAACATCTCAAATATACATGCCACACATTCTTGCGATGTTTTATACCTTATGCTTAAGGCTTGCGTACTTGCCAGAGGAACTCACAAGAACCGTAGTTGTTCCACTGGTGAAGAATAAGCCAGGTGACTTGTCAGACCCTGGGAACTACAGGCCAATCTCGCTTGCCACGGTGATAGCGAAAGTGCTTGACAGTTTGCTTAATGCACACCTTTGCAAACATATAAAGCTGCACGACGCGCAATTTGGCTTCAGGCCCGCCCTATCAACCGAAAGTGCAATTGTGTGTCTGGTATTACACGGACAGGAACACGCCAATATATGCGTGTTTCCTGGACCTATCGAAAGCGTTTGATCTGGTTGCGTACGATGTGCTTTGGTGCAAGGTTGAAAAAGCGGGTGCGCCGAAAGAATGTATTGCGCTATTGAAGTACTGGTACGGCAATCAGATCAATCGCGTGAGATGGGCAGGAGTGGACTCGGAGGAGTACAGTCTCCAGTGTGGTGTGAGACAGGGAGGACTTTCGTCACCAGTCCTGTTCAATCTGTATTTAGATGAGTTAATCGGGGAGCTCAGCAACATGCATGTCGGTTGTCATATTGGTCAGACGTGTTTCAATAATATAAGTTACGCTGACGATATGGTGTTGCTGGGACCCTCGGTTGAATCGGTCAGAAAACTTGTTGCGACGTGTGAGGGTTACTCTGGGCGGCACGGTCTTAGGTACAACGCAGTTAAAAGCGAGGTGATGGTTTTTAAAGCTCGAAAGTATAACCCATCCGCTGTACCTAGGATCGTGCTGGGCGGTGTGCCCCTCAATGTAGTAGATAAGTTCAAGTATCAGGGGCATTTCATCGATAATAAATTGAATGATGATTTGGATATGGAAAGGGAAAGGAGGGCCATGGCAATAAGGGGCAATATGATTGCCCGCAGATATGCACGGTGTAACACGCAAGTAAAGAATTAATTAAAGCGTATTGTCAAACGTTTTACACGTGCAGTCTGTGGGTGAGTTATACACAAAGGGCCTATAACACAATACGCGTCCAGGCCCCGTAGCATGGATGGCGTTATCACGCGATAAGTGACAGGATAAGCGCGTCGTCTCGTTCTATCGAACGGTGTCAGCTAGGGATGGATGCTCTATCTTGTCACTTATCGCGTGATAAAGGCCATCCATGCTACGGGGCCAGTACAACAACACCTTGCGAATGCTGTTGAGGCTGCCAAAGCACTGTAGTGCGTCGGGTATGTTTGCGGAGGCGCATAATGACGACTTTTTTGCCATAAGGCGAAAAAGAATAGCCTCTCTAAGGCGAGTGCGAGGTAGCAACAACAGCCTTCTGAAGGAGCTGGCAGCGCGTCTCAACTGTCCGCTTACCATGTACTGGTCGCAGGTGGTTATTGGGAAGACCAGATAAATAATATATTTTTTTAAATAACGTACTAACATAGTAAAAATTTACTTATTGTTATTTTATATTTTTTGTACTTACTAACTAACTAACTCTCTATGGATCGTATCTAGGTCTGAAATAAACAATTTTTATTTATTTTTATTTTTATTTAGGTGCTAAATCTGTTAAAAAGAAACAACGAATAGATGCTCAATGTAGGTGCTCGTATGTATCCATAGACCGAATGTGTGTTGAGGTCTGCTCAACCTGAATGTTTAAACGTAACTATGTTTTACGTCACCTAACGAAAAATGGGACAAGGCTATTAGAATATATTAATTTGTTAACGGTGAATTTGGTTTGCGCAAGGGCTATCGAACAGGAGTAAATAGTGTGGATTCTTACGACACACCCGCGTCACGGGATCTCGAATTAACAAGTGTTACGCAAAATTTACATTCGGTTAAGAATACCGATGATATTGGGTTAGGGCGCCTTCGGATTCAGATACCTGTGTAAAGTAAAGCATACGCAGGAAACTACCTCCTCAGTTTATTGCTCGTAAAGAAAATTAAAACTGTAAACAAAAAACAGTTTAGTAATGAGCATACTTTCTTAAATAGACGGACGTTCGTCTTATGATACAATTTTGTTTCGAAACAGTGTAAAATAATCATTACTAGGTATATATATATTTAGTATTCTGGTGTTAAGTTACATAAATTAATAAATGGACTGGACTTGTTAAGTTATATAAATTAAGTAGGTCGTAGGAAGTTGTACTTAAATAATAATAGTAGATTTAATTACTTGTCGATAACATCGCCTCAGTATTAGCGTAACGATGTTACAATCGAGAGTGAAATTGTTCCTACCGTAAGTGAGTCTTAACCTCCTTTATAACTGGACCACTAGTTAGCTAATAACGACTCAAAGTTCATCGAACGGCCGGTGGCGTACCTACTCCTAGATTGTAATTAGGTTACCGTATAAAATGTGTTCATATACTCGTAGTCACCAAAATAGACCCCGCACAATTATATTGTAGGTAAAGCGGAAAGTTACTATTACTAACTGCAAGTAACTAAAATCCTGACTTAGTTGAGAAATAGGTACCAATACTACCAATAATGACTCAAAGTTCAACGAACGGGCGCGCGCACTCCGAAATTGCTATAAAGGTAACATACAAAATGTGTTAATTACTATTAACACAATTATTAAAGCAGATCCTTATAATAAAATCATACGATTAGGAAAAACCGGCCAAGTGCGAGTCGGACTCGCGCACGAAGGGTTCCGTACCATTATCTATAAATATTTATTTAATGACAGACAGACAGACAGACAGACAGACAGACATACAGACAGACAGAGACAGACATACAGACAGACAGACAGACAGACAGACGGACAGCGGAGTCTTAGTCCCGTTTTACTCTTTGAGTACGGAACCCTAAAAACGGCCTGTGACTTCCTCAGTGCAAAATACAGACTTAGTTGAGAAATAACAAATTATACGGTGCTTAAGAGTCTTTCACATGTTACATCGTTAATTTGATTGAGCACTCTTGCGTATGCATACAGGTTAACATATGGGTCAAACGATCTGGAAACCCAGATGTGATCTCTTCGTGGGCAATGTATGCAATTAATAATAACTTTGTAATGTTTTAATAGGACTGAACAGGATTTAGAACTATTGTGCCGTTTGTGCCCTAAAACATTCCTGGCTAGCCAGTTTGCCCGTGAAAATAGGACTGCTCATTTAAATTAAAATAGCATTTTCATAAATGGAACACAACCGAAATACACCGTGTTGCTAAACAAGAGTAAACTTATCAGACGTCTAAGAATACCGCCGTGACTCACGCTTTATCGATAGGTGGAGAAAAGCCGCGTATTTCCAGCTTCTTAAAAACTTTTAGTACAAGACTTATAGTCCTAATTTACGAGTATTTGTATGTTTTAGTTTACATTTTACAAGCGTGATATCGACGGTAGTCAAAGCACATTCAATCAGCTCAGAAATCCCCAGTCCTTTTAATTGTAATCCCGTTATTTTCATGATACCTTAAAATACACACCACACATACACCCTACATTAAAATTTGAATACTCAGACACTATTTTTTATAGTCCATAAAATTAATCACGGAAACATTACACTTTGTTTTTTTTACAGGCACGGGCACATTCGGACGAGTCTGTCTGTGTCGCGACAAGGCCGCAGATGAGTACCTGGCTATGAAAATCCTGTCTATGGCTGACGTCATTCGCCTGAAGCAGGTCGACCATGTCATGAACGAGAAGAACATCCTTGCAGAGATAAACCATCCATTCATAGTCAATTTGTAAGTGCTTTACCATTTACTTGTGTCTTGTACTATGTATCTGTTGTGCCATTTGTGGTATACGTCTTATCCGAAGATCTTCAGGTCACTTTAGATGTTGGATTTTATGCAGCTGCAAATCCTGTGGCACAGTTCCCAACAGCACAGCTGGCACCATTGTTTCGCAACTCGCACATACTTCGATACAAGTTAAAACTTTTGACGCATATGCGGGCTGTCAAAAAATGAAACCATGTCATGGTATATTTGCGTCTTCGTTTAATGTATCCGCCGACTTCTATCTACGGAAGATTGACATAATGTTTAACGATGCTTTATTCAGTCTCTCGCTCGGGGACAGGTCAAGTCCTCCGAACTTTTATGAGCTCGTTAACATTTTCAATAATTCATACTTAAGTAACTGAAAATGTTTACATCAGTAAAATTGTTTCATGAAAATGACTGTGTTGGTTCATACGTTGACTGAAAACCCCTGCTGATCTGAAAACATCTCTGGAAAGGTAATAGGATGTTGGTTTATCTGACTACGGTGGTAAATTATTTATAACGGGTTTATTATGCCTTCCTATTTTTTCACTGATGAGAGGGACTCAAGAATAAGTTACAATGAGAGACTCTACTCTACTCGTCGAGTATCTCGCTATTACATATTATAGACTGAGAGCTGAGGGACCGAAACTGCAACAGTTTTATAAAGGCTGATATTTTAATCATCATCATCCTCCAGATTTTATAAAACACTTTCACCAACCAAAATTTTTGACGGGTTTAACGGGCTGCTGACGCGTACTGTTCCAATATTCTGCAGAATGACTATGTCCGCATAGTTTGTTAGTTGTCTTACTATCCACACACAAATTTTCAGATTTTATAAAACAGTTGCGACGTAGGTGTTTTCTTAACAAGTTCGGAACCACCCCCACGTCAGTTGTCCCAAAAACTGGCTGACTGACGGCAGGCTACTGATATTCAAGCTATTTATGACCTAATATTAAAATATCAGCCTTTATAAAACTGTTGCAGTTTTGGTCCCTCAGCTCTCCGTCTATTAGATACTACGTCTCGAAAGCGCAGATCTCGTCAGTGTATAATTCATCATCATCATATCAGCCGAAATACGTCCACTGCTGGACATAGGCCTCCCCCAAAGAGTGCCAAAATGACCGGTCCTGCGCCACCCACATCCAGCGGACTCCCGCGACCTTTACCAGGTCATCAGTCCACCTTGTGGGGGGCCTACCCACGCCGCGCCTTCCGGTGTGTGTATAATTATTAGGATGTAAAAGCCAGTTAGTAAAGTTATTATTACTTTCGCGCAGGGTCGGGGCAGAGCGCTAACAATACATTCGTCATGAAGTTTTCGTGTTTATAATATGATGCATGACTCACGACAAGGTCAAAGGTTGAGGTTATTTATGATTTGTCACTACCAAACCTACTACTATGTATGATTTGTCATTATAAGTGCTTGCATTTAATTTGCAATATGGAATCGCTGCCATAGAATAAATCAACGTATGCGACGGTCGTCACTAGTTGGGACGGATCTTAGGCGTGGAGCCAAACACAGCCAGGCTTATCTATTTCTAAACACTATTATTCGGTGACGTACAATAGTGTATTAGGGAAGGATTTTCAATTGTCACATATATTCCATGCGTTGCACATTATAGCGGCGACGCTTACATGTATCCCCCTTAAAATACCTACTGGATAGAATCATCGACAAAAATAAATTCCGTCATGTAGGGCTTCGTCGATAATCTCAGGATTGATGAGATTATTTTTGTAGGATTGTTGGAGTTGAGTTTAAACCACATCGAGATTACTAGGCAGCTGAGAAGCCATACATCTTGCGACTTTCGAGAAGACTAAACGCTCAACTCAATATTGTTGTCAAATTAATGTTAACTAATCTTGAAATCACGCACGCACGTTGCTGAAATAAATTATTTTGATTTTTTGATTTTGATTTTTGAATTGAAACTTCTTTAATAATTATTCGGTTAAACTTGCGTATTAAATATCACTACGGGCGATCCCCTTTAATATATGAGATTAACCATATAATAATTAGAATAACTTTAAAAAAGATACAACCGTTTTAATGTAGCTCTCTCTAGAGGAAGAACTAAAGGATTGTGACGTCACACAATGTAAAGTAAACGACATACTTAGGTATGTAGGTATCGACATTCGATCTATACACAGATAACTTTCATATTAAAATATTTTTTGCGGGAAAAGAAGTGCCCCTCTTATAAATGTATCACACTTATAACTAGGTACTAAGTTAGTTTCTCGTGAACATTCAAAACAAATTATTAGATTAAAACATTAATGTAAATGTCCCAGTGCTCGACACCCTAACTCAATTGTTTCGATATAAAATTGAAAGTGCCCTTTATTAGGCCCGTGACGGGCACTTGGACGTTTACCTTACATACACATGATAAATTGGCATGTTGCAACGTGCAATCTGGTTCATATTGTAGCGATCTAGCGACCCAACAAATTCATCTAATAGGCTTGTTGCGTGGTGTTAAAATTGATAATGTCGTGTTGCTAAATGGATAGTAAATCATCAAAAGATTGTAATGAAGTATAAATTACAAAATATAATTCAAATCATAAAAAGATATGAACCTTGAAAGTATAGAAAAAAATGTTTTTTTATTTATTGTCCAAGAGTAAATTTAAAGGTACCAATAGAATTCTTACGTTTTTATAGAAACAAATTTGTATGACAACTATGGACCTAAACGCAGTATTTCGCGACCGAAACAGCAATTTACTTCATTTTCCATGCAACAGTTAGTACAAATTGCACGGTGTGACGTCATACTTTAAAGCCAATCAGTATGAAGCGTTTTGGCTGCTGTCAGCGAGGTCCGTCTTTAACTCGATTTTTTGGGGATTAATGTCCTTTAAATGTAGTTGCATCGATACAAACATTTGTTCATCTACAACAACTGGTTCGAATGGCATAGTAACCAAATTTAAGGTCACAAGCCCATTCCTTTTTGTATAGAGGCTTCGCTACATGCTTATAACCGACGAGAGTTTCAAGTGCCAAACTTGAGCCAACTGCTTGCCGTGCCGTCACATTTCAATCGCATGCCTTGGCGATCGCGGTCTGGCAACCATCGGAATCACTTTTTATTAGACACTACAGTGATCTATTATCATGCAATTACGTCCAATGATTCCGTAAATAAACAAACATGCTTTAAACGATGTTTATTCGATGTTTCAACCTTAGAATATTAGTTGACCAAGCATGCTATAGCATTGAAGAATTTATTTTAAGAAAATAACACATATTATATAATTATTGTAGCTAACAATTTTAACAAATTGACTTGTAAAATATTACTTATACTTTAACCAAAAAAAAAAAAAAAAAAAAAAAAAAAAAAAAAAAAAAAAAAAAAAAAAAAAAAAAAAGAAGGAAGGAAGCCCTTTATTACCGAGAAGAGTGAAATATATTTTTGAAGTGGATACTTCTTTGCTCGCGTTCTTGTATAGGGGTACAATACAAAATTATAACGTGACTTCCGGAATAACTTTTTGTAAAGAAGCCTAATCTGATTTCAAATAATTGTTTGTTACATGTTTTAATCCTTCTTTATTTGCCATTAGTTGTTAATCACAAAATGTTATTAAATTGAATTTATGTATGTTAATGTAGAAACAGTATATTAAACTTAACTAAAACTATCACATTTAATGTTCTTACAATACAAACAACTAATACTAAACAAGAAATAAAAAATAAATAAAAACTAATTACAAAAAAAATAGCCCGTCCAAAAGTTCTGCCTGCGGCAAGGACCCCATGACGCTGGCGGCATTTCCCCTTTGGACCGTGAGAGCGATCCTTTGGGAAAGGTATGCGCCAGCTCTTGGGTCGCCTGAGGCGTGGACCAGCCGTGACGACAGGGTCCTCATGAAGGCCTTCATGTCGGCTGACCAGGGTCCCATCGTTTCAACTGCAAGCGCCGCAAACTCGTAGTTCTGTACTAGAGAAGAGTATTTGCGGCGCTTGAGTAATTGGGCCTGATCAGCCGCAGCGCCGGCCTGAGACCGTGTTGCCTGTATGTGGGACAGTGCGAACGTATCGACGCACGTAGCGTCCCAGACCAGGGCCCTACCGAGTCTCCACGGTACCAAAGTAACTCCGTCCGGGCGCTTGCCATCGTCTCTCATCATACCAGGAGGTTCTAATGACGAAGGTATGGAGGCAGTAGCGAGCGCCCGACGCAGCAGGTCGTTTATGGTACCGTGGCGGTACATGCGGCCGGCACTTCTGTTGCATGAAAGGCCATGTCTACCCAGCTGGTCCACACCTTTGCCGCAGACACAGGTGTGGGGAACACATATTTTAGATCCCAGCCTTAAACAGATAGCTATCCTTAAAGTATCTGAGTCTAGAACTGTGCCTATGTTGCGTGAGGGAAGGGCATTTAGCCAGTGGCCTGACTCATGTGAGGAGACAGCCAAGAGTCGGGCGCGTTCTGAGTCGTTTGGACTATTTTCGAGTAAAGAATCGTGGATGGATTTGAGCCGAGGAGTGTCCCATACCTTCTGGATGTGTTTCATGCCAGGGGAGTCCGCTCCCGGGCACGAGTCGCACCAGGCCCTCTCTGCCTCCACTAAGTTCGCGATCTCTACGACGGGTATCTGTTGATTGTTTAAAATAATACCGACGAGAGACAGCGAACTGTATGCAGAAGACAGGAAAGCTGGCAGTGCCACACTGGAAGAGGCGCGAACGCCCAGACCACCGAATCTTACAGGAAGAACTGCCTGGGACCATGAAATCGAATCGAAAGTAATGTTTATAATTTTGGATAAAGTTGTTTGTAGAGTATTATCAATTGATAAAAGGATGGAGGGGTATTTCCAGATCGGACAGCATCGGAGTAAGTACATAAATTTTGGTGTAAAAAGACAAAAACGGATTATAAAAAGAGCCATGTGAGGGTTTATTTCAAAAAGTAAGTCAGATGTACAGTTAAACAAGTTTAACTTGCAATTAATTACTGGACTGATCGCTTCATCAAAAATTGGAGATCCTAATAGTGTGAGTGATGAAATGGAGTGCACGGAGATGTTGGGTAATATCGCGTTGAAGTTAGTAAGTATTTCAATTTTCCTATCCGGGAGAAGGTGGTCAGGCAGGAAAATTTCACACTTCGTGAAATTAAGGGAGAGGCCTATTTCTGCAAATTTGTCCATTATTAATTGCAAGTCCTGCAATACTGTTTCGGCATCCCCACCGAGGGAACCGTCGTCCAGATACCACATATTAAATTTTGAATTTAGATTTGTTATGATCGGATGTATAGCCAAGCTAAATATAGCAGGACCAAGCGGGTCTCCCTGCTGGCAACCGGTACTTGATTCGATAATTTTGTCACCAAATAGTAATTTTGATGGTGCCCCATAACATTGCCATAGATAACCATAGGCATCGGGGAGATGTTTTTTGACTTCTGCTAATAGGGCACCACGATCAACCGAATTGAAAGCGTTACTCACGTCGACTTTGATAAAAACCTCATAGTCCGTGCGACTCACGAAAATGTTATTTAGTTTGTGTGGCAGACATGAAAATAATGCTGAAATGACCGCCATTTTCAATGTATCGCGAATCGCGACTATCGCGAGTCAAATGAAATGAGCTGATACGTCAGTCAATGTTGCCATATATACCGATTTATCTGGACTTATACAGATTTTAGTGATTTAATTCAGATATATTAGGGTTCCATAGCCACCATAGAACTATCCACTTAAACTTAATTAACGGTTGTATCTCCGACACAACCCGCTTCTTTTTACTTTTAAATTCCGGCGTTTATTTATCAAGCAATGCTTAGTTTATGGATAGTATAAGAGCGTCCGTGAAAAGTTTATCTCTATTAATCAATACTTTTTGGTGGCGCGGTTTATAGTTTTGAATACGTAGAACATCACTGAAACTTTTCATTTCAGAGGTTTATACGGAATAAGGTACCGTCGCCAAATATTATCATTTATCACCTTAAATTCAAAGCCTTGTAAAATTATTACAGTATGAAAGAAAAGCCATTCATAGGACTGCTCATAATTTATTAGTGTCGTAATATTACGTAAATAAATGTAAAATAACAGCATTTACCTATAATTGGATGTTAAACAGATTAAACACCTAAATTCACTAAATTTACTGACTTAATTTGCGTATTTTGGTCAATTTCGGACTTTTTATTTTGGGTTGGAAAATAATAAAACGTGCAATATTTTAACACGACACAGCAAAGTCCATTTTTTTTATAAAATGGCAGCGCGCTTGATTAAAAACTGAAAGACACGTTTGTTTGTGACCATAACGAAATTTGAAGTAGTTTGGAAAACCTAAACTGCGAGTTTTTAATGGTGCCATGTTAGGAGCCGGGCTTTCCTTAACACAAGTTTTTTAACTTAAAAGAAGGATTCCACATAACTATCTGTATTAAAATATAAATTAAATAATGAATAATTTTGAATTTTAAATTTTTTTTTTATTCCTTGGTTACGGTTGAAGTCTGTTGAGGACTTGTGGGCGATAGACTGGCAACTTGTCACTGTAATAAGTGTACCACATTTTGTCAATTTTAAACCCACAATTGCTACAATTGTCATTGAATTGCATGTTGAAGCTCTGTCTATGCTTCTGCAGGGAATACAGGTGTGTGTGTGTGTATGTAAAATGAAGTATTCAGGCTATGTCATGAAACACAATTTTGCCGTAGTTAGATGGTGTGATTCATGAATTTCATCATCTTCCTTTTCCCTGTTGTAACTAATAAATTAAAAACTTAAATCTCAAATTAATTTACATCTTAAAATGGTAATAACATGAAAATTTGTCACAAAAGAGTGTAAAATGCACCGTGACGTTTATCCTTAAGTCCCTGTTGTGTTACAGGCGATGGTGGACGCACGACGACTCGTGTATCTACATGCTGTTCGACTACGTGTCTGGAGGAGAACTGTTCACGTATTTAAGGAGTGCAGGCCGTTTCAGCAACACCACCGGTAAGATTTTTTCAAATCGGGTGATATTACAAATACTTCCAAGTGCGCTAACTTCACAGTATCTCAGTGTGTATGTATTTGTATTGTTTAGGTCCAATTGCCGTGGATATGGAATTCATTTTTAACACAGCCACAGAAACACCTTGGGTTAGGAAGCATGTCTGTTTCAATGTTCGTACGTAGTCAGCCTAATACAATAAAATACATACATACGAAAAGTGCAAGTTAATATAAAGCTTGTAAAAAAATAAAATGAATAGCCTACAAGGGGTTACTTACTGCAAATGCTCTAAGGAAGCGTCCTTTTGAATATTTGCTCCTATTACAGGCGACACCCTGTATATATATATATTGTCCTCCTTTCGGCCGTTGTTGATCAGGCAAAAATCCGCAAAATATAAATTGTTGATATGTCTTTACTAGGCTATTTATTAGTTAGGAAGTTTCGAGTTTATCGTGCTACTATTGCTATAGGTACATTAATTCTCCTCCTTGCGACGCTGTGCCTAAAATAATATATATCTATATATGTATAATTATTATTATTCCAAAAAAAATAATATATTTTTTGGAATAACTAGGTACGAGTATTATTCCAATAAGTAAATAATTTAGACAGATCGCAATAAATAAATGAGTGTTGGAATTACGCCAAAGCGATGGATATCGAGCCGCGTGGCCTGTGTGTGGCGGCCCATGCAGCCACACACGATGCGACGATGGACGTTGCAGATATATGTTGCGTATAAACATACGAACTGCATTGTTTTACTAGATTATATTTAAAAGAAGCCTGAATAAATAATACATTTTTTAAACATTAATTTAAACAATGTCAAAGTTCACAAAGATGTGGTGGACATGAGGTGTTCAAAAATATCGGCACATGCACCCTAATGCCTTTAAAATAGAGGTGTGTTCCGATGTTTGTGACGTGCTTGTTTGCTCCGATGTATGTGATGGCGACTGTTCAAATACTACATTTTATAATATTTAATCCATATTAAACGTAATTGTAATGCCTTGATCCCCTTTATTTCATACGGCATTGATCTATTTACAAGTGCGCCTCGTCCGCTCTTACGCGTGAGTGGGAGTGAGAGCAATTTTACAAATACAAGTTATATATGTCACCGTAAAATTGTAAGAACCGTAAGTTTATATATCTATCACTGTTAGATTGTGAACACCGTCAGTTTATAATCTTACTCACGATACCATAAACTGTCGAAAAATTGTGAAGTGTCAAAACCGTTCACAATTTAACGCAATATTTTTCGTTAGTTTATAAACTAACAATGTCGAATCGCCATAGCCAGATTGTGAACTGAGATCAAATCAGCTGGCTACGGAACGTACACAAAGACTAGGTAGGTTAGGGTATCTTCAGTTGCCCGAAGGGCAAACCGCCCAGAAATAGGAGCCCCGTTCAGCGGGGCTCCGTCGATACTGCCGCATGACAAAATGAATGGAATAAAATGTATGGATAAAAAAAACTATCATGTTCTGACGTAGTTAAGTGGAAGCTGATGCAAGTGGAACTTCGTTCAACCAATCAGCGCACAGGGTGCGTGCCGCGTCGTGCCAATTTAATTAAGCGTTAAATTGTTAACGGTTTTGACAGTTCACAATTTTCGACAGTTTATAATATCGCGAGTACTGACAGTGTTCATAATTTGACTGTAACATATCTACCTAGTGAGATGATAAACTGACGAAGTTCACAATTTTACGGTGACATACACATTCATTTCGATTTTAACTGTGTGAGAAATGTGAGAATTGAGCTCCAGGTAATTGCCAGTGCAAATTCTGAATGTAATGCAAGTTACCTAACTATTTATCGCCGAGGCGGTTTAAAAGCGGAAAGTGTCGCAAGGTCTTCCATATGTTGTAAAATGGGGAGAGGACAATTTTGAAGCCGGGTTGTTTACGCCAAATGTCTGCGATATTAGTTTTCCCTGTTTTCCGGTGTTTACTGTCTGCAATGTTTGATTTAATAAATGATAATGTAAAAGTTACAATAACGAATGTGGATTTCACGCGTGAATATTTTTTGCAGTGACGTTTTCTCTGACGTCATAGTTTTCACCTCGTGCCAGTAGTAATACGTCTTATCCGAAGATCTTCAGCTCACTTTAGATATTTGGTGTTGGCTCTCGTATGCACATTTTAGTCTAGTAATTGGCGCCTTTTGGCATGACAACCAAGTGGTTTACTCGTAATGGCCGTAGTAATTTGCGTTTCAAACGCGACATGAATAGCAAACACGATATAGGTATCTAAAATAAACATTGGATATAATTTCATAATAAATTTTTCATGCATTGTACTTGAAATAAACAATATCGCTCTAACCTATTCTCAATTTAGGGAGCGAAGGTTGTACATCTTTATTAATTGAACAGATAATTATACCAATTATGGGCTACCTACTCGATTATTCTGCACTTGCCTTATGTGGAACAAATCTGTGTAGATATAATAAGTAAAATCATAATTGCCAATACGTCATTAATATATCTAGACACGCGGCAGCGTGTCAAGCCAAGTTCAAGCAAAGGAACTGGCTAGCCAGCGCTAAGTGTAAATATTACACGATCCACTTGGTGCCACTTTTGACCCTTCTATAACTCAAAACCTCTTTAACGTAAACACATAAAACTACGTGTGTTTAATTACATCTAGAAGCCCAAATTTCATGAAGCTAGCTCAAACGGTTATAAAGCTATGAAGGTCAAAAAGTCGTAAATTTTAGCACTGACTGACTGACATATACAGTCTGTAGTACTGTAGTACCTAAACCTAACCTACTTCCAGATGACCTAGAAGGATGAAATTTGGAATCCAGCTCGGTAATTGTGTGTAAGCGTAGGGAAAAATCTAAAAAAAAAAAGAAATAAAAAATAGGCGGGGTCCCCATACAATTTTTTTTAAAAATTGTAGCCTTGGAACCGTTACAAGCAGATATTTGAAACTATCCCAATATAATGTATTATTATATTTGCTATATAACAGAAATATAAAAATAAAGTTAAGTCAAAAAATAAGTGGTGTCCCCATACAAAAAACTTGTAATACGCGCTAAACAACCGGCCAACGGTGTGTCGTCGGCGGCGCGCGGCACCACATAAATACACAGAACAGAAGTAAATCTCAATACGTACCTGCCTAGTAGTCAAATCGAACCTACTTTAAGATCTCACATTTTTAAATAACTGCAATTGTTATAGACATAGAGTTTAATACTTGTTCATAATGTTATTTTGTTCCTATACCTAACTTGGCACTCATTTAAATCTCCATTCTTTATGCGGCGAAGCCCACAGCCAAGCATAATTTTTGTATTGAACTTGGCTCTCCTTTTTTACATTTATGTTTTTGGTGGGATTCTCATTTCATAATTGATCCATTTCTAACAAACTTTTAGTCCACGTTTGACGTAATAAGTTCCTCGCTATACCTATGTAGTTACGCTGCTAACGTGTTGTAAATCATTCCACCAAACAACATTAATCAGTTCGTTTGTGCCTGTATTTCTGGAGAAAGGACATGAATGTCAAAGTGTACAGAAATAGTCGGTCAGTGACGCGAGCACAGCGATTGGGTGCTGAGAGGCTGGTCACTGTTTGTGGGTTCTGTCGGAGATTTCCACGGCGACTTAACGACGGGAATATAAAACGGCGACCACACAATGCGTCTGATCCGCACCGGTGCCAGACAATATGACGCCCGCGTGCGTCCCGCTCTCATTCCAACATTGCCTGTAACATTGCCTCGTATTTCAGCACGTTTCATTTTATACTCTTATTCTTTCACATGGTTTTCCGTTCCAGAATGTTACAGCGTGCTTCTTTAACTAAGTATTTTATTAGGAGAAGTTTAAGTAGAACATCTTGGACTAGTTTTTAACATACTCATGTTTATTTATGAATTTTGAGACTGAACTAATGTTGTTTGAAAACCCGTGTTTGTTCTCTTTTAAGTTCCCGTTCTCCTCCGTTAGTTAATATATTGTTCTATATATTTTATTTTAATTGGTTGATCACGATTATAATTCACAGCGTTTAAAATTTAATAGGAGTTTATATACCTACTCAATTACACATACAACATAAATATAGTTACGAAAAATATGTGGTTTGTTCGTGTAAGGAATCAAGTTAATTTTAGAGCAAGTGATTAACTAAGTCATCATCACCTATTATGATGCATCGCGTCGGTTGAATGAGATTGGGCTGGTGAGGTCATGCGCAGGCGGCGCCGATGGGCATGGGCACCGAAGCCTGCGCGGTTCCGCGGTCGCGCCGTGCCGTGCGCACTCGCCCACTACCATCTTTATGCCCTCCTTTTGTCTCGCTTCCAACTAGACCTTGCTAATTTATTGCACTAACGCAAACAATACTAGACGACTTCTCGGATAGGTTAAATACATTGTCCGTGAAATAAATTGCTCTGTTGATTTCCCGGTGACTTTTGAATACTGGCATGAAACCATTTTTTTTTTAATGTTACAATCTTTGATAACAAAGGCATAGCAGAAATATGCAATCTGAACACATATTCGTAATTGACCTTCTCTCAAATACTTAAGCACTAATTAATCTGCAACTAGACACGACACGATAATTTTGGCTAAATGGCCTACGGTGTCAAAGTTTACGTCAACAAAGCATATTTTGTAAAAAAAAAAATATTCACGGTCACGTGACTTATTTTAGTCTCATGCATCTAATCGTGACTGGGTTCCGGGGTTCCGACGTGGGTAGTATTTCTATTTCGTTTCATTTATTCAGTCACATAATAAACTTACAAAAAGTTGTTGTATGGGAGCCCCCTTAAATATTTATTTTATTTTTGTATTTGTCGTTATAGCGGCAACAGAGATACATCATCTGTGAACATTTCAACTGTCTAACTATCACGGTTCATGAGATACAGACTGGTGACAGACGGACAGACAGACAGACGGACGGACAGCGTAGTCTTAGTAATAAGGTCCCGTTCCACCCTTTGGGTACGGAACCCTAAAAAGCTAGGTAGTTCTTTCTCCGTACGTCGTACATATATCAGCTACAAGTTTCGGAAGTCAATAAATTAAAGTATTTAGTACCTAAATCGTTAGTTTGACACCGTACGCGCGCAAAGTAAATAATCTGGAGTATTGATGGTATAGCAAAAGTGACAGTGGTTTCCTGTGACAGTGTCGGGCAGACACTAATAATACTGCTGACGGCGATGCCGACACCCGCTCCAGTGCTGACTCCGTGCACCCAAAATAAAAATGATTTCTTCATACTCTCTATACGCAGTCTAGCTAGCCAAGTTTTACGATTTATAAAATCTCGTAAATACCGCTGTGATAATAGTTCACGTTCAGAAAGCAATAAATCTTGTTGTCCGTCAGAGATTGGAAAATTACAAGACAAGCCTATTATTTATACCGATGGTAGAGGAATCTTTCCATTAAGTAATTTGATATTGGAAAGGTTTAAATGAAACAAAAGATTACGATGTTAAAGGTCAAACGAAAGACACGCTTTCTATTTTATTGACAGTCATAGTTTTTGGATTGGTGCTTGCCGCTTGGCATTATGACATTTATAACCTCGGACGTTATAATTCATATTAATTAAGATTTCTTCTGCGACGGCTATAGATAAAGCGCTTGGAATTGTGTAAAGTTTTATTGGACTTTGTAGTATTATGTGCCAAAACTTCTACACTTTTTAGATTGGCAAGTGGTTTTTCGATATTCTGATTTCCGGTTTCACGTAGAACCAGCGAAAGGTGGTACATATGAAAGTGGCTCGAAATCTGCAATTAATTACAGCTTCTTTCGTTTATTGGTCTACAAAGAAAGTCAATCTGGTTTATAAACTGGCGTTAAATATCGATGTTAATTTGATGCTTCCAGGTAATTTTTACGCTGCGGAAATTGTGTCAGCTTTGGAGTACCTTCACGCGAGAAATATCGTCTACCGTGACCTCAAGCCGGAGAACTTGTTGCTCGCGAAGGATGGGCATTTGAAGATTACGGACTTCGGGTTCGCCAAGAAGCTCACGGACCGCACGTGGACGCTCTGCGGAACTCCGGAATACCTGGCGCCTGAAATAATACAGAGCAAAGGGCACAATAAGGCAGTGGATTGGTGGGCATTAGGTAAGGATACTCAAACTATAATTTCTAAAGCTATTTTTTATGCACTCGTATCATCTACCTCACTCCTCAACCATCTACAGTTCTAGACCTACATAAAAAGCAAGCATTAACTTCAGAAAGTCACTTGAATCAACAAATATCAGATCTTTAAACCGCAATATCACGCAAACGGATAGAAACATGGTTTTCAAGAACCAATCATATTTTTGAACAAGCTATCCAACGACAACGCACACCATGGATTTAACAAGAAAAAACAATATCATCCCTGCTTTATGTTTAAAAAAAAAGCTTCCGATTTGTCGGCTTCAATGATTTTTACCCATGCCGAATCAGTGACCCTCACTACTAGAAATGTGTACCTAACCTTTCTAGTAGTGAGGGTTACTGAGCTAAGCCGCAGACGGACGGACGGACTGACGGACATGGCGAAACTATAAGGGACTACGGAACCCTAAAAAGCGTATTCATGTAGGATGCGAATCGAAAATGGTGCGACTCTGTCCGTCTGTCCGTCTGTCCTTCTGTCCGTTCGTCTGTCACAACGTTAAATATCTCAGGAACTACTTAAGCTATCAATTCGAAATTTGGAACAACTGTTAAAAGGGGCATTTTTATTTTCTGTGTAAATGACGAATATGAGGGGGGTTAAAAAATCAAAGTTTAGTAAATATATCGAGTGGGGTATCATACGAAAGAGCTTGAGTTGCCCTTTCTAAAACCTTTTTTATTTATTTTCTACGGTTGTTAATTTATTAAGGGAACTGTAGAAAAAAGTACCAACAAATTTTTAATTTACTTACTTTTGTATGTAATTTTATGTTTTCAAATTCCTATTAGATTATCTTTAAAGTCCCTCCTTTCAAATAAAATAATAATAATCGAAATCGGTACGCGTAATAAAAAAATATCGCTGATAAACAAACATACTAGGTTGCAAGTTATTAGTACCAAAATGCAGATGGCGCTGTACAACGGTAACTTCTACTATGAGCTGTTAAGATTGTTCAAGAATGAATGAATGGTCGTGATATGACGGGTATGGTGTATGAACGTTTTTACGGAACCCTCGGTGCGCGAGTCAGACTCGCACTTGACCTGTTTTTTTCACTGTGGGATGATTGCCTAGCTAGCCTTCGTCAGTATTCATAGATACGACTTCATCCGCGTGAACATCCGTTTCAATGTCCGTTCCCAATAGCATCACTTTGGGGGATATATTCAGAAAGAAAAGTATCCCATACTTCAATCCAGGTTACTATCTCTATTTAATTTCATCTAAATCTGTTCACCCGTTGCCGCGGGACTGAGTATACAAACATTTAAAGTTTCACATTTATTTTATTAAGTAGAAGTAGTATTATATAAAGTCATCCTTCTCTAAGAAATACTTATAGATTATTATAGACAATTATTTCAGATTTTCTTAACGCCTACTTTATACGCTGGATTTTACCAAATAAGTGGTGACATAGGTACTATCATGTGAGGAACGTGTTTGTAAGGAAAAAATGCACAGAAAGCTAGCTAAGCCTCTGGAAAAAGTCATTATGGCGGATGCCGAGCCGGTTTTATATTTGTTTTTGTGATTGACGTTCTAGATAATGCCTAATTAAAATGCGTGTCTTTATATTAGCCGCAGCGATTATGTTAATGATAGACCCACAAAATATAATATAAACACACAAAAGCCATAAGTATAATTAAACAATGTCCAACGAAATCTGATACTTACCTAAGTCATCATCATCATCATCAATCGTTAGAGACTAACTAGAAAAATAGGTACTTCAAATATTATAAAATTATATAAACAATGCAACTGGTGACCAAGTATACCTATTAAGGTTGTGTACAATTTTGTTAAATTAAAGTGAAATGGAGAGAAGTTCAGTTTACAATTGTTGTAAATAATAGTAGTTTATGTGACTGTAGGTAGGTACATAATGAAGGGCATGAAAGACTAGCGTGGGTTTATAAAACGAGCGTCAGCGAGTTTCTAGGATCACACGAGTGCCGAATTATGTACAGTTACATACACTACTTTATCTACCCACACATTATAAATCCTCAATGATGTGTTCGGGAACCATGAGAATAACTCAAATCATGACCAACTAGATTTCCATAATAACTCGATGTTATTATGATTTTCATACATTATTTTATTTATTTATTCGTATGGCAAGTCAAAAGTCAGATACAAAATCATAAATTAATTTCCAGAGCATTAATCCACTTAAGGGCTTCGTCATTCAAATTGATCAGGTCTTCTGGGGGTCCTCCGGTGTACCGTGTTAACGGGCACTCCTGGATGATGTGTTGAATGCTCTGCTCTACGGCACCACACTCACAGGAAGGGTCCTGCCAGCCACAACGAAAACGATATAGATTGCAGCGACCATGACCGGTGCGCAGCCTGTTGAGATTGCACCAGGTCCGTCTCGGTAGTTGGAACCCTTCTAACTTCGAACCTGGGACAATACTCGAGCCAAACTTTCCAGCCGTCATAGAAAACCAGGACCGCTTCCACTCTTGGTTGAGGTTAAAGCTAGTTTGAGACAGAGTTTGCGCAATGCTGTAAGATGGGTGTCTGGACTTCAAGCGGCATCTTATAGGGTCCAAAAATTCACCGTGCATAGGGAGGCTGGGCTTATCCCTGATCTTACGAAATTCCTTCATAAGTGCGTCCTGTCTCCTGAGTTCTGGCGGAGGAATCTTACAAAGTACCGGGAGCCAGTGGCAGTGACTGTAGTGTGCCAGAAATGAGACGCATAGTTTTGTTCAGCTCACTATCAACTTTGGCGATGTGTGCACTGCCCAGCCAGACGGGCGCGCAGTATTCCGCTGCGGAGTATACTAGCGACAAAGCTGAAGTGCGAAGGGTGTTCGCGTTTGCTCCCCAGGAGGTTCCAGTTAATTTTTGCATGATATTATTGCGAGTCTGTAATTTGCGACCAGTGCCAGTCAGGTGTTCCTTGAAAGTGAGAGAGCGGTCAAGTGTGACGCCGAGGTATTTAGGACAGAAATTGTGCTTTAAGGTTGAACCGTTTAGGGACACCCTGAGTTCGTGGTTCGCCAGCTGGTTATGCAGGTGGAAACAAACATACTTCGGTCTTGCTCGTGCTGGGTGTGAGACGCCATGTTTTAAAATATCCAGCCAGTGTCTCCATGTCATCTGTCAGAATCTGCTCCATGCTGCTCCACTCCCTACGTTGCGTAACGAGGCATATGTCGTCAGCATATATAAATTTACGGGCATGAGTAGTAGGGAGGTCATGGATGTACAGATTGAACAGGGTCGGGGCTAGGACAGAGCCCTGTGGTAGTCCGTTGTTCAGCTTCCTCACGTTGCTGACCCCAGAACCCAGGTGCACGCTGAATCGACGTTAAGAGAGCATACTTGATATGAGCTGGACAAATTCCAGGTTAGGGACTGCAACCAGCAGTTTGTATAATAAACCGTGTCCCCTCTCTCCAAACCGTGTCGTATGCTGCGGTGAGTATAAAAGCGGTATATAAAAGCGGCCCCAGACTTGTGTCCGGCTTGGTACCCTGTCTCTATGTGTGTAGTCAACGCCAAGACTTCATCAGTGCAGCTACGTCCACATCTAAAGCCGGCCTGCTCCACGGGGATCACCCTGTCAATGAGAGGCGCTATTCGTTTCAGCAAGGCTTTTTCAAGGAGCTTATAGCTGTTGCTCAGGAGTGAAATGGGGCGGTAATTGGATGGGTCATCGTCGCTCTTTCCCGGTTTTAGCATTGCGACTACTTTCGACTCCGTGAACAGCCTTGGTAACTTGTTACACTTCAGGATGTCTGAGAAAAAGAGAGAGATCCATCTCGTAGCATTTGGTCCAAAGTTTATCAGGAACTCATTAAAAATGTCGTTGACCCCAGCGGCTTTTCCAGTCTGCAAACTCTTAATGGCGAGGTTGACTTCATCTGCTGAAAAAGGTCTTGATAGATCCAAATCGGGTACAAGGTCGGTCTTCAGCTGTTGCATCTTTTTCTTTATCCTCTTAGTCTCAACTTTGTCCCGTTTTGCCCTGGACATGGTGACTATCCTGCTCGCTATTTTGTTTGGATGGAGTGCCGGCGAGGATCGCGTTGCCGACTTTTTTCCTGTGAGTCGGTTTAACACCCTCCACGCGTTACGGCTGGAGCGCTTGAAGTCCATGGAGATGACCGTTTCCTTCCAATTGTTTGAGCGATTTTCGTCAAGCATCGCTAAGAGTTCGGTGGCAATTGAGTTGTCTCCGGTTTTCTGGTACTCTTTGTATAATTGCTCACTTTCCCCGTTCCATCTAGAGATGTACTCTTTCCTAAAACCTCGATACACATGGGACTTTGCAGAGGATACGATCAGGCCCACGAAGCGTTTATAGTTATCTACTGTGGGCGGGATAAAACGGACTCCAGCATCTACTTTTGCTGCATAGCTAGACCAGTCTGAACGTTTGAAGTTCCAACGTTGAAGCAGCATCGATCTGATAATTGGTATTTTCAGCCCCACGTCTACTATAACAGGTCTATGTTGGCTATTGGGAAAATCTCGGAGAACCAACGTGTTTGTCGGGAGGGGTGTGCCTGCGGAATCTCTGGTAACAAAAGTCCGGTCTGGATTATAATCTTTTTTCCAGCGGGCTGAGTGGAAAGTCCCCCTATCTTTGGCATTGAAAATTAAAAACAGGTTATAAGATTCTGCCCATTGTGCTAGGGTCAGACCATTTGTATCGTTGGTGGCGTAGCGCCACAATGTATGGTGACTGTTGAAGTCACCAGTATAGATGCTAGGGTGTGGGGCGGGCGGTCCGTTATTTGCCCAAGCAGCCAGAGGGGGTTTGTATATGTTGGCAATCTTGATATCATTAACCTGAATGACGATGATAAAGTTGTTGGCCGAATCATCATCGTAGACAAGAATAGCTTCACCCAAATCAGACCTTACATATGTTGCAATGCCGTATTTATTGTGGTTCAGAGCTTTAATAAGAGTGAAACCTGGTATGACGCCTCTGTTCCGAATATCCTGATCATCTTTTGTGTGTGTCTCTTGGATGTTACATATATTATTATTACACTGGCACAGATAAAACGCTGATGTTACGTTACTGGTTGCAATAATGGTGATGGTCATTATATATGGTTTCCGAACACCGTGTAGATAAACATATTAAATAACCATTGCATTTTACATTTAAATTAATTTTGCAGTACTTATTTAATTAGGTATTCTGTAGGAACTTTAATAACAGCATTTATATATGACAACAACCTATAATACCCTGTTCCACACAAAATTAGAAAAATCCGTGCGTTAATCGTCATTCGATTTCAAAGAAAACCATTGTGCAACATCAAATAAATTACTTTAAAAACAAAGTTTAAACCGACTTCAATTCAGTACTTCGCCAAACCACATTTCCTTTCCAATTTACCACATTTGCTTTCCGAGAGCAAATGCGTTGATTATTACAGAAAAAACCCAAGTCGCTATATGTGGGCTGATAATATTTGAGGAGTTCCGTGGATTCCTTAAGGACCTCAGAATTAACACTTCATTAGTTGCTACTTCAACGGAATCTTTGACGTACTTTACATCTTTGAGGAGTTCCATAAGTCATCTTGTGGTCTTCATCATCAGTTCCACTTTACCAAAATTGCGATTTCCGAGGGTAAAACACGAATATAAAATTTAAGGTTTGCCTTCTGGGATCCTATAATCTGATCCTGATTTGGTGACATGAGACCACCTCGGTATACTCTTACGAATAAAAAAAGAATTTTAGAAAGTGGTCCACAATTGACAGAGAAATCGGCGAACATATATTTTTTTTTTGAAATCGGTTAAAAATAGTATTACATTATGTTTGAAAAGCACTAAATAAGTAAAATTTGTTAAATATTTCCCTATAATTCCAAGATGAACGAAGAAACGCAGACGCATTTGTCCGTTAAAAATCTAATGTGAAAAATAATATAATGGAACGAGGTAAATAAAGTTAAAAAAAAATTGTTTGAATTTATCTTAAATTGTTGCTGCTGTAAATTAAAATTCATTAATCATTTCAAGAATGTTGACATATGTCTTAATTGTAATTGAATGCAATATACAATTATGTAAATTGCGGACTTGGGATAAATTCGCCATTGTGAGTCCAGTGGCCCATTTGAGTCGTTAGCGGCCATGACCCGCAGTTTTGGCAGATTTGTAAATTGGAGCTTCGTGAAACAGGCCACAGGTCTGGTAGGTATTTTACCAAACTTATCGGCAACTCAGAAAAACCACGGAAGGGACTACCATCTAATATTTAGGACGTGTATTGAGGTGAGTCTGACGCGGGTTGTGTATTGCGCACAGCAGAGTTGTGATTTGTGTTGTAGGCCTTCCTATCGATTGTTACGTATGATGTTTTCATTAGGTACTCTTGTCTTACGCTGGAGTGGCCACAGTTTAATGCACTAATTACATTACAATTATTTTGAGTGTTATAATACTGTGTGTTACCGGCACGCGGGCATTTATGAAAGCTGCTAAATAATATTTTCCATTAGCAATTGTTTACATGTATTAGCAAATCATAATTATGTAGTGCACAATTAAGCCTAGCTTTGGAACAAAGTACTAGCGAACAGTTATTTAAACAAAGGCTGAAAACAATACTTTTAGATAAAATAAATTTAGACGTAGATACTTACGGTAGATATAGAAAGGAGCGCACATTCGCCGACAAACTGGCCTCAGTTTGGCTAAACAAGAAAATATGTACCTACTCACCACATACTCACCAACACCATTGAGTTGTTATTTGAGAATAAAAATTAATAAAAAAAATCTTAACTCAGTGGGGTAATCACGTAACGTTCCGAACGCGCGTCGGTACAATTTAACTGTAAATCTTCCATATAAAAAGTGACATTTAGACCTACCCCGACGTTCGTACAATGCGTTACGTGATCGACCTACTGATCCTTCAATGTATTACGTGTATGACGTCGCACTAAACCAAGTATGAAGAGCTGTCACTTACACTTACTTGTCAATTTACTTTGCTGTACATTGCTGGCAATTTAAATTTTGTTAGAAAGTCAATAAAGTCTGAATTTTACTTTATTAATTAAATTAAAGTCATGGTTAAGTTAAAGAACTATGTTACTTTACTATATTAAAAAAAAAGCCCGCATGCCGGTAACACACTGTATATTATTTTAGATCCTAACTTTCTTTATACAGGCTGTTCCTGGGAATTTCCGTTAACTTCGGCATATTGCAGAGTACATTCACAGAAACAAATTATCATAATTATTTATCGTTTTTTTTTCCATTTTGTACAAAATAAGTTAATGTAACATTAATGGTTATTGTCTTATTGTACAAGGGCCTTGAAACACATGAAATAAAAAATATGTATGTAAAAACTATGTAATATCGAACGAACTCACTTTGTAAACCTTCTTGTAGGGTGGAACCTCACAAACTTTAAAAAAACTGTTATGACGTCACAGTTAAGAGCCATTTACACTGGTAAAATTAAACATTGAATATCTTGATAACAGTAAGAGTTAAGATAAATCTTGGAGAAATTAACTTTATTTGATCTAAATTCTAAACTATGCCCCCTTGCAATTAACGGAAATTGTCAAAAACACGTAGTATTTTATTCTAGCAGTCTATTGTTATTTGAGGCAGCATGATGTTACTTCATGGGCCTGAATATAAACGACAGTGTTGACAAACATTTATGATTTACATAGATGTTAGATTCGAGTACATTCCATGATTGAAGTGTTTACGCGCCGCTTATATGTATTGTTGTCGGTTATTTTCAGGCGTGCTCATCTACGAGATGCTAGTCGGCTACCCGCCGTTCTACGATGAGAACCCCTTCGGCATCTACGAGAAAATCCTCAACGGGCGGGTGGAGTGGCCGCGGCACCTCGACCCCGTTGCGAAGGACGTCATAAAGAAGCTACTCGTACAAGACAGAACTAAGAGACTTGGAAATATGAAGGTAATTTATCACATAAAACTGTTAACAAAATCGTCCACGAAAATAACTATGGCCGTCGTAATTCGCTTGCGACAACTTTGTAGTCGATGTAAACTGTAGCTTTTGACTTTCAAATCTTTTGATGTAGCAACGATGGGTTGTAATAGATGTTACTGGAGCTCATGAATAACCTAGCGTTGATGGAATGGTGTGTGTGAAACTGTTTATTGACTTTTGCGGGTGCGCTTAAGCATGATACTGATGGCGATACTGCTAAGGACATAGCAACATTGGTATAGATATGACGGAGAAACACTTTCAGAAATCAATCTTGAAGTGGAATAGCTATTACTGTGTACACAAAGTGTTTACGTTGGGGCAGAAAATACTCAGCCTTGCGCTTGACCTACGTTTTGAATTACGTATGCGTAGCAAAGATTATTGCTAATCTAGCGAGCCGATAGTGGGTTTTTTCTGTTGTGTAGGTACTCTGTGTAGGTAGTATTATTTACTGTAGGCAGGGTACACGGCCCCGTTAGAGATGTACATCCACCTAAATGAAGACAGCAGACAATATTACTACTTATTTCGTATGGTTGCGTTCAGATAGTCAGAAGGTTTCCAGAAATCTTGAGGACGCGCTATGTTGATAGCGAGGGACCTACTATTTGTCCATTAGTTTGTCAAAACAAGTAATCCTCACGATACCTTTAAAGGATACCCAATGTGCATCGTACGATGTAAAACCCATTAAGTAGAATAAGTTCATAAGATTGCTTAATAGCAAGAGGCCATCGTATCTTATGAACGTATATGTTTCCGCCATGGTGGTGTGTTTATATAAAACATACAAAGATATAAGTTCACGTGTACTAAAAAAAATGTTTTATTTCGTAGCTATGAAGTTGGCCGCTCTCCAGCCGATTCCATATATAACTTCTAATCTTACACTTGACAACTTGTCTGTAGGAGGTTTTTTAAAGGTTAATTCAAACTCGTGTGTAGAAGATCTCGTTGCGGTTATTAATCAAACTGTCACATTAATAATCCACAGATCTGTCACTAATCCAAATTAATTTTAATTTAGAATGTCCCTGTTAACGAAAACGTAAGCAAACCTCATTCATTAGTAAGTATCTGCAGCAACATAGTCAAAATGAATAAGGTAAACGTCCTAGTCCTCGACGTTGCACTAGTGTATGACATGGGCACTTTATGTCAAAGTAACATGGCTTAAATTCGAATGAAGAGAAATCCACGTAAGTAGTTCGAATTTAACCCATATTGCTTTGACTTGCCCATGTCATACACTACTGCAACGTCGAGGACTATTTAAGACGATTACCATGTTACCTTTTATAATTTGTCGGAAAATGGAAATCACCGCTTTAGGGTTTATGGAAAACACACATATAGACTGGAAAATATCAGGTACACGTGAAGAAACCCGGCGTAAACAAAAACCGGAAACGCACTTCAATTCCAAAGAAAAACTTTCAATTAACCAAATGCAATAGGAGTAAGTGCATGGTCAGATCATTCTATTCCCATCGAGCGAAGTCCGATCGTTAGTTTGGAATCGGCTGCAGTTTCTAGTGGTTTGTTTTCTCTGAGCTTTTTGCCGGGAGCCGGTTGCACGTCACCGCGATGTCGCCGTGTCGCGATGTTTAGAAAGTAATCCATCAGGCGGTTAGCGGCGACATCAAACGGTCGCCACCATCGCTGACTTATGTCTCGACGCAAATACGCGTACGATGTTCCCACCCGGCCAATCTAGATAAGTGAGTGAGCTAGCCGTCGGATACGGTGACTTGCATAAAACCGAAAGATTCCAATAAACGCCGCAAATCGACTGATGGCCGTTGAGCTTTGATGAAATTAGACGTCGAGTGTAAAATATATTTGACAGGTTCTCTTACGTCATGTGTACATTGTTTTAACTTTTTATGCAAGTTCTGGCAACATTATTACAATTTGTTTTATCAATAGATCGAAACGCCAAGTAGGTCAGATAATGCGCTAACGAGTAGCACTACTCAGTTACGACCAGAGTTTCATCCTTGGCACCTTCTGCAGACACAATTTACTAATACTCACAAATAATTGTGTGGCGTGGATATATACTTAGCTTCGCAGCCAACCATTTTATTCTTATTTACGAGGCACAGTGTCCCAATAAACAATGATGCTATTGATGCTCTAATTCCATCCGCCGCGACTGACACCGAATCGGTGGCAGTGATTGTTTAAAAGATCAATACAGCTGTCTTGACTTGTGACTTTGTAAAGTAACAAAACGTAATCCCCCGATTTCAAAACATGTTAAGCGTTCTTCTTTTGAAAGTGTTTGTTTTCTTTATATTGCAGTGCGGTTCAGAAGACGTAAAAAGACACAGATGGTTCAAGAATATCGATTGGGCGGATGTCTTCATGAAGAAACTGCAGGTGATTACTACATCTAAATATTAGTGGCATTAATACCAGTATTTATTATTGTGATAATCCTTGTACTTCGGAAAGCTGAAAAGCTCTATATTATATAGAGCATTTATTTTACACTAGCTGTTGCCCGCGACTTCGTCCGCGTAGAACTTAATACTTAGAAAATATAATGCAAACAAACTTCTACCATCTTAAGGGATGATTTCCGAGGCAAAAACTATTCTATATCCTTTGAAGGGTCTCAAATTATCTCTATACCAAATTTCATCTAGGTACATGGATTTTATCCAAACTTTCACCCCCTATTTCATACCCTTAGGGAATGATTTTCGGGACTCAAACGACCTTTATACCAAATTTCATCTAAACGGGATTCATCCAAATTTTCACCCCCCATTTCACCCCCTTAGGGAGTGATTTCCGGAATTACAACTATCCTATGTCCTTTCCCAGGACTCAAGCTATCTCTATACCAAATTGTATTAAAATGGGTTCCATCCGAATTTTCAACCGTAATTTCACCCCCTTAGGGGATGATTTCTGGGGTAAAAACTATCCCATGTCCTTTCCCAGGACTTAACCTATATCTACACCAAATTTCATCAAAATAGATTACATCCAAATTTCACCCCCCCCCCCCCCCCCCCCCTTTCACCCCCTTAAGGGATGATTTCCGGGATAAAACCTATTATATGTCCTTCCCCGGGACTCAAACTATTTATATACCAAATTACATCTAAATCGGTGCAGCGGTTTAAGTAGCTCCATACAAATTTCCACCCCCAATTTCAGCCCCTCAGATATAAAAACTACCCTTTGTCCTTCCCCGGGGCTCATTTCATCTAAATCGGTTCAGCGGTTTGGGCTTGAAGAGGTAACAGACAGACACACTTTCGCATTTATAATATTAGTATGGAAGTATGGATTATTAGTATGGATAGTATGGATTATTTCCGCTTGTCTTCCAAATAGAGGTGTAGCTGTAGACTCACTTCAAAAGAAAGAAGAAACGAAAAACTCATTCAAATATCTCAAAAAATTACGAAGCTACAACCGTTTTAATGTCGCTTGTTAGAGTGAGAAAACGATCAGGGACCGTGACGTCACGATCCTCGAGCGTCATAGTAAAAAACAATCGTTTCATTATAAAGGTGTGTTTTGCGGAAAAGAGACGCAACAAACCCCCTCTTAAAACTTTATACACTTATAACTTAGTGATTACCTATATAGCCTCTTGCGTTGTTTTTTTTTCGAGATAATACAACATTATGATTATTTTGTTTAGTGTCTATTTTCGATAAGATAAGATAAAATAAGATTTCTTTATTGTCAGAACTGTGTACATTTAATTGTTTTGGGTAAAATAAAGTCCAACAGCTTGCCCATTTCGGACGTACAATATTAAACTTAAAGCTAGTCAAATATACTAAAACAATAACAACAATAGTATTTCCAAATAATTTTAACCATATTCACACATAAAATATTAATTTAGATCTATCCGACATCCGTATTTTCTTTTAAACCACGAACTTTGGAATTCGAAAATATTCGGGTATCTCTATCTCTATCGCACTAACAAATGACAGGAATGCAGAGGGCCTACCGCGAAAGGCATTCGAAGTTTCCCCTCTCTGTCATACTTACAAGTTCGTACATAAGTGCGACAGAGAGGGAAAACTTCGAATGCCGTTCGCGGTAGGCCCTATATACAAACTTCGAGTTTCGGTTTTCGTGGTTTGGCTGAATACGCAAAGAGCGCGCGCGCGTGCCATTCAAAAAAACCAAGTTTATATTGTTCAAATTTGTTGTTACATTTAGTACAAATTACGCCTTAATTCGACATTTGCGCATATAAGTTCGCATATCAAAATCGATTAATTTTATATTTGCTTTTGGTACCTATGTGTCTCGTCAATGTATATCGTAGACGGGATTAAAATTATTAATAGGCGAAAGAAAGGCAAAGCAATTCCGCCATTTTGTCCGTAGTATTTCTTATTACTGTGATTTTGACGTTTCTTTTAGCTGACAGGTGTGGCGGCGATATACTTTAAGAATAATAAATGAAAAATTAAATGAAGTCGTATATTACGGAAAATAAATTAATTGTCGCAGTCGGATAAAAACTATCCTAAGTTGCAGCTGGAATAATAATGTACCTATATAAAATGTTTCATATTTTTCCGTCCATGGGATGCTGAGAACATTCGTACCACAGAAAGCTTAGTTTCAAACTGGCTGATTCTTTTTTTAATTTAGAGATTTATTATAAGTGGAGATGGAGATGGAGATAATGATGTATGGTCGTTTATTTTCATATTGTTTACGAAACACAAAGTGAATAAGGTGGGTAAATCTGTACAACTTTTACTTTAGGACCAATCACGACCAATCACGAAACCGAAAAATTATCCGGCTGTTCTAAAGTACGTGTTTTTGACAATTTGCGCGGGGTAATGGTACCAATTATGGACTGTACGTATAATAGATTTATTTATTCATACAGAAATATATTAAAAGCATTTAGGGCTATTGCGCCGGATAGCGACTACCTAGTCTAAAGTCCTAAACGAGTTGGTGAACTGAAGTATATTTACTTGCTGTTTAGTAGATTCTATTAAAAACCAGTGCGGAAAAAGATCCTGCCACTCCACTAGCAGCAGACCACGGCCCTTCCTCATCTTCGTCATATACATTGCATACATACGCTCGAAAAACATGAACTTCCTTCTGAGTCAGTCGTACAGGGTGTTCCCCTATACACCTGCAAAACTTTGCCAGCTGGTTGTGCACATGATACCCATCACAAAACACTAAATCTCGCACTCGCTCTGCCGCCACTGCTTCTCTAAATAAACACCAAGAAAACCTCCCCCGCCACGCCCCTTTAATAAGCCCACCAAAGCAAACAAATGTGACGTTATCTAAGTGAACATACCTTTTGTCGGTATGGACTTATTGATTAGCCCATAATTTACTTACATTTAGCTAACGAACCATGCAAAAATCATGTTGAAAAACAGCAATCACTTAAAATGGCAATAAGAATAACATTTAATTTAAACTTATACACTCGAAAAAGCTGCCTAGCATGCGGTGAACGTAGAACGTACAGTATTTTGTACATTGCTAATTGTACGGTACGTTTCTTTTTTATACGTTTATTTGAATATTTACATATTTATAAGGAACAAAGTGTCAATTTATGTCAAAATCTCCATGAATCATGTATCCGCACTAAAACAAGCAGATATAGGTGTGCGTAGTGCTGGCAAGTCACAGCTACCGTGGGTTTTGTCGCGCCGCCATTGCCGAAAAATAATCGGCGTAATTAATCAATAAATAAAGCACACTCTTACAACTACAACCTCAAGGGGCCTTGACTCGATAATTATATATTTATTTCATTAAATCTTATCTGACAGTCATATTGCTCTAAACAACATTTACTTACTCATAACTGTGGAATAAAATTTTAACTTTTTTATGACTCGGAAGTCTAAATTTGGGAGTATAATCATGAAATAACATTATTTTACCATTGTTTGAATAGTCTGCAACGGGAAAAATAGTGGAAATTATACTTTGTAGAGACGTAACACATTAATAGTTATTTGTGTCACAAGGGAGCAAAATAGTATATTTACGGCGGGGGCGGTGTATTGAATCCTGAACGTAGCGAGGGATCCTACAATAGAATCCTGAGCGTAGCGAGGGATTCTAACGTAGGATCCTGAGCGTAGTGAGGGATTCAAGTGTTAACGCCCAAGACGAAATAAACGAACAAAAATCCAAAAAAATAAAAAAAAAGCAAATAAACCTAAACAAAAACAATCAACAAAAACAAAAAAACAGAAAAAAAAAACTAAAAAAAACGAAACAAAAACAAACGAAACTAAAAATCGAAACAAAAAACACGCGAAACTAAAAAACAAAAATCGAAAAAAAAAATACAAAAAAACCGCAAAAAAAACACAAAAACAAGCAACAAAAAAAAAACAAAAACAACAAAAAAACAAAAACAATTGAAAAAAACGGAACAAACAAAACTAATAAACTCAAAACAAATAACGAAAGAAACAAAAAAAAAAATGAACAAAAAAACTAAAAAAACTAAAAAAAAACAAAAAAATCCACAAAAACTGAAAGAAACAAAAAAACAAATAAAAACAAAAACAAACAACAAAAAACAAAAAAAAAAACAAAATCAAAACAAATCGTAAAAAGAACAAACAAAACAAAAAAAATATATATATATATATTTATATATATATGTATATACGTACATTGCACGTAGAACCGATGGCCGTTGGGGCGGAAAGGTTCTCGAGTGGCGACCACGTACCGGAAGGCGCGGCGTGGGTAGCCCCCCCCCCACAAGGTGGACTGATGACCTGGTAAAGGTCGCAGGAGTCCGCTGGATGCAGGTGGCGCAGGACCGGTCATTAAGGCACTCTTTGGGGGAGGCCTATATCCAGCAGTGGACGTCTTTTGGCTGATATGATGATGATCGATTACGATGAAATTACCATCGATTATTTTATCAAGATTCTATTGGCACATTGCGTAAATGCTACAAGCTTAGCTTGAACAGAAAAGTAGCATTTTGCTCCCTCTCGTCGGGGACCAAAACTTACTTTTCTGAATGAGAGGTGTGAAAAAGTATTTTTTTTATGTCAAATACAGACATATGTCTTTTTCCAATCTTAGTCAAAGCCGTGTGCAAATAATTAATAACGATGCCATACAAAAATAACTTTAAAAAGCGGCCAAGTGCGAGTCGGACTCGCACATGAAGGGTTCCGTGAAATTAATTGCGGTTATTATTAATTTACGATTTACGACGTATAAAAAAAAACTACTTACTAGATCTCGTTCAATCCAATTTTCGGTGGAAGTTTGCATGGTAATGTCATCATATTTTTTTTTTAGTTTTATCATTCTCCTATTTTAGAAGTTACAGGGGGGGGGACAAATTTTACCACTTTGGAAGTGTCTCTCGCGCAAACTATTCAGTTGTAGTAATATCGTTTTTGAAGACCTATCCATAGATACCCCACACTTATGGGTTTGATGAAATTTTTTTTTTAGTTTCAGTTCTGAGTATGGGGACCCCTAAAACTTAATGTTTTTTTTCGATTTTTGTGTGAAAATCTTAATGCGGTTCACATAATACATCTACTTACCAAGTTTCAACAGTATAGCTCTTATAGTTTCTGAAAAAAGTGGCTGTGACATACGGACGGACAGACAGACAGACAGACAGACAGACAGACATGACGAATCTATAAGGGTTCCGTTTTTTGCCATTTGGCTACGGAACCCTAAAAATCAACTGCCGTGAATCCGCGAGACGAGATTTTCCTTCTCTGCACATCAGCGGCCATCATCACAACCCTTTGCGTCTATGTCAAACTCCAGATTTTAACGAAACCACTCTTACATCCAGATTTTAACGAAACCACTCTTACATCCAGATTTTAACGAAACCACTATTACATCCAGATTTTAACGAAACCACTCTTACATCCAAATTTTAACGAAACCACTCTTACATCCAGATTTTAACGAAACCACTCTTACATCCAGATTTTAACGAAACCACTCTTACATCCAGATTTTAACGAAACCACTCTTACATCCAGATTTTAACGAAACCACTCTTACATCCAGATTTTAACGAAACCACTCTTACATCCAGATTTTAACGAAACCACTCTTACATCCAGATTTTAACGAAACCACTCTTACATCCAGATTTTAACGAAACCACTATTACATCCAGATTTTAACGAAACCACTCTTACATCCAAATTTTAACGAAACCACTCTTACATCCAGATTTTAACGAAACCACTATTACATCCAGATTTTAACAAAACCACTCTTACATCCAAATTTTAACGAAACCACTCTTACATCCAGATTTTAACGAAACCACTCTTACATCCAGATTTTAACGAAACCACTCTTACATCCAGATTTTAACGAAACCACTCTTACATCCAGATTTTAACGAAACCAATTTTAAAGAACACTGGTTACGCTTACATACGGTTTGGTGCAACCCAGGGTGGGTTAAATGTAACGTATTTTAGTTAGTTTATTTTGTTGGTATTACCTATAGTTATTTGACCTGCCTGCACCTACAAACTTTTGTGTTTAGCCCTGCGGTTGAATGGTAGAGAATGCCTTAAGACATGAAGTCAACCTTTTGTACTTTGTTAATGTGCATTAAATTCAATTCAATTCAAATTGTTTATTTCAGACTAAGTCCATATACAATTCATTGCTACAATTATTCATTAAAAATACAAAATAACATACAAAATACAAATAATCATCCTAAGTCTAAGGTTAAAAAAGCGGCCAAGTGCGAGTCGGACTCGCACATGAAGGGTTCCGTAAAATAAATTGCGGTTTACGATTTATGACGTATTAAAAAAAAAACTACTTACTAGATCTCGTTCAAACCAATTTTCGGTGGAAGTTTGCATGGTAATGTATATCATATATTTTTTCATCTCTCCTGCTCTGAAAGTTGATTTTTCATGGGCCGGGTGGAAAATAGCTTTTTCTCCCCTAGGGTGGAAAGTATTTTTTTTTATTGTTACGGTCAGCCATGGAGTCGAAGATAATAGAGTTACGTCAAATCATTAAAATAAAAACTTTTCACAAATCGACACTCAGCTATAGGTATCTGCATTAACGAGTTGTTTATTACGATTATAGGTTGATATTAAATTATTTTTCCTCACAGTCGAAATGAAAAGTAGAGTGTTTAACTCGGGTGAAATTACCCATTTAACCCTCGAACAATTGGCGCTCTCACTTCGTTCGAGCGCCAGAAATATCTCGGGTTAAATGGGTCACTTTCAACCCTTGGTTAACAATCTACTATTTTTAGTTGTATCATTCTCTTATTTTAGAAGTTACAGGGGGCCCACACACATTTTACCACTTTGGAAGTGTCTCTCGCGCAAACTATTCAGTTTAGAAAAAAATGATAATTGAAACCTCAATATCATTTTTGAAGACCTATCCATAAAACCCCCCCCCCCACACGTACGGGTTTGATGAAAAAATTTTTTTTGAGTTTCAGTTCTGAGTATGGGGGACCCCTAAAACTTACGTTTTTTTTTCGATTTTTGTGTGAAAATCTTAATGCGGTTCATAGAATACATCTACTTACTAAGTTTCAACAGTATAGCTCTTAAATTTTCGGAAAAAAGTGGCTGTGACATACGGACGGACAGACATACAGACAGACAGACATGACGAATCTATAAGGGTTCCGGTTTTTGCCATTTGGCTACGGAACCCTAAAAAGGTTAAGGTTAAAGTTGATATAAATAATACCACTAGCTTTTTCCAATCAACCTATGTAGGTACTATCGCCCAAGGGTACGGGTAATTATATATAGGGTAATTTTTCGAATGCACTGTGTGTGTGCAGACGATTTTGTTGAGAGAGTGTGAACCGTACCCTTGGGCGGTAGTACCTGCGTTATCATTTGATATTTAACAGTGCCTTTTCGGTGAAGGAAAACGTCGTGAGGAAACCGGTCTGATTCCAGTATGGTCTTGTTTTCCCCGTGAGTTGGAAGGTTTAGATGGCAGTCGCTAAAATCTTGGGATTAGAGGTGCCAAAGTAGAGTCCAGGCTCGTTTAGGACACCACCGGGAAAAACGCTAGGAGGAAGATGAATAAAGTTTAAATAAATAAATAAATTGTTTGTTTGCAGCCCCCGATCGTGCCGACGGTGTCGTACGAGGGCGACACGTCCAACTTCGACGAGTACACGGAGACAGACTGGAAGGCGGCGCGCGCGCTCGACCCCGACGAACTCAAGCTTTTCGCCAACTTCTGATCGCGTGCGCCCACGCATCGCCACGGAAAACAATAGACACCATAAGCTATCATACCAATAACCTAACAGTGGTAGTTTTGTTTCCTGTTAGTTTTTATTATAATCGTAGGTATGTTATATCAGAGCTTATTAAGTATTTAATGATTTATCATATCGTTGTTAGTTAAAATGTCGGTGGTAATCTGTAAAAAAATACCTGCCAGCCATTATTTTCTAGATAAATATTAAATATACCCAATTTCCAGCCCTTGAGAGCTGTTGCAACATATGTTATATCGGAGGTTCACATTTAGGTACTTACTACCAGCACTAAGGTACACTGTACAGGTCAGTATAACTTGCGCGTACCTCATTGTAGGTGGGACTAAAGGCCTCCACACACCGGTCGCGTGCGCGGGCCCGCGGCGGGCCCGCGGCGGGCCCGCGCAAGTTGTGAAACGTTGAAACTTGCGCGGGCCCGCGCACGCGACCGGTGTGTGGAGGCCTTTAACGTCAGTTATTTAAAATTGTAAATGAATGAACATTGTGAGGAGAGGGTCAGACGTAATTTAATTGAATGATATTTATAATGAATTATCGACGCGCAAGAAAAAAATCGAAATGTCACAGATGGCCGAAAAAATGCATTTAGTAACATGAAACACAAAAAACCGGCCAAGTGCGAGTCGGACTCGCGCACGAAGGGTTCCGTACCATTATCTATAAAAAACTATTTTATTCTGTGCGGCAACAGAAATACATCACTAAACTAAAACTATCACGGTATCAGTGAGATACAGCCTGGTGACAGACAGACGGACGGACAGCGGATTCTTAGTAATAGGGTCCCGTTTTACTCTTTGAGTACGGAACCCTAAAAATGATAACTGGCATCAGAAAAATAAATGTCCAATGCGCCTACCTACTTAATTCTTTATCTCTTTGTAACACTTTTTCGTGATTTACACATATACTGATACTTAAGTATTTTTAACATATGTTTCTAAGGCAGACATATATCTAGGTATAGTATTTTAATATTATTTCGTTTAGTTAATCACACGTCCTAATTTATCAATGACTTTGAACTAAATAATAATTATTAAGTACCTATATATTTATACCACTACTTACATGAAGTTATGTAGATTTAGCTCCCAGACTTAGCTCTTAATTTTCCTAACCTGTACATAGATTTAGGCAAGTAAAAAGGGTTTTCCTTATTTTTATGTCGCAACTAATGATAATGATGGACGATGATGGGGTATTTATTATATATTCGAAAACGTTTCAGTCCTTGCATTTTTGTATTACCTTTAAGGTTTAGCTAGGTTCTGCGTGTATATAGCAAATATTTTATTTTTATTACTATGTTAGTAGCTACATGGCAAAGCTGCTGAAGTACTTGATCGATTAAAATAACGTACCTAACCCTATTCCGATCGGATCACTATTATTAATTTGAACTGAACAGTGAACACGGTTCAATAAATAAAAATTCATGAAAAATTATTCCAGTGCTTGTATCTTGTATTTATTTGTTTACGGTAGGTATGCTATGCGATATCCAATTTTTGTGATTTAAGCTTAAATTAGGCCTTAATATATCTTTAATATTTTAAGCTGTATATGTATAAGTATTTATTTAAATCTTATCTTTTGAGTGACTTTGCACCGTTTTTGTGATATAACTTAATGATCCTAGACTACACATTTACTTAACTTGAAAATTATTTATGAAATACCTTTTACAACTATAGGAGTACACGAGTGCCGGAAGGATTGCGTGATATGGTACAGTGGAAAATATGAACAGTTTCAGTGGCAGGAACGCGCTGGTGGCCGCTCTGCTCGTGGGCGCTCTCCTCTACAAAGGTTTTATGGTATCGGTTTCGGTTTCTACGAAATCGTTGGCACTGAATGTTTCAATACTTTCCGGATACACTTATCCAAAAAGGTACTAACAGCAACATACATAACATTGGTAAAGCTTAAAATTAATTATAAGTAGGGGTGAGATTCGACATCCCTTAATGACAGCTCGTGACATGGCAAACATAAGTGACACTAACTAATTGTGAAAAGTGTCAATGTCGCACTGGCAATTTTCATGATGTTACGTGACATTTCACAATGAACCCACAAATTGACAAAATACACCAAGTAACGGCGGAGGAGTTTAGTCTGTTGCTGTTAGTAGAAGTACCACTTCATGCTTATTTCTAACGAATTCCCATGTTCTATCCAAATATGTGGATTTAAAAGTAGTCAGTAAAATCGTGATCTTCTTACTTTGTCCTATGGGTTGCGGCGTATTTAGTTCGAATTCAGGCCATATAATATTCTCTGTGATTTCATTTAGTCGTTAAGTATATGATAATTAAAGTTATTGTTAACTTATTTCTTTATTCAATGATCACAGAAGAGAAACGTCATTGAAACTTGCCTATCTTGTAGCCGTCAACAATCTACTACGAAACAACAGGGTTGTAAATTATAAAATGAATATACTATACTGTACATTCACGAAAATATATGTGTTAAAATTTCATACCATGTTTCATTTATGTAGATAATGTCCCATGCATATTTTCTGATCAGCAATCAGTGAGAAATCTAAAATAAATAAAAAAACCGGTCAAGTGCGAGTCTGTCTCGCGCACTGAGGGTTCCGTACAATTTTTCACCAAGCTTTATTAAGAAAAAATCTATGTTGGTTTTTCAGAGATAATTCTTTTTCAAGTGAACCAATTTCGATAATTCTTTTACTTCCATACAAATAAGAAGGTAAAAAATTCAACACAAAAGTATTAAATTACAAACTTAAATATGAAATGATTTTTGAAGAATAAAAAAAATACGCTAGAGGTCTCGTTATACTTTTCCGGTAATATTTACGTGAATATTAATAATATATATTATTTTCACAATTTTCTCTCGGTAAACTTCGGAGATAAGGGGGGAGGAATGGTATTTTTTTCTACATTTTCCTTTGTAACTCAAAATTTTACCTTTATTAAAAAAAAATTAAAAACCCATTTTAAGAATGTGCAATTCAAGCCCTTTTATATGATACCCCACTTCTACTAACTAGACTTAAAATTTTTGCCCCCTTATCCATGCTTATATATGGAAATTAAAAATATATCTTTGCATTTTTCATTAATCCAAATTTCAAATTGATAGCATCAGTAGTTCCTGAGATATTTAACTTTGTGACAGACAGACAGACGGATGGAGTCGCACCATAAGGGTTCCGTTTTTACCTTATTGATCCGGAACCCTAAATACTGAAAATTTGGTACACTCAGCGTCAAATACTCTGTAGCAGTCAAAGTGGCCAAATAGTTCGGTACATCCATAAATATATGGTGTACCGAACTAGGTATTTGACTACTATGGTTGCTACAAAGTACGCGAGTAAGTAAGTTGACGCTGGGTGTACTACCTAGACGCGCTAGACGGTAAACGAGCGTAGAGCAGGCGCTGGTACTAACCAACACACAATCATTATCATTCCTTGGATCTGATTGTAATATAGGTAGATTCGAATAATGTAAAACTGTGTCTTCTTCTTTAAATATTAGTATAATCTATGTTATTTTATGATTAATAAAAACAAACACTAGTAGAGGCATGCACCGAAACATACAGTAGAAACGTTAGGTTTGATTTATGTTTTTTTTATGTAAACTTTGTACCTATTTTAAAACTCGTTGCTCTGACGTACTCGCAAAAAGGGGCTTGACCGGTTATAATGTAGTATGTAACTGTGGGCATAGTAGTGTTTGGTATGGAGCAATATTAGCATGTTAGTCTGTGTTATAATAATATACATGTAAACAATGGCTAAATATACGTGAGTTTGGAGAATGAACGCCGTTGTGAAAGAATGCCTCATAAAATAATGAAGCTGTCAAGGGGTATCGGCTATTAGCGCATGTCGGCTGGTGTCGGTCCCGCGGTTAAAAATAGTTATTTGTGTCACAAGGGAGCAAAATAGTATATTTACGGCGAGGGCGGTGTATTGAATCCAGAACGTAGCGAGGGATCCTACAATAGAATCCTGAGCGTAGTGAGGGATTCTAACGTAGGATCCTGAGCGTAGTGAAGGATTCAAGTGTTAACGCCCCAGACGAAAATAATTTTGCTCCTGAGTGACACAGTTAACTTTTCACACCGACTATGAGGAAAACATTTGCAAAAAAAACAAAACAAAAGAACAAAAAAAAACAAAAACAAAAAAAAAGCATAACAAACCAAAAGAAACAAAACCCATTAACATACGAAACAAAAAAAAAAGTAAAAAACAAAAAAACGAAACAAAATAAGAAAATAACAAAAACAAAAAAAAATACAAAGAATACTAACAAATATACAAAAAAAGAACTGCAAAAAAACCTAAACAAAAACAAACAAAAACAAAAAACAACAAAAACAACAGAAAAAAAACGAAACAAAAAGTAAACAACAAAAAAAGAAAAAACTGCAAAAAAAAACCAAAACAAAAACAAACAACAAAAACAAAAAATAACAGTAAAAAAAAACAAAAAACAAACGAGAAAAAAAAATAAAAAAACCTAAAATAAAACAAAACAATAAACAACAACTGAAATTAACAAAAACAAACGAAAAAAAAACAAAAAAAAACAACAAAAAACAAATAAAAAAAGAACAAACAACAAAAAAAAAATATCCTCATATATATATAAGTACATTGCACGTAGAATCGATGGCCGTTGGGGCGGAAAGGTTCTCGAGTGGCGACCACGTACCGGTAGGCCCCCCTGATGACCTGGTAAAGGTCGCGGGAGTCCGCTGGATGCGGGTGGCGCAGGACCGGTCATGTTGGCACTCTTTGGGGGAGGCCTATGTCCAGCAGTCCTATGTCTTTCGGCTGATATGATGATGATGATATATACATATACGTTTGTCGATTACGATGAAATTACAATCGATTATTTTATCAAGATTCTATTGGCACATTGCGTAAATGCTACAAGCCAATGAATAAATTAAAAAAGTAGCTTGAACAGAAAAGTAGCATTTTGCTCCCTCTCGTCGGGGATCAAAACTTACTTTTCTGAATGAGAGGTGTGAAATAGTATTTTATGCAACTGTTGTATAAGAAGGGTCTTAAAAGGCGAGTGGCGTGGGTTGCGATGCGAGCCTTGGCGAGCATCGCAATTAAAGACGCCACGAGCGTTTTTAGACCAGTTATACACCGTTGCATACAATACTTTTTCTACGACAAATTTTAAATAAATAGCAGACTACAGAATAGTTAAACTTTTCAGGCAGCAAATTTTCTATTCGTACTTTTGCTATTTACACAATTTCTTCAGGAGTGCAGATATTAATTTCTTCGACTATTTTAAAAGGAACGTACACTTTTGTCTTCACAAACACGAATAAAATCTTAATAGTTTATGACTAATAGTTTATCATCTTTCGTCTTTTCATTTTGAACTGTATTTTGGTGGAAAATCGGAAATGTGACAGCTGTTGCTTATGGTTTGTTTTTTTTTAAATTTGTTTGCACTTGCCATCCGAACCAAACCGAATCCGGACCCGGACCGAATACGAACTGTTTATTTTTATAAATAATACCAAGAATTTATAAAATATGTAATTTAACACACAAAAGATGATGATTTATTATTATTGTAGTAAATAATTTATAATATACAAATGTAAAATCGTAAATAAATACTTTTATTTCGAAATATTTGTTTATGAAGTTGGCACCACTGCAATATAGCGGCCGATTTAAAAAAAAGTTAAACAGTGCTTTTATGAAAAATGTATGAACCAAAAAAGTACGCTAAACAGTGCGTTTTTGGGCCATAGAGCATAGACTTTTGCGACGACTTATTAGTGATGTCATTGTATTTGAGCTACAGGCTATATAAATGACAGATAACGGTACAGGAGTAGAAAAAGATCATTTTATCGATGAGTGACCGACTGATGTCACCACTTTGACTAGATACAAACTAAACGTTTCATTGAAAGCGTTTTTGTACTCGTCGATTAAAATCTGTGTACACAATACACAGTTTCTGAGTTTCATTGGAACTGAGGGCCTGGGTGCTCATCATATTTACACGGATGCTTCTAAGATATCAGTTAATGGTTGTGTTGGAATTGGAGTACTACATGTTCAACCCAATATATATCAAAAAGTTAAGTTGCCCCCAGAGTCATCCGTGTATAGTGGCGAGTGCTTTGGCATCCTGAAAGCAATAGAGATGATCATTATTATGCGTCTTAAAAAGTCCATAATATTTTCGGACTCATTAAGCTCTTTACAATCAATTGCAAAATTTCCTTTCAGATCAAAATTGAATAACCCAATAATTTATAAAATACGTAGCCTTTTGTTAAAATGTTCTCTTAATGACTGTTCCGTTTCCTTTGCCTGGATCCCCGGACATAGAGGCATAAAAGGGAATGAAACTGTTGATGCACTGGCTCGGGATGCCATTGACTGCGGTGATATGTTTCCTTATGAAAATATACCTGAAGATCTTTTAGCTTTGCCCAAAGTATACCTACGAGACGAATGGATGAAACTTTGGACATCACCTGATGCAAGGACGGGTTTACGCTACCGGGGCATACAACCTGTAATTCCTGCCAAACCATGGTTTTCTAAAATATCAATTTCCAAACCAGCAACCAGTATGGTAATCCGCATGAGATTGGGTCACTTGTGTACACCGGAGCATCTTGCAAGACTAGGCATTGTGGCCATTTGTGGAGCTGATCCCTGTGACCTAAACCACCTATTTTTCGAATGTGAACAATACGATCGCTCAATATTATACAATCAGCTGTCAAACCTTAACGTTCCTTTTCCTGTGTCCATTTCTTCACTCCTATGTATAAATGACTCATCCTTGTATATATTTAAAGCCCTATATTCATTTTTATCCTTAAATAATATTAAACTTTAATATATATTATAATAACCCTTTCCTGATCTTTCCTTTCTATCAAAATTTCCGATCCACATTTTCCTGAACTATACCCGTTTCCTCGCTTTTTGGCTGAATGCGCCAAGAGCGCGATGCCATAAAAAAAAAAAAAAAAAAAAAAAAAATCTGTGTATTAAGATTTCATAGAGAATACTGCAACGTCACTCTTTTCATAGTTGTAGTCCATGTTACTGTCGAAACAATCGAAATAACTGTTTCGATACGCTCCAGACAACAGAAAAAAATTTGAAAATAGAACTAAAATAAATTCGACTAATCACGTGGCTGCTTTACCGAACTGTAATGAATTGGACCAATAGAATCGCTTTGATTATTGAGTTTACTCGTTGATGCCGTACGCTCGTTGATGTCATTTAATATATCAACGAGCGTACGAGCGATAGGCTGCACTTCGTTTCAACAGTATCGAGTTTGTTTAATTAGTTCAGTTGACTCGTAGAAAAATTTTTTTTGTACTTGTCGATTAAAATCTGTGTATTAAGATTTCATAGAGAATACTGCAACGTCACTCTTTTTATAGTTGTAGTCCATGTTACTGTCAAAACAATCGAAATAACTGTTTCGATACGCTCCAGACAACCGAAAAAAAATTGAAAATAGAACTAAAATAAATTCGACCAATCACGTGGCTTCTTTACCGAACTGTAATGAATTGGACCAATAGAATCGCTTTGATTATTGAGTTTACTCGTTGATGTCGTACGCTCGTTGATGTCTTTTAAGATATCAACGAGCGTACGAGCGATAGGCTGCACTTAGTTTGAACAGTATCGAGTTTGTTTAATTAGTTCAGTTGACTCGTAGAAAATTAATTTTAATGAACTCGTACAAAAAGTATTGTTCACAATAGTGTTATAATCAAGCTTTTTAATCTCGTACCTTACTTAGACCACTCAGCAAGCTTCGTGGCCTAAACACGGTACTCGACTAAAAAGCTCTCTATTATAACACGATTGTGAAAAATACTATTTAAGGAGAAAATTGGCCACATGTACTTGTTTTCTATCAGCTTAGTTTGGGCATCGAATTAGGAGAACCAACATTCAACGACGCACGGTTGGTGATATACAGTGTGTGTCTACGACCCGTTTTATTAAGACTGATGATAATATGCTTCGTTAACAATAGTTTGCACGTATTAGCAAATCATAACTATGTAAATTAACTGCACAACCCCTTACCATGCTACCTTGTAATAGTTGTAATCAACTTAAATATCACTGTGTTACGGAAATATATAAATATTTTTTTTTTCATTTTCAATTATATTTCCAAAATCCGAACCTTCAATGTGCTAGGTGTCGTCGTACTAAACAAAGTATGAAGAGCTGTCATTTACACTAATTTGTCAATTTACTTCGCTGTACATTGCTGGCAATTTAAATTTTATATAATAATAATAATAATAAAATAAATATTTTCGGACAATCTTACACAAATCAAACTAGTCCCAAACTAAGCAAAGCTTGTACTATGGGTACTAGACGACGATATAGATACTTATATATAGAAATAAATACTTAAATACATAGAAAACATCCATGACTCAGGAACAAATATTCGTGCTCATCACACAAATAAATGCCCTTACCGGGATTAGAACCCAGGACCTCTTGCTTCGTAGGCAGGGTCACTACCAACTAGGCTAAAGCGGTCGTTATATTTAAAAAGTCGAAATTTTAGTTATTTAATTTAATAAAGGTCATGGTTAAGTTAAATATATACGTTATAAAAAATAAAAAAGCCATTTATTTCAGGCATCTAAGGCCCATAGTAACAAATACCTTAATGACTAACATACATACAAAACAATACCCTATTTACTCATTTATTTTATTTTATTTTAATAAAGTAATGTATTTAAAAAAAGCCCGCATGCCGGTAACACACTGTATACGATAGAAAGTTAAGCTTAGTCAAAGTATGAACAACGTTATGAACCGATAACACAAAGTAGGTACTAAATATTACGATTAGGGTTTCTGATTTCTCGACATTTTTAATTTCTCGAGTTTCGAGAATTCTCGAGGCCAATTTCTCGAGTTTTCTCGAGTTCCGAGTCTTTTTATGAAAACAGTTCAAATTTGTTGAAATAAAAAAAAAGGCTATTAATTTATCTGTTATATTTGTATACACTATTATCATTAATTTCTAGTATTTCGTGCGTCTCATTTAGGCAAGGAAAGGAATTAAATCTTAATTCTTGATACAGAATAATCAATTTAATTTTTTCTTCTTTTATAATTTCCTTGCCCTTATCCTATTTCAAAACTGAGTTTAATAAAATTACAAGGATTAGGTACTACACACACTTTACTGTACACGAGTTGCCAGCTTTTGGGTAGATGTATGGAGTTTATAACCGAATATTAACTTGATAAATAAAACAAACTTAAAAATAACCATCAATCTGTCAAGTAGTTTTTTTTTTTAATATGTCATCATCATCATCATCATATCAGCCGAAATACGTCCACTGCTGGACATAGGCCTCCCCCAAAGAGTGCCACAATGGCCGGTCCTGCGCCACCCGCATCCAGCGGACTCCCGCGACCTTTACTAGGTCATCAGTCCACCTTTGAATATGTGGGTTAATCAAATTCTAGCTAGGATAATTACTAAAATATTTTAGCCCTTTGTATTGTTGTCTATTATTTTAAATATTTACGATTATTAACTGATAAGATGATATAAAAAAACAAATTCACTCTCCCAGACTAAACCCCTCGTAGGGTTAAGACGATTGTAAAATCGAGTTTCTTTATACTCACAATAAAAATCTGCAACTACAATCACTAATTATAAACTCCAATTCATACCTACTCAAAGGCCAAAATAATGTATGCCATAATAAAAAATAAAAAAAAGCCTTTCTTTTATCCACAATAAAAGTTACATCATCATTCATCAACATGCATTTGATTCTAATTTAAATTTCTAGTTTAAGTACTCTACGTTTATTTTCTAGTAATTGTACAATTGTTTAAAATAAAAAAAGTTGATATGCTGTTCAATAAAGTACAATTTACAAATAAACATAATTCAAATTAATTTACATAATTAAATTAAAAATACATTAAATTAATAATATTTAATAAAACTTAATTTAATTAAATTGGGATAAAATTACATTACAATTCATTATTAAATTGATGGTCACTAAGAGACTTAAAAATAATTTAGTATAGTAAATAAATAATTTAAATAATTGTGACTGAATTTGATAATTATTAAAGCTAGAGTTTAATTCAAAAAATTATTGATTTCATGATGATGAATGTTAATTATTATTACGTATTTATTTGTTTACGACTCAATTCAATTAAGGGACCCCCTTTCAGGTAAAGGCCTCCTCCAACTGTGGCCACTTCTCCCTGTCCTGTGCGGCGCGCACCCAGTCTATGCATCGTATGTAATGCCATACGATTAAATAATAAAAAAACTCCAATAACCGTATAGTCAATTTATTCAGTTTTAAATCAGTCAGTCATACATATTATCATAGGTATTTATTCGTTTTGATTGAGATAATTTCTACAAATCACTGAGTTACATATTTGTTTTTGACTGGGTACACCTAGACTTATTCTAGAAGTCTAGAAGCGATGTTAACCTTTTAAATAATTAACAAACTTGTTTTAATCGACTCGTCTTTTCGATTCGAATCGATTTTCGACATGTTTTGTTTTGACATATCATGAGCGCATGGAATAAAATCTCGAGATTGGATTTGCGTTTCCTAGTTGATTACTTTTTTATCCCTTTCAGACCCGGCCAATACAATTGTGCGGGTTGATTACATTTAAATGTCAAATCAAAAACATATGTCAATATACTTCATTTTACGTTAGCAGGGTCTCGTTTCTCCGGTCTGAAAGGGTAAAGTTCACTGTGACTTGGGATTTTGGGGGAAAAATAGTCGCTCGTCGAATTCTCGAGTCTCGGTCATTTTTTTCTCGTCTCAAATGGAGCGAAATTTCTCGAGTTTTCTCGAGTTCGAGAAGGCTCGAGCAAAAACCCTAATTACGATGCGTGAGGTTAGGCCTAAAATATTAAATAATTTATCACGCATAGCAATAAGATAATGTCGATGATAATGCAAGATAAGATCGGGCTGCATGCGACCATCACATGCGCTTGTTCGAGTCTGGTGGTTGTATCAACATGGCGGCGGTGCGTCCTTTGCCCCCCGTGCTCGCAGAAAAGGCCAAAAACGAGCTAAATGAAGATCCCCAGAGGTTGCCTAGTGACTTGCAGCACATCAAGGATTGGATCGCCAAGCAGAGCCACCTCAACGTCAGAACAGGTGCATTCTATATAATATGTATTTTGTGCTACGACTTAGTCGAACTGTTTTAGTTTTCTTCGACGCACAGTTGGGGTCTCATAACCCCAAAATTTGACATCCATCGATCCACACACCAGCAAACGGCTTCTCTGATTATAAATGCAAGACAAACATTTCTGAGTGCCAATTATGTTTAGTTTAAGACAAAATAATTTTTAAAATAACCTTAATTTTTTGGACGAAAAATCAAAAAAAAAAATCTAGTTCCAAATGTATTATAGATATAGAAATTTCTTTAATAGCATTTGATAGGGCTACAAAAACGCATTCACGTGAATGTTTTTGTAACTGTGTAGTACTTCAGAAAGTTGATTTATTGATATTTTTCTAAATTTGCTATTTTATTTTTTTCTTCGGAATGCTGCCGTATAAGTGTCTTATTTTTATATTTATTCAAAGCCCTTACTATACACTACTCCCACAAAAATAAACACTCACTTATCTCATGGAATACGCAACATATCTTTAATTAAAATTTTTGCTCAGGGTTGTCACTTTCGCCGAAAACAAAAGCCGACAAATTGTTAAAATTCAAAATTTTATTTTAACTCTGATTAACTATTCTAAAACGTTACTACAGTTACCACACACAAAAAAAGTATCACTCAAAATAAAGTCGAATCATCAAAATTCGCAAAACCGATCACTTACGAATTGCGTACGACTTGAATATCAAATGTTTATAAGTTAAATTGTTGGGTTCTCCTTGTCTTACCGACACTCATTTCGTAGAACGTATCACTTCACCGAATTTAATTTCATGGAAAGCTGATTTCTGCTGAGACCTTATTGTTTGCTGGTGATTACGCACGTGCATTACGTAGGTTAGGTTAGACTTCTGACCACTAAAAAAAATAACTCCTGCACGTCGAAATGCCTGTCGACGAAATACAAATTCGGCGAAGTAAAACATTCTATGAAGTGATTATCGGTAAGTAATTCAAGAGTAAATCAAAATTGTTACTAACACTATCATGGGCTATGCATGATCACTACGCAGACGCTTTACGTTGTGCTATTGGGATAAACTGTGCTTCACCCCCGTTCCTCAAGATCACATGTGTTTGCGCAGGGTTTCAGCAAGAGCCTAAGGATAGTGGACCGCTTCCTGCACAACAGGTGTTCCTTCATTGGAAATTTATATTTCACTACCTCAATTTCGTCCTCGTCGTCTTCAAGATCTAAATATTTTGTTAGATTACTGTAACAACATCAAAAAGTTTAAAATGAGCGCATTAGCTCACTAAACTGTTCGTGTATTATGTTTTTGCTGTCTAGGATCTAAATGTACACTAGATAAGTAAGATACTGTTGTACTTATTGTTATTAATAAAGACATTTTATAAAGAAAAAGAAGACTGTAAGAACTGAAAAGGGAATTAAAAAAATAACGAAATAATTTTGTGACAGCCCTGATGGCCAAATTTTTTTAATATTAAATAATTTCCGTATTCCATGAGATAAGTGAGTGACTATTTTTGAGGGAGTAGTGATTTTAGAGGGCTTTGAATTAATATAAAAATCAGACACTGATACGGCAGCATTCTAAAGAAGAAAAATAAAATAGCAAATTTAGAAAAATATCAATAAATCAACTTTCTGAAGTACTACACAGTTACAAAAACATTCACGTGATGCGTTTTTGTAGCCCTATCAAATTATATTAAAGAAACTTTTGTACCTATAATACATTTGGAACTAGAATTTTTTTCTGATTTTTCGGCTAAAAAATTAAGATTATTTTTAAAATGATTATCTCTTAAACTAAACATAATTGGCACTCGGGAATTTTTGTCTTGCATTTATAATCAAATAAGCCTTTCGCTGGTGTGTGGATCGATGGATGTCAAATTTTGGGGTCTCATAACACACTCGACGGACAGTTTTATTTAATTATCTAAAATATGTAGACAAACTAGGTTAGAATGTCCTTTGACTGGCCTAATAACTTTTTGCCTAATTTCAGTTTGTCTAACAACTTTAACTAGGTATAATGAATTGTTTTTCTTAAGTCAATTTGTATAATTTCATTTTTCATAATAATTGTTTTGTTTGAAATACGTTTACCTTAATAGTCAATTTTCATAACTCTTGTTTTGCCGAATATTATTTTATCTAAAATTCACTTGGTCGATTTTTATTTTAACTAATCATCACATAGCCGTATAACGTTTTTACTTAGATTGTTTTGAACCTGAATCATCATGCACTCAAGGTTTTTTATTTAACATTATGAAGGTACCTATAACTTTCTGTATTTGACTGATTGTTGCCTAAATAAATAAATAAATCATAATATTGTGTATTATGCATAATATTTGAGGCAGGTCCGTGTAAGTATGACGACGAGCGAAGCTTACATTTAATAGTACCAAGCTTACATTACAATAAAGAGTCAAACAATTACATTATAATAAATAGTCAAACAATTAAATTACAATTAAATATTCCGTTACAGATTGACCAATAATAAAAAACCGGCCAAGTGCAAGTCGGACTCGCGCACGAAGGGTTCCGTACCATTTTCTATAAAAACGGCAAAAAAATCAGGTTTGTAGCCTAGTTGGTAGTGACCCTGCCTACGAAGCCGGAGGTCCCGGGTTTGAATACCGGTAAGGGCATTTATTTGTGTGATGAGCACAAATATTTGTTCCTGAGTCATGGATGTTTTCTATGTATTTAAGTATTTATTTATTATGTATTTAGGTATATGCTTATCGTCGTCTAGTACCCATAGTACACGCTTTGCTTAGTTTGGGACTAGGTCGATTTGTTTAAGATTGTAAAAGAAAAAAAAAAATCAAAGTTATTAATTTATTCTGTTTTTAGGGTTCCGAACTCAAAGAGTAAAACGGGACCCTATTACTAAAACTCCCTTGTCCGTCCGTCCGTCCGTCCGTCCGTCTGTCTGTCACCAGGCTGTATCTCACTGATACCGTGATAGTTACAGCTGAAATTTTCAGACATGATGTATTTCTGTTGCGGCTATAACAACAAATACTAAAAACACAGAATAACATAGTTTTTTATAGATAATGGCACGGAACCCTTCGTGCGCGAGTCCGACTCGCACTTGGCCGGTTTTTGAGTACCTATTTGTTGTTATAGCGGCAACAGAAATACATCATCTGTGAAAATTTTAACTGTCTAACTATCACGGTTGATGAGATACAGCCTGGTGACAGACGGACAGACAGACAGACAGACGGACAGCGGAGTCTTAGTAATAGGGTCCCGTTTTACTCTTTGAGTACGGAATCCTAAAAATGCACATGATAATAACAATGCAATAACAAGAAAATGTAATAAATAAAAATAATAATCAAAAACCATTTATATCATATCATAACAACATTTTTCTAATAATAGTAACACTTTTGTCTTCACAAACACGAATACAATCTTAATAGTTTAGGACTAATATTTTATCATCTTTTCATTTTGAACTGTATACCTATATTTTGGTGGGAAATCGGAAATGTGACACCTCTTGTTTTGTTTGTTTTGTTTTTTATTTGTTTGCACTTGCCTCGGACCCGGACCGAATTCAAACTGTTTATTTTCATAAATAATACCAAAATTTATAAAACATGTAATTTAACACACAATAGATGATGATTTATTATTATTGAAGTAAAGAATTTATAATATACTAATGTTAAATCGTAAATTAATACTTTTATTTAGAAATATTTGTTTATGAAGTTGGCACCACTGCAATATAGCGGCCGATTAAAAAAAAAGTTAAACAGTGCTTTTAGGAAAAATGTATGTATGAACCAAAAAAGTACGCTAAATAGTGCGTTTTTGGGTCATAGAGCATAGAGTTTTTCGACGACTTATTATCGGTGGCATTGTATTTGGCTCTTGTTTGCTCATTGGTATATTACTCAAAGGCCAAAATAATGTATGCCATAATAAAAAATAAAAAAAAGCCTTTCTTTTATCCACAATAAAAGTTACATCATCATTCATCAACATGCATTTGATTCTAATTTAAATTTCTAGTTTAAGTACTCTACGTTTATTTTCTAGTAATTGTACAATTGTTTAAAATAAAAAAAGTTGATATGCTGTTCAATAAAGTACAATTTACAAATAAACATAATTCAAATTAATTTACATAATTAAATTAAAAATACATTAAATTAATAATATTTAATAAAACTTAATTTAATTAAATTGGGATAAAATTACATTACAATTCATTATTAAATTGATGGTCACTAAGAGACTTAAAAATAATTTAGTATAGTAAATAAATAATTTAAATAATTGTGACTGAATTTGATAATTATTAAAGCTAGAGTTTAATTCAAAAAATTATTGATTTCATGATGATGAATGTTAATTATTATTACGTATTTATTTGTTTACGACTCAATTCAATTAAGGGACCCCCTTTCAGGTAAAGGCCTCCTCCAACTGTGGCCACTTCTCCCTGTCCTGTGCGGCGCGCACCCAGTCTATGCATCGTATGTAATGCCATACGATTAAATAATAAAAAAACTCCAATAACCGTATAGTCAATTTATTCAGTTTTAAATCAGTCAGTCATACATATTATCATAGGTATTTATTCGTTTTGATTGAGATAATTTCTACAAATCACTGAGTTACATATTTGTTTTTGACTGGGTACACCTAGACTTATTCTAGAAGTCTAGAAGCGATGTTAACCTTTTAAATAATTAACAAACTTGTTTTAATCGACTCGTCTTTTCGATTCGAATCGATTTTCGACATGTTTTGTTTTGACATATCATGAGCGCATGGAATAAAATCTCGAGATTGGATTTGCGTTTCCTAGTTGATTACTTTTTTATCCCTTTCAGACCCGGCCAATACAATTGTGCGGGTTGATTACATTTAAATGTCAAATCAAAAACATATGTCAATATACTTCATTTTACGTTAGCAGGGCCTCGTTTCTCCGGTCTGAAAGGGTAAAGTTCACTGTGACTTGGGATTTTGGGGGAAAAATAGTCGCTCGTCGAATTCTCGAGTCTCGGTCATTTTTTTCTCGTCTCAAATGGAGCGAAATTTCTCGAGTTTTCTCGAGTTCGAGAAGGCTCGAGCAGAAACCCTAATTACGATGCGTGAGGTTAGGCCTAAAATATTAAATAATTTATCACGCATAGCAATAAGATAATGTCGATGATAATGCAAGATAAGATCGGGCTGCATGCGACCATCACATGCGCTTGTTCGAGTCTGGTGGTTGTATCAACATGGCGGCGGTGCGTCCTTTGCCCCCCGTGCTCGCAGAAAAGGCCAAAAACGAGCTAAATGAAGATCCCCAGAGGTTGCCTAGTGACTTGCAGCACATCAAGGATTGGATCGCCAAGCAGAGCCACCTCAACGTCAGAACAGGTGCATTCTATATAATATGTATTTTGTGCTACGACTTAGTCGAACTGTTTTAGTTTTCTTCGACGCACAGTTGGGGTCTCATAACCCCAAAATTTGACATCCATCGATCCACACACCAGCAAACGGCTTCTCTGATTATAAATGCAAGACAAACATTTCTGAGTGCCAATTATGTTTAGTTTAAGACAAAATAATTTTTAAAATAACCTTAATTTTTTGGACGAAAAATCAAAAAAAAAAATCTAGTTCCAAATGTATTATAGATATAGAAATTTCTTTAATAGCATTTGATAGGGCTACCAAAACGCATTCACGTGAATGTTTTTGTAACTGTGTAGTACTTCAGAAAGTTGATTTATTGATATTTTTCTAAATTTGCTATTTTATTTTTTTCTTCGGAATGCTGCCGTATAAGTGTCTTATTTTTATATTTATTCAAAGCCCTTACTATACACTACTCCCACAAAAATAAACACTCACTTATCTCATGGAATACGCAACATATCTTTAATTAAAATTTTTGCTCAGGGTTGTCACTTTCGCCGAAAACAAAAGCCGACAAATTGTTAAAATTCAAAATTTTATTTTAACTCTGATTAACTATTCTAAAACGTTACTACAGTTACCACACACAAAAAAAGTATCACTCAAAATAAAGTCGAATCATCAAAATTCGCAAAACCGATCACTTACGAATTGCGTACGACTTGAATATCAAATGTTTATAAGTTAAATTGTTGGGTTCTCCTTGTCTTACCGACACTCATTTCGTAGAACGTATCACTTCACCGAATTTAATTTCATGGAAAGCTGATTTCTGCTGAGACCTTATTGTTTGCTGGTGATTACGCACGTGCATTACGTAGGTTAGGTTAGACTTCTGACCACTAAAAAAAATAACTCCTGCACGTCGAAATGCCTGTCGACGAAATAAAAATTCGGCGAAGTAAAACATTCTATGAAGTGATTATCGGTAAGTAATTCAAGAGTAAATCAAAATTGTTACTAACACTATCATGGGCTATGCATGATCACTACGCAGACGCTTTACGTTGTGCTATTGGGATAAACTGTGCTTCACCCCCGTTCCTCAAGATCACATGTGTTTGCGCAGGGTTTCAGCAAGAGCCTAAGGATAGTGGACCGCTTCCTGCACAACAGGTGTTCCTTCATTGGAAATTTATATTTCACTACCTCAATTTCGTCCTCGTCGTCTTCAAGATCTAAATATTTTGTTAGATTACTGTAACAACATCAAAAAGTTTAAAATGAGCGCATTAGCTCACTAAACTGTTCGTGTATTATGTTTTTGCTGTCTAGGATCTAAATGTACACTAGATAAGTAAGATACTGTTGTACTTATTGTTATTAATAAAGACATTTTATAAAGAAAAAGAAGACTGTAAGAACTGAAAAGGGAATTAAAAAAATAACGAAATAATTTTGTGACAGCCCTGATGGCCAAATTTTTTTAATATTAAATAATTTCCGTATTCCATGAGATAAGTGAGTGACTATTTTTGAGGGAGTAGTGATTTTAGAGGGCTTTGAATTAATATAAAAATCAGACACTGATACGGCAGCATTCTAAAGAAGAAAAATAAAATAGCAAATTTAGAAAAATATCAATAAATCAACTTTCTGAAGTACTACACAGTTACAAAAACATTCACGTGATGCGTTTTTGTAGCCCTATCAAATTATATTAAAGAAACTTTTGTACCTATAATACATTTGGAACTAGAATTTTTTTCTGATTTTTCGGCTAAAAAATTAAGATTATTTTTAAAATGATTATCTCTTAAACTAAACATAATTGGCACTCGGGAATTTTTGTCTTGCATTTATAATCAAATAAGCCTTTCGCTGGTGTGTGGATCGATGGATGTCAAATTTTGGGGTCTCATAACACACTCGACGGACAGTTTTATTTAATTATCTAAAATATGTAGACAAACTAGGTTAGAATGTCCTTTGACTGGCCTAATAACTTTTTGCCTAATTTCAGTTTGTCTAACAACTTTAACTAGGTATAATGAATTGTTTTTCTTAAGTCAATTTGTATAATTTCATTTTTCATAATAATTGTTTTGTTTGAAATACGTTTACCTTAATAGTCAATTTTCATAACTCTTGTTTTGCCGAATATTATTTTATCTAAAATTCACTTGGTCGATTTTTATTTTAACTAATCATCACATAGCCGTATAACGTTTTTACTTAGATTGTTTTGAACCTGAATCATCATGCACTCAAGGTTTTTTATTTAACATTATGAAGGTACCTATAACTTTCTGTATTTGACTGATTGTTGCCTAAATAAATAAATAAATCATAATATTGTGTATTATGCATAATATTTGAGGCAGGTCCGTGTAAGTATGACGACGAGCGAAGCTTACATTTAATAGTACCAAGCTTACATTACAATAAAGAGTCAAACAATTACATTATAATAAATAGTCAAACAATTAAATTACAATTAAATATTCCGTTACAGATTGACCAATAATAAAAAACCGGCCAAGTGCAAGTCGGACTCGCGCACGAAGGGTTCCGTACCATTTTCTATAAAAACGGCAAAAAAATCAGGTTTGTAGCCTAGTTGGTAGTGACCCTGCCTACGAAGCCGGAGGTCCCGGGTTTGAATACCGGTAAGGGCATTTATTTGTGTGATGAGCACAAATATTTGTTCCTGAGTCATGGATGTTTTCTATGTATTTAAGTATTTATTTATTATGTATTTAGGTATATGCTTATCGTCGTCTAGTACCCATAGTACACGCTTTGCTTAGTTTGGGACTAGGTCGATTTGTTTAAGATTGTAAAAGAAAAAAAAAAATCAAAGTTATTAATTTATTCTGTTTTTAGGGTTCCGAACTCAAAGAGTAAAACGGGACCCTATTACTAAGACTCCCTTGTCCGTCCGTCCGTCCGTCCGTCCGTCTGTCTGTCACCAGGCTGTATCTCACTGATACCGTGATAGTTACAGCTGAAATTTTCAGACATGATGTATTTCTGTTGCGGCTATAACAACAAATACTAAAAACACAGAATAACATAGTTTTTTATAGATAATGGCACGGAACCCTTCGTGCGCGAGTCCGACTCGCACTTGACCGGTTTTTGAGTACCTATTTGTTGTTATAGCGGCAACAGAAATACATCATCTGTGAAAATTTTAACTGTCTAACTATCACGGTTGATGAGATACAGCCTGGTGACAGACGGACAGACAGACAGACAGACGGACAGCGGAGTCTTAGTAATAGGGTCCCGTTTTACTCTTTGAGTACGGAATCCTAAAAATGCACATGATAATAACAATGCAATAACAAGAAAATGTAATAAATAAAAATAATAATCAAAAACCATTTATATCATATCATAACAACATTTTTCTAATAATAGTAACACTTTTGTCTTCACAAACACGAATACAATCTTAATAGTTTAGGACTAATATTTTATCATCTTTTCATTTTGAACTGTATACCTATATTTTGGTGGGAAATCGGAAATGTGACACCTCTTGTTTTGTTTGTTTTGTTTTTTATTTGTTTGCACTTGCCTCGGACCCGGACCGAATTCAAACTGTTTATTTTCATAAATAATACCAAAATTTATAAAACATGTAATTTAACACACAATAGATGATGATTTATTATTATTGAAGTAAAGAATTTATAATATACAAATGTTAAATCGTAAATTAATACTTTTATTTAGAAATATTTGTTTATGAAGTTGGCACCACTGCAATATAGCGGCCGATTAAAAAAAAAGTTAAACAGTGCTTTTAGGAAAAATGTATGTATGAACCAAAAAAGTACGCTAAATAGTGCGTTTTTGGGTCATAGAGCATAGAGTTTTTCGACGACTTATTATCGGTGGCATTGTATTTGAGCTACAGCCTATATAAATGACAGATAACGGTACAGGAGTAGAAAAATATGTTTTTAGCCTGTTTTTAAATATTGAGGAGCTTCTAATTACTTTTAACTCAGTAGGCATCTTGTTGAACAATCTTACTGATTGCATCCTAGCAGTATGCGTCACGACTGCCAGTCGCGGTGCTACGGTCGGAGTGAGATTCTTTGTTCTGGAGGACTCATGCAACTCCATTTCATTTTCCGTCTTGTATCGACTACGACGCTTAATGACGTCTGTTAGTAAAACTTATATGTAAAGACTGGGCACAGTGAGTATTTTTAGCCTTGAGAAATGTTCCCTGCAACTTTCCCATGGAGGAGTTCTTGCTATGGTACGTATAGCTCTGTTTTGGGCGGTGAATGCACGTACCTATAGCTGTTCCCCCAAAGTTTAATGCGGAGATCGGGAAATAACCCTTGCTCAAAGCACTTGTTGTAAAAAGGTGCCAGTGGTTCAGCCAATACATCTATATAACTCTTAACAATTGTAATAGACAAATCGTCGTATCCGCACGATTTCTTGCTTTCAATCTTTTTAACAATCGCCTGCACCTCAGATGAATTTGTTGCCCTAATAACCATGCTATTTTCTACCCTACTGACGTTCGATGCAATTGATATTGACTGCAATTGTCGGGTCTGCTGTTGACTGAATGTTGGCGGAATCAACATTGTTGGAAAGTATTTCGACGATTTCAGTGGGATTACAAACTATTGTCTGATCGATTTTAAATGTCGGTCTGCCTTTTAGGTATATCTACTTTTTTCTTGTTCATGCTTCTGTTCACTACTTACCAAATGGCTTTTGCAGAGTTCTTGGCTTGTGTTATAGTTATATACAGTGAACATTTTGGCATTTTTAAGAACTTTTTTGAAAATTCTAATATAAGATGTTTGATACCCTATCAGACCCTGATCACTGTGAGTTTTATCTATAGAATATATGTAACACACGCTTCATTTTGATACCCTTTGTTTGTTACCCACCTAATTTTTGAACATTTCTCTAATTTTTTTTTCTTCTTTACATTTTTCCTAAAAATAAACAAAACCTTTTTAACAGTGAAAAGACTAAATGAAATTATGCGACATCTATTTTAGGCAAAAATAATTATGTCATTTAAACGGTATACGACATACGATTATACAAACGAAAAATTAGAGAAATTAAATTAAGCAAAATAAAATATTGTTTAACAATGATTTACAATATATTAATTAACAAAAACAAAACTTAAACCTATAAACTTAAAACTAATAACTAGATTATACATACTCCCCGAGGTCGCTGCCTGTGGGAAGGGTGCCCATAAAGGTAGGGACACACTTGTCCCACGTACGCAACGTATGCAATGCATTATGAAATCTGGACCCTGATATTTGTATGCTTAGAAACATACTTGTCATACGCAATGCTACCCCACGCGTCCCATGCAACGTTCGACCTGTCGCGCCAGATCGGCGTGGGAACGTGGAGGGGAATCACACGCTTTCCCACGCTTACGATCAGTGTGTTTCTAGATCTTACGTTCCTAGCGCGTCAGACACGTTGGCGTTGCGTACGTGGGACAAGTGTGTTCCTAGCTTACAACAGCGTCTGATGTCAATTCACGTCGTATACGTGGGACAAGTGTGCACACAATCTCTCCCACGTTGCATTGCATACGTTGCGTACGTGGGACAAGTGTGTTTCTAGCTTTAGGCTGGCCACATTTCCTCGTTGGATAGTTATTCCTATGCGTTGACCGAGGAAGTAGCCAGCCCTATAGTCTGCTCAGTTCTTCATCATCTTCTTTTTGATAGCTTTAAATAAATAAAATTATGTGAAGTGAGGAATATACAAAATGATTTTCCCTCAAATAAAAATTAGGTAAAGAGAGCTATTATGCCAAACAATTTTAGTTTAAATAAAATAAGGAAAACTGAATTAGGCAAAAAGTTGTTAGGCCAAACATAGGTAACCCTTAGAATGTATGTTCCTATTCGAACCTTTTTTGTGTTCTGTGGCTGAAAGCCACGTTGATTAAATTAATTGTGTATAAAAACTACATATTAGCGTCGATAAGCTAATGTAGTTTAAACAGCTTCATACGATGATGAAGCTGTAAAAATACAATATAATATTGAATACTAGCTGTTGCCCGCGACTTCTTCCGCGTAGAACTTATACTTAGAAAATATAATGCAAACAAACTTCTACTTACCATCTTAAGGGATGATTTCCGAGGCAAAAACTATTCTATATCCTTCGAAGGGTCTCAAATTATCTCTATACCAAATTTCATCTAGGTACATGGATTTTATCCAAACTTTCACCCCCTATTTCATACCCTTAGGGAATGATTTTCGGGATAAAAACTATCTAATGTCATTCTTCGGGACTCAAACGACCTTTATACCAAATTTCATCTAAACGGGATTCATCCAAATTTTCACCCCCATTTCACCCCCTTAGGGAGTGATTTCCGGAATTAAAACTATCATATGTCCTTTCCCAGGACTCAAGCTATCTCTTTACCAAATTGTATTAAAATGGGTTCCATCCGAATTTTACCCCTAATTTCACCCCCTTAGGGGATGATTTCTGGGGTAAAAACTATCCCATGTCCTTTCCCAGGACTTAACCTATATCTACACCAAATTTCATCAAAATAGATTACATCCGAATCCCCCCCCCCCTTTTCACCCCCTTAGGGGATGATTTCCGGGATAAAACCTATTATATGTCCTTCCCCGGGACTCAAACTATTTATATACCAAATTTCATCTAAATCGGTGCAGCGGTTTAAGTAGCTCCATACAAATTTCCACCCCCAATTTCAGCCCCTCAGATATAAAAACTACCCTTTATCCTTCCCCGGGGCTCAAACTATCTGTATACCAAATTTCATCTAAATCGGTTCAGCGGTTTAGGCGTGAAGAGGTAACAGACAGACAGACAGACACACTTTCGCATTTATAATATTAATATGGAAGTATGGATTATTAGTATGGATAGTATGGGTTCTTTCCGTTTGTCTTCCAAATAGAGGTGTAGCTGTAGACTCACTTCAAAAGAAAGAAGAAACGAAAAACTCATTCAAATATCTCAAACAATTACGAAGCTACAACCGTTTTAATGTCGCTAGTTAGAGTGAGAAAACGATCAGGGACCGTGACGTCACGATCCTCGAGCGTCATAGTAAAAAACAATCGTTTCATTATAAAGGTGCGTTTTGCGGAAAAGAGACGCAACAAACCCCCTCTTAAAACTTTATACACGTATAACTTAGTGATTAACTATACGAGTATAGCCTCTTGCGTTGTTTTTTTTCGAGATAATACAACATTATGATTATTTTGTTTAGTGTCTACATCCCTATTTTCGATAAGATAGGATAAAATAAGATTTCTTTATTGTCAGAACTGTGTACATTTAGTTGTTTTGGGTAAAATAAAGTCCAACAGCTTGCCCATTTTGGACGTACAATATTAAACTTAAAGCTAGTCAAATATACTAAAACAATAACAACAATAGTATTTCCAGATAATTTTAACCATATTCACACATAAAATATTAATTTAGATCTATCCGACATCCGTATTTTCTTTTAAACTACGAACTTCGGAATTCGAAAATATTCGGGTATCTCTATCTCTATCGCACTAACAAATGACAGGAATGCAGATATACGAACTTCGAGTTTCGATTTTTCGTGGTTTGGCTGAATACGCAAAGAGCGCGCGCGCGTGCCATTAAAAAAAAACAAGTTTATATTGTTCGAATTTGTTGTTACATTTGTACAAATTACGCCTTAATTCGACATTTGCGCATATAAGTTCGCATATCAAAATCGATTAATTTTATATTTGCTTTTGGTACCTATGTGTCTCGTCAATGTATATCGTAGACGGGATTAAAATTAATAATAGGCGAAAGAAAGGCAAAGAAATTCCGCCATTTTGTCCGTAGTATTTCTTATTAGTCTGTGATTTTGACGTTTCTTTTAGCTGACAGATGTGGCGGCGATATACTTAAAGAATAATAAATGAAAAATTAAATGAAGTCGTATATTACGGAAAATAAATTAATTGTCGCAGTCGGATAAAAACTATCCTAAGTTGCAGCTGGAATAATAATGTACCTATATAAAATGTTTCATATTTTTCCGTCCATGGGATGCTGAGAACATTCGTACCACAGAAAGCTTAGTTTCAAACTGGCTGATTCTTTTTTTAATTTAGAGATTTATTATAAGTGGAGATTATTATAAGTGGAGATAATACAATGAACCAGTGAAAATATAGTATTTCGATTACATATACATGATATGTATGAAGTAACTACATTTTCTGGCCCTTCGAGCCGGATATCAACCAGCGACCAATGGATATTTTTAGTTTTAAGGTCTATTCATTAACTATCTATTTTCAGACGATCAATGGCTACTTGCATTCCTGCGCGGAAGCAAGTTCAGTTTGGAGCGAGCAAAAGAGAAGATAGATCTATATTACTCCGTTCAAACTACAGCACCGGAGTTATTCTCACTTACGCCCAGTAACCCACGTTTCATGGAAATTCTGGAATCAGGGTAGGCATCATAAATTATTCTTCAGATGCTGATAAGAAACATATTTTAATCTGAAAATACCTACAAAGATTACATTAATCGAATAGGATCTTAGTTTAGGGTGACACACAGCCGCCAGCCACTCCAAATTGCTCGTGCATTTTCAGCACGAATATTGAAAACTAGAACACTTTTCCACGTTTCATAATCCTTAAACTGATACGATTACTAAAATTTGCATGTATTAGCTAAGGCTTTAACAATGATAAAACCAGTATAAAACGGTAATGGAGTAACGAGGTTAGAATGACGTGCGTGAAAGCTGTAGGTATTATGTACTTTGTACATTCATACTAAACCCATGCCCGTATTCTCAAAAGGGTTACGCAGAGCACATGAAAATAAATTTACAGTTACTTAGCAATTACTTTGTATTAAAAATATTTATTTAATAACACAATATAACAAGGTATACGTCCGAGTGCTCGACGAGGTACTAGTATATGGCATGTGCACTTTATGTCAAAGCAATATGGGTCAAATTTAAACTAAGAGGATTTTTCTTCATTCGAATTTAAGCCATATCACTTTGACATAGAGTGCCCATGCCATATACTAGTACCTACAGCAGCGTCGAGCACTCGGACGTTTACCTTATCAATTGTTTATTTTACAGAGCATTTCTTATTTTACCACAAACCCAGGACTCTGGTTTCCCCAAACTGTCCATTATCCGTCCAGGAAAATATGACGCCACTAAAGTATCGATTGCTGAAGTAATTTCAGTGAAGACTGCTTTACAAAAGGTAAAGTAATGGGATAAGATATAAGGTGAAGCTAGTCTTAGCGTTTTTTATGAAATAAATCATTTTCATTTTTTTTCATTTTTTTTTTTTTTAAGGGTTCGGTATTCGAAGGGTAGATCATATCATTAGTCTTCATATCACTCTATTGTCTTTGCTATGACATTTTCTATCTCGCAATCGGTGTAGATATTAGATATGTCCTGCCATTAGTTTATACGTATAAAAGTGCTGATAGACTTGTATAACTGAACATCGACCATTCGTCGTTTTTAGGGTTCCGTACTCAAATAGTAAAACGGGACCTTATTACTAAGACTCCACTGCCCGTCTGTCTGTCTGTCTGTCTGTCTGTCTGTCTGTCTGTCTGTCTGTCCGTCTGTCACCAGGCTGTATCTCATGAACCGTGATAGTTAGTTGAAATTTTCACACATGATGTATTTATGTTGCCGCTATAAAAACAAATACTTAAAAAAAAAACCGGTCAAGTGCGAGTCAGACTCGCGCACCGAGGGTTCCGGATCACCCCGTACAATAGAAACAAGTCCACTATAAAATAAAATAAAATAAAATATATTTTTATTTCAGATTTCCAAATATCCATAATAATGTTAGTAAATCTTAATCTAGGTTAGTTATGCTCATATAAATGTAGGTACTTATCTCTACTTAACTCTAAATTGAGCAACTGCTTTCACTTGGCTGACCCAGTATATTAAAATTTACTTTAAAAACAAAGTTTAAACCGACTTCAATTCAGTATTTCGCCAAGCCACATGGTACATGAAAATTTTCACATTTCCTTTCCAATTTACCACATGAACTGGTTTCCGAGAGCAAATGCGTCGATTATTACAGAAAAAACCCAAGTCGCTATATGTGGGCTGATAATATTTGAGGAGTTCCGTCGATTCCTCAAGGATCTCTGAATTAACACTTCATTAGTTGCTACTTCAACGGATTCATGTCAGGATCTTTGACGTACTTGACATCTTTGAGGAGTTCCATAAGTCACCTGTGGTCTCCATCATCAGTTCCACTTCACCAAAATTACGATTTCCGAGGGTAAATACAGGAATAATAATAGAAAATACTGAAATCACTACACGCGTGCCTATAAAATTTGAGGGTTGCCTTCAATTTCCCTGGGATCCCATCAACAAATCCTGACTTGGTGACAATTAAACCACCTCAGGAGTATACTCTTTCGAATAAACGAAGAAGTTTGGAAATCGGTTTACAATTGACGGAAAAATCGGCGAAAATACATTACATCTTTGAGAAGTTCCACAAGTCATCTGTGGTCTTCATCATCAGTTCCACTAAACCAAAATTATGATTTCCGAGGGTAAATACACGAGTTATAATAGAAAATATCGAAATCACTACATGCGTGCCCATAAAATTTGAGGGTTGCCCTCAATTTCCCTGGGATCCCATCATTAGATCCTAAATTGGTGACAATGGGACCACCTCGGGAGTAATACTCTTTTGAATAAAAAAAGAATTTTGGAAATCGGTCTACAATTGACGGAGAAATCGGCGAACATACATTAAAAAAAAAATACATACAGTGGAACATATAACCTCCTCCTTTTTTGAAGTCGGTTAAAAATAGGGCAGTCGTACTTGTCAGCAATGACCCCCAGGATGCTAACACTCAGGACACACTATTCACATACTTAGTGCGTGTCGGTTTATACAGGACATTAAATTTTCAGTGATGTCATTAAAAATTTACGGTTTTAACGATTTTTCCTTTATCTGTGCTATAAGACGTTGCTTCGTACAAAATTTTAAGATTTTAAATTCAAGGGAAGTACTTTGTAGGTTTTGATTCCCTTAAGAATTTCGAAAAGTTGCATAAACGGCTGTATCTTTTGATTGAGTTGGCTAAGGACTTCAAGGGACAGTAGACCTGAGTATTTGATATAAATTTCAGCTTGATACATTCACGCGACCCTGAGAAAAAAGGTCTTGACAGATGGACGGACGGACAACAAAGTGATCCTATAAGGGTTCCGCTTTTTCCTTTCGAGGTGCGGAACCCTAAAAACAGAACGAATAAATATATATATTTTTCTTTTTTTTTCTTTTACAATCTTACACAAATCGACCTAGTCCCAAACTAAGCAAAGCTTGTACTAGGTATGGGTACGGTCGCCATCACATACATCGGAGCAAACAAGCACGTCGCAAACATCGGAACACACCTCTATTTTCAAGGCATTAGTGTGCATGTGCCGATATTTTTGAATAGCTATAGTGTACCTATGTATGTGATGGCAACTGTACTAGACGACGATAAACATACTTATATAGATAAATAAATACTTAAATACATAGAAAACATCCATGACGCAGGAACAAATATTTTTAAATTAAAAGTATTTTTTGCTCGGGGTTGTCCAGTGAAAATTGTCACGCGCCGCCACTGGTATCTACTTATATTCCTTGGCGACTACGAAACCCTGAAAAATACGTTATTTTGCGATATCGCCGATTGTGAAAGAGATACTTTTTTTCCTTCACATATTGCATGGATGGAGTTCTAAGTTTGAGAAGAACTATTGCTATGCCTGATTTTGGTCTCCATCTTTATTATTGTAGTTGGCTTTAATATTTTTTAGATTCTTTTCATGGAAGATGATGATGCAGTAGTATCCGGTGAAACGACTATACTTGACTTGGAAGATGTCACCATGGGTCATTTCATGCAAATGACGCCACTAATTATAAAAAAAATTGCCACTGTTGTGCAGGTAGGTACAACAAAGATTATATACTTCCCTATGTATAATATAATAGCAATGTATACTATTTATGTTTAATTTATAATGATTATGATTGTTAATTGTTCTAGGATGCCGCGCCATTGCGTATGAAAGGAGTGCACTTTTTGAACACACCACCAGGGTTTGAAACTATATTTAATGCTATGAAATCCTTTCTTAACGAGAAAAATAGAAACAGAGTAAGTGGAAATTGTATACAAAATACAAATTAAAAACTATATTTCTCATTTTATTTTCCAGATAAAAAAATAAATTATCCGTAGGTAAGGTAGTACCTATGTAGTGTAGGTATATATGTTTGAATTACATTCCCAAGCTGTTCATAGACATCCGACGGTAGGCGGATATATCTTGGTAGTAAAATATATGAATAACGTGAAATTTATTGCGTTTAATATTTATTTTATATTGGACAATGAAATGGAATAGGCACGAATGTCAATGTATAACAGAAATTATTAATTTTATTTAAAATTGCAGCTATATGTCCACAACAGAAACTACGATGAGATGTACAAGCATTTTCCGAGGGATATTTTACCATCGGAGTACGGAGGAACTGCGGCGACGGAGAAGGAGCTTATTGGTAGATATATTACCGGGTTTATTTTTTACATTTCGCAAATATTAATAAAATACTTATATGACTCTTGATTCCTTCTATCTTACGCGACACAACAAAAACCCTAAAACTGAACTGCAATGTTGTGTTGTACTTATGCAGTATTGGCCAAAAAATTGAAAACCCTAGCGTTTTTTATTTAAAAGGCAGACTTTACAACGAGCATTTTTATTTGTTACTAGCTGTTGCCCGCGACTTCGTCCGCGTAGAACTTTTTATCGTCTTAGAAAATGATTTCTCTCAATACAAAATTTGAACCCTCTTTTAGGGGATAATTAAAAAAAAAGTTGATGTTCATTTTCTAGTTTGTGAACAAACAGTCTAAAACCAAAGTTAAAAATCTCATACTTTAAAAATGCCTTGAAATACTCAAACTTTGAACCAATTTTAACACTCTTAGGGGATGAATTTGGAAAAACTCTGAAATCAGTTTTGTAGTCTTTTAACGTACAGAATAAGACCGAAGTTAAAAATCTCTTACTCACACTTTAAAATTTTATTGCTCGCCATTTAAAATTTGAACCCCCTTTTAAACCCCCTTAGAGGTTGAATTTTTCTAATCGCTGAAAGAACTTTTTTCGTAAACTTTTAAGTCTCTAGCTCAAAAAAAGTGTTGCCCATACAAAGCTTTCTTAACTCCCTTAGGGGTGGAATTTTCTAAAACTCTGAAAGTACTTTATTATTAATTTTAATAAGTAACATTTTGAATAGTTTTAAGTCTAGTAAAAAAAAAAGTTTTTCCCACACAACACTGGCTACCCTTCTTAAGGATCTTAAGGATCCCCTTAGGGATGGAGTTTTCTAAAACGCTGAAAGTTCTTTTTTAGTATTCTAATAAGTAATCTTTTTGCAAAGTTTTAAGTCTAACTCAAAAAAAAGTGTTGCCCATGCAAAGCTTGCTCTCCTTTTTAACCCTATTAGGGGTGGAATTTTCTAAAACGATTTGTGTTCTTTTTTTGTATTTTAATAAGTAATCTTTCTACAAAGTTTCAAGTCTCTAACTCAAAAACATAAACTTTCCCTGATAAAAACTTTGCACCTTATTTAACTTTGCAATTTATTTATTTTTTCAAAACGCTGAAAGTCTTTTTTTTTTGTATTTTTATAAGTAATCTTTCTACAAAGTTTTAAGTGTCTAGCTCAGAAAAAGTGTTCCCCATACAAACCTTGCACCCTTTTTTAACCCCCTTAGGGAATGATTTTTGTAAAACGCCGAATGTAGTATTTTTCATGTTCTAATAAGTAATTTTTCGTCAAAATTTTAAGTCTCTATTAAAAAAAAATATGTTTTTCCCATACAAACTTTGCACCCTATTTTACCCCCTTAGGGGTGAAATTTTCCAAAACGCTGAAAGTACTTTCTTTGTATTTAAATAATCTTTCTACAAAGTTTTAGGACTCTAGCTAAAAAAAATAGTTTCCCACATACAAACTTTGCACCCCTATTTTAGCCCCCTATTTTTAGGGGTAGAATTTTCTAAAACGCTGAAAGTACTTAATTTGTATTCTGATGACTAATCTTTCTACAAAGTTTTAAGTCTCTATTTAAAAAAAAAATTGTTTCCCCCATACAAAATTTGCACCCCTATTTTACCCCCTTAGGGGTAGATTTTTTTAAAACACCTAATCTAGGTACTTTATTTGTATTCTAATGAATAATTTCTCTACAAAGTTTTAAGTCTCTATTTAAAAAAAAGTAGTTTTTCCCATACAAACTTTGCACTCTATTTTACCCCTTTAGGGGTAGAATTTTCTAAAATCCTGAAAGTTATTTATTTGTATTCTAATGACTGATCTTTCTACAAAGTTTTAAGTCTCTATTTAAAAAAAAAATGTTTCCCCCATACAAACCTTGAACCCCTATTTTACCCCCGTAGGGGTGGAATTTTCCAAAACGCTGAAAGTGTTTCATTTGTATTCTAATAACTAATTTTTCTACAAAGTTTAAGTCTATAGCTCAAAAAAAAAAGGTTCTCCCATACAAACTTTGCACCCCCATTTTACCCCCTTAGGGGTAGAATTTTCAAAAATCCCTTTTTATCCCTAGCCCACGTTATAAAAGCAACATACTGTGCAAAAATCAACTCTCTAAGATTAGTAGTTTCGGCTGTGCGTTGATGAGTGAGTGAGTGAGTGATTGAGTGAATAAGTCAGTCAGGACATAGGCATTTATTATGTATAAATAGATAGAAGATAATGAAACTCCCATTCAAATATCTCAAAAAATTATGAAGCTACATCCGTTTTAATGTCGCTTGTTAGAGTGAGAAAACGATGAGGGACTGTGACGTCAATATACTCGAGCGTCATAGTAAAAAACAATCGTTTCATATGAAGGTGCGTTTTGCGGAAAAGGGACAGAACATACCCCCTCTTAAAACTTTGGACTCTTATAACTTAATCATTACCTATATAACCTCTTGCTTTGTTTTTTTCTCCATTTGACTATATTTATTTTAAATTCTTTTTCGAGAAAATACATTATGATTATTTACCATATTTTCGATTCCTGAGCTATAACCACGAACTTCGGAATTCGAAAATATTCGGGTATCTCTATCTCTATCGCACTAACCATACTCGAGTGACAGGGATGCAAATATATGAACATTGAGTATCGGTTTTCGTGGTAGCACCGCAGGTACTTTGGCTGAATGCGCCGAGCGCGTGCCATTGTCATTCAAAAAAAACAAATTCGTGTTAATTATATTGTTCAAATTTGTTGATTTCATTTATTGAAATTACGACATAAAACGACATTTGCGCATATAAGTTCTCATATCAGAATCGAATATTTTTTTATGGTTTATATTTTAGCATTTGTCTCGTAAAGGTCTATCGTAGACGGGATTTAAATTATTAATAAGTGAAAGGCAAAGCAATTCCGCCATTTTGACGAAAATTTGACGGTTCTTATAGCTGACAGTTGGAGCAGCGTTTGATTTCAATAAAAATAAATGAAAAATTAAATGAAGTCGTATATTTCGGAAAATTAATTAACTGTCGCAGTCGGATAAAAACTATCCTAAGTTGCAGCTAGAATAATAATGTACCTATATAAAATGTTTCATATTTTTCCGTTCATGTGATGCTGAGAACATTCGAATCGCGCAAAGCTTAGTTTCAAACTGGCTGATTCTTTTTTTAATTTAGAGATTTATTATAAGTGGAGATTACTTTTTTATACAATAATATAAAATTTCAAAAATATCCAATTGCAGAATACTGGATAACTAAGGTTCAGGAATACGGTTGGTGGCTAGAAGACGACGTGAAATACGGCTGTGACGAATCAAAGAGGCTAGGAAAACCCAAGACAGCAGAAACCCTCTTCGGCACCGTGGGAGCCTTCAGACAACTAGAGTTCGATTGATTTTTATAATAAATGTTTATTCTTATATAATAAAAAACGGGACTTTACCTGTATATCTGTTATTCGGACGTGTTCTCAAACTGGGTATCATGACGGCTACTCTAGCCGTAGCTCTACTTATAACTTAGTGATTACCTATATAGAGGTAATCACTAAGTTATAAGTGTATAAATTTTTAAGAGGGGGTTTGTTGCGTCTCTTTTCCGCAAAACGCACCTTTATAATGAAACGATTGTTTTTTACTATGACGCTCGAGGATCGTGACGTCACGGTCCCTGATCGTTTTCTCACTCTAACAAGCGACATTAAAACGGTTGTAGCTTCGTAATTTTTTGAGATATTTGAATGAGTTTTTCGTTTCTTCTTTCTTTTGAAGTGAGTCTACAGCTACACCTCTATTTGGAAGACAAGCGGAAATAATCCATACTATCCATACTAATAATCCATACTTCCATACTAATATTATAAATGCGAAAGTGTGTCTGTCTGTTACCTCTTCACGCCTAAACCGCTGAACCGATTTAGATGAAATGAGCCCCGGGGAAGGACAAAGGGTAGTTTTTGTATCTGAGGGGCTGAAATTGGGGGTGGAAATTTGTATGGAGGTACTTAAACAGCTGCACCGATTTAGATTAAATTTGGTATATAAATAGTTTGAGTCCCGGGGAAGGACATATAATAGGTTTTATCCCGGAAATCATCATGAAAAGGGGGGGGGGGGGGGGGGGGGTGAAAATTTGGATGTAATCTATTTTGATGAAATTTGGTGTAGATTATAGGTTATGTCCTGGGAAAGGACATGGGATATCCTATCCCTAAGGGTATGAAATAGGGGGTGAAAGTTTGGATAAAATCCATGTACCTAGATGAAATTTGGTATAGAGATATTTTGAGACCCTTCAAAGGATATAGAATAGTTTTTGCCTCGGAAATCATCCCTTAAGATGGTAGAAGTTTGTTTACATTATATTTTCTAAGTATTAAGTTCTACGCGGACGAAGTCGCGGGCAACAGCTAGTCTATAAATATAAATGCCTATGTCCTGACTGAGTTATTCACTCACTCACTCACTCATCAACGCACAGCCGAAACTACTAATCTCAGAGAGTTGATTTTTGCACAGTTTGTTGCTTTTATAACGTGGGCAAGGGATAAGAAAGGATTTTTAAAAATTACACCCCTAAGGGGGTGAAATAGGGGTGCAAAGTTTGTATGGGGGAAACAATATTTGATTAAATAAAGACTTCAAACTTTGTAGAAAGATTAGTCATTAGAATACAAATAAAGTACTTTCAGCGTTTTAGAAAATTCTACCCCTAAGCGGGTAAAATAGGGGTGCATTGTACGTGAGAAACTTTTTTTTGAGCGAGAGACCTAAAACTTTGTAGAAAGATTAGTTATTAGAATACAAATATAGCACTTTCAGCGTTTTGGAAAATTTCACCCCTAAGAGTGTAAAATAGGAGTGCAAAGTTTGTATGGGGGAAACAATATTTTTTTTAATAGAGACTTAAAACTTTGTGGAAAGATTAGTCATTAGAATACAAATAATATTGTTGTTTTTAGGATGCTCCCTGCTTGAATGTTTGCTTTGTCGACGATTACTTTAACGCTGTCCAGATCCGTTTTAAGCGTAGTCACAGAATAAGGTAATAGTACAAGTACAGAAGGCACACTCCTTTGATCTTTACAAAAGCCAATTTTTTCTTAGCAAAAAAACTATGATTTATGGCCCTCTGACGTCGTCGACTCCAGCGCAACCCAAACGGAACGTTAAGGCTGTGTACGAGCGGTAAAAAGAATTGGCTCACTTGCCGCGTCACCGATAGTGAGGGCTGTCATACGACTAAAAATAAAATAATAATGTTTTGCCCATTTATTTCTTGCATTCAATATAGAGAGATATACATTTATATTCTTCATACATTATTTATTTCATTATTTATCTCTAAAATAATAAATTTCACAATTTGGACGAATTGAATACACCAAGACCGCCAAGCCACCTTTTATTGGCTTTGCTGCAACCCACAGTAATGCAGAATTTTGTTGCTTTATTTTTAAACATTTTAACTATGTTTAATAATGCAACGAAAGCGTTACGTTACGATGCAACGTAACGAATAGAAAAATAGGGATAGTACGACGGTAAGTAGTTATTTTTTTAGTAGGTATACTTTACGATACTATAGAATTTAAATTCACATAGGTATATCAGCAAACAATCAATTGAAATGTACCTGATGCATACTTAAACATAATAAAAATTGTTCTGGGTATTAGTTGATTCATATAGTGTTATATATGGAAGTAGATACACCCATAATATTTCTTTTATTATTATTCAGTAACTACTTATTATCTAAGAATTGAGTTCATTTTCTTACCTTTCGGCATCTTTCGGGCGTGCTGGGAGATAGAAAAATGCGTGATTCAAATTTTTATTATTGTTCTTGCAACCCGCTGCAATACAATATTTTTTAGGTTTCTTTTTATTAATTTCGACAATAATTCAACAACATAGACACAGACGAATGCGGTGGCACGTTCACTTCCGATATAATATTTACGTAAGCTTGTGCGCGCGAAGTAGGTCGCGTGCGCGTCCGATCCCATGCACAGCGTGTGTTACGGGATCTCAGAAGGGAAAACAATTTAAAACAATTAAACACATCATAAGTATTTATTACAAAAAAAACACAAATAATCAAAATGTCACCAACCTTATTCCAAGATACCTCGTTCCAAAGTGAGTCAACAGACAAGTGACGTAGCTACCCGTTCATTCAATTTGACATGAGCATGAGCCAATATAGTGTTGCTATTGCCACATTTATATTGAGTCAATATTATTGATGGGTATTATTGATAGTCACGTTACAGTCGGCCATCCTTCAGGAACGAGTCTGTTCGTTCTAAGTTTTCTATTTAAGGGCTTACTTAATATGCTTACACTACAAGTACCTACTCGTATACATATAAGAACTTTCGTTAATTAAGTAACAAATATAAATCAAGGGAATAATAGGAGAAAAAAAATCATAATGGATTAACAATTGATATCTAGAGGCAAGGTTGAAATCATTCGTCAATCAATCAAAAGGCTTTTCATATGTATATCAAATTTATACTATACTGTCTTTCTAGTTATAGCCATGAAGTGAGATAGCCTTGGTCAGACACACGGCGCGACGCAGCGCCGCGGTCGCGCGGCGCGACCGCGGCGCGATATTTCCATACATGGCCTGTTTGACCACGCTGGCGGTTTGTACAGAGATGTGACGCCGCGGTCGCGCCGTTTGTCTGACCAAGTCTTAAAGGACAGTGAGGAATATTGAGTCGGGCATGACTGGCGTATGAACTCGCTGCCCTGGATTGGCTCAAGTTCCATAAACAGTGACAGTGTGTTTGCGAAGGAAGTAGCTCCCACGTTGTTGCTGACTAGTGAACAGTGAGGGTGTTTGGGACCGGGCATGATTGGTGTAGGAACTCACCGCCCAGGCCCCGTAGCATGGATGGCGTTAACACGCGATAAGTGATAGGATAAGCGCGTCGTCTCATTCTATCGAACGGTGTCAGCCAGGGACGGCAGCTCTATCCTATCACTTATCGCGTGATAAGGCCATCCATGCTACGGGGCCAGGAGTGGTCCCAAGCATCGCGGTCATGATAGTGGGACGGTTTGAGAGGCAATTAACTATCTCACTTCATGGCTATAACTAGAAAGACAGTATAGTATAAATTTGATATACATATTAAAAGCCTTTTGATTGATTGACGAATGATTTCAACCTTGCCTCTAGATATCAATTGTTAATCCATTATGTTTTTTTTTCTCCTATTATTCCCTTGATTTCTATTTGTTACTTAATTAACGAAAGTATCGGTACTGGCAACATATCAGGAATACTAAAGTATCTGCTAGATTCACTAAAACTTGCTTTAGCAGCCGTTAACGTCTCTCCTTTAGCTGATGCCAGTTAAAATGGTGATGATATAGAAAAATAATACAAGTGGTAATCACAAGGTCACCTAGCTCGAGAACTAGAATCACAAACAGCTTTAAGCCTTGTTGGATATTATTCATAAATGAGACTTACTCGAAGACTGAGGCTTTGCATATGCCGAGTCTGTAAGGTAGCCGTCCCAGTGCTCGACACGGGGCCAATGCTGGGACTTTCAAACTTATAAAGTAATAAAATACTTATAAAGTAAGGATATATTAGAATAGAAAATGTCAAATATTGAGACGTTTACCTAATAGGTACTTTCCTAACCTCTCGTGAAAATCTTGTGTTTTGTGCTAAGTCTCTTCAGCTGAGAAGGACGTAAAGGACTCCATGGATCGCTAGCCCTAAATCGTTTAGCTAGAGAAACCTTTAGTTATGCAGCAACCTTCGGTTCTGGCGTGTACAGGCAACGAGCCTGGTACTTCGAGATCTGAAGATCTCAACTACCTGAATGATAAGCGAAGTTGCCGCCAAAAAATGAGAGACTAGACAAATATCTAAATCGAAGCAATTGTCGTTGTATGTTGTACGATATGAATGACTAAAAAGTATACATACATGCCCAGTCTCACCATCCAATCACGTGGTCAATGTCGGGAACCTTGCAAAAGACAATAGATGGAAAAGATCTACGTATACGGACATGAAGAGTCGTTTCAATAATTAACTACTTCGTCAACATGCCCTTCTTCTAGACCAGATAAATTATAGTCCTGGCCCACCTGGCTCCAATAAAAACTCATGGTTCGCAAGGTCTCTCGATATCTTCCGTCAATGATTCTGACAACATCTCCAGTAACAAAGATACTTTTAGACACTTTAAAACGTTCCTCATACCAGCTACATTACTGCACACGTTACGAATAGCATTGTCTACACGTGTTTCCCGCTATATATTCGACAATGGATAACACACTATTAACACATTAGAGTGTACAACTTACTTTCTGACGACCTAAAAAATATTCAAGAGCTAAGATCCTTTGACAAAAAAGTAAAGGAATATTTTTTGACCCGTCCATTCTATTCAATCAAAGAATATTATGCAAGAATTTTCGACAAATTGTCTTGACATTTATTTATTCAGTTATTTTCAATTTTATTTTTTTCTTTATCCGTACTGACCTCTTAATTGCATTATTATTATTATTTAAATTATAAAATGAATATTATTTTGTTGTGACATTTAATGTAAGTTAATAATATTTGTTTAAATTAAATTTTGTACTTGTTAATTTTATTTGTATGTTATAATTATATTTGCATGCATCGAGAAATGTGTTTTAGAGCAAATAAATGATTGAATTGAATTGAATAGAACTCCACTTGAATCCGTTAATATTGTAAATAACTTCTTTGCTAGTATTGGGAAAACCTTAGCTGAAAATATCTTGTCTGATAACACGAACCAATTTCCTAGTGTCAATAAACCATCAAACCCTTCTCTAGCATCCTTTGTACTTTTAGAAACAGATGCCAAAGAAGTTCATATAATTTTAATGAGCTTGAAATCTGATAGTGCACCGGGTTGGGATAATATATCTGCAAATTTTTTGAAAATGGCAAGTGGCATAGTTGTACCTATTATCACAACATTAGTAAATATATGTTTTAAAAATGGAGTTTTCCCAAATTCACTTAAAAAAGCAATCATTATCGGGAACAAAGATGATGCGTCTAATTATAGACCAATCTCAGTTTTACCAGCTATTTCAAAAATCCTAGAAAAGCTTATTAATAACCGCATTTTAAATTATCTGAACAAATTTGGCATCTTATCGACTTCACAATATGGTTTCAGACAGGGCTTATCCACAGAAGACGCTATTACAGCACTTTCATCTTTAATAGTAGATAACATTGATAAAAACAAAAAATGCATTACAGTATTTCTAGACCTTAAAAAAGCTTTTGACACCGTTTCTGTTGCGTCTCTCGTCAATACTCTAGAAAATTTCGGAATTAGAGATATCCCACTAAAATTAATGAAAGATTATCTCAATAACTGTATACAAAATGTTAAAATAGTTAACCATTTCAGTAATGAATTAAACATCACTTTTGGCGTGCCCCAGGGAAGCGTTCTTGGACCAACCCTGTTCTTAGTATACATCAACCAACTTTGTGATATGCAAATCAATAATGGACGTACTTTCTCTTATGCTGATGATACTGCCATTGTTTTCTCTGGGGACTCATGGGAAGACGTGAGAGAATCAGCAGAAAAGGGACTATCCAAAGTTGCTCGTTGGTTAAATTCTCATCTACTTACTTTAAATACCTCTAAAACCAATTATATATGCTTCACAAATTACAATAGTTCACAACCAGGATGCCACTTTAGAATTAAAATACATACATGTAATAATCCAAAAAACTGCTCATGTTTTTATTATCACTAAGGTTGAAAGTACTAAATATCTGGGTGTTTTAATTGACCAACGCCTAACATGGCATTTACATACAGAATTGATTATGACCCGACTCAGAAAATTAATATGGATTTTTAAAAACCTTAGACACATAGCAACGAAGACACTTTTAAAGCAGATTTACCTAACACTTGTCCAATCTATTCTGACGTACTGCATACCGGTTTGGGGGGGCGCAACAAAAACAAAGTTCTTAGAAATAGAAAGAGCTCAAAGATCAGTGTTAAAAGTTATGCACTTCAAACCTTTTAGACATCCTACGTTAGATCTCTATATTCTCTCCGACGTCTTATCTGTTAGAAAATTATACGTATTATTTGCGATTCTAAGACTACACAAATCTATGCAATATACAACCATCACACATAATAGAAGAAGAAATAATAATATAATACCAACCACTTCAATTAACACAACATTTGCAAGTAGACAATTCGTTAGTAGATCTGCCAAATTATATAATATACTAAATAAGCAACTAAACATTTATCACTTACCTTATTATGAATGCAAAAAAAAGTTATATGATTGGCTGAAACCTAAAAGTTATTATGATATAGAAAACTTATTACTAAATATTTTTCAAATATAGACACTCAATACACTTCCGCAGGCCGCAGGCACACACATCACGCATCCACATGAACACACGTAATTTAAGATACCTTATACTCGTACATATACGAGTTTGTAAAAGTACTTGTTATATTTTTTTTTTAATTGAAACTTACGATAATACTTAATCATTAATGTTCTTTTATTTCTTTTTAGTTTATTTTAACTTTGATTACTGTAAAAAATATTCTTCACATGTGCCTTACTAACTAAGGAAGAGCGGTGCCTCTTAGCACAGGTATTTCATACTTAAAAAGAGGTACCATCAAATAACAATTGTAAACCACTGTGTGACTGAATAAATGATTTATGATTATGATTTAAATCGACACTCGTATGGCAGCTAATTAGCAAGCAGGTAAGCACCGCCCAGAATCTTAATTAATTTAGGTTCGGTTAGATTGACATATACTCGTATATAAAAAATGTGGAACGCTTCACGATTTTGCGTGTCATCCTTGCGCAGCGCAAGGGCTATACTAATCTTATTTATAGTCTCGTTCCAATTTTAGTATATGTACTGCCGAAGCAAGTACTAGAAACTGAAATACGGTAATCACACTACGTACCGGTGTGCTCCTTAGACAATTGCAGTACCCGATGAATTGAGGGTAGTTTCAAATTTGAAATCAATTTCCTTCAAAGGAGCACTAGCATGGGTAGGCCGTGCCAGTTTTGTCACAGCCACTTTTTTCCGAAACTATAAGAGCTATACTGTTGAAACTTGGTAAGTAGATGTATACAGTGAACCGCATTAAGATTTTCACACAAAAATCGAAAAAAAAACATTAAGTTTTAGGGGTCCCCATACTCATAACTGAAACTCAAAAAATTTTTTTTCATCAAACCCATACGTGTGGGGTCTATGGATAGGTCTTCAAAAATGATATTGAGGTTTTTAACACCATTTTTTTCTAAACTGAATAGTTTGCGCGAGAGACACTTCCAAAGTGGTAAAATGTGTGTCCCCCCCCTGTAACTTCTAAAATAAGAGAATGATAAAACTAAAAAAAATATATGATGTACATTACTATGTAAACTTCCACCGAAAATTGGTTTGAACGAGATCTAATAAGTAGTTTTTTTTAATACGTCATAAATCGTAAACCGCAATTTATTTCACGGAACCCTTCATGTGCGAGTCCGACTCGCACTTGGCCGCTTTTCATAAAAGCACTGTTTAACTTTTTTTTAAATCGGCCGCTATATTGCAGTGGTGCCAACTTCATGAACAAATATATTGAAATAAAAGTATTTATTTACGATTTAACATTTTGTATATTATAAATTATTTAGTACAATAATAATAAATCATCATCTATTGTGTGTTAAATTACATGTTTTATAAATTGTTGGTATTATTTATGAAAATAAACAGTTCGAATTCGGTCCGGGTCCGGATTCGGTTTGGTTCGGATGGCAAGTGCAAACAAATTAAAAACAAAACGAACCATAAGCAAGAGCTGTCACATTTCCGATTTCCCACCAAAATACAGTTCAAAATGAAAAGACGAAAGATGATAAACTATTAAGATTTTATTCGTGGTTGTGAAGACAAAAGTGTACGTTCCTTTTAAAATGTTCGAAGAAATGAATAACTGCACTCCTGAAGAAATTGCGTGAGTAGCAAAAGTACGAATAGAAAACTTGCTGCCTGAAAAGTTTAACTATTCTGTAGTCTGCTATTTATTTAAAAATTGTCGTAGAAAAAGTATTGTATGCAACGGTGTATAACTGGTCTAAAAACGCTCGTGGCGTCTTTAATTGCGATGCTCGCCAAAGCTCACATCGCAACCCACGCCACTCACCTTTTAAGACCCTTCTTATACAACAGTTGCATAAAATACTATTAATATCTATAGATACTAGAGACCCACTTGAGTTTTGACAGCTGTTCCAAATTTAAACTCTTAACGATACCGATAATCTGTACTGTAATAACATTACAGTACAGATTTTACCTACTACCACAGACAAAAAAGTTGTCATAGAAAAATTGGTTGTAATAATGCTGGTCATTACCGACGGTTTCTGAACGCATTTTAGAGCACTACTGATATGTGCTTAGATAAACTACTATTATAATCTATGTTATATCTAAGGTTAAACACACAGCGTTTATAAAGTGTACTCGTATACAATAAAAAACAGATGCAGGTAGGAAAATATTCAGCATGCAAACTTGTCGTGCGCGCAGCGCTCAAGATAAGATGTTAGGAAGACATTGATGTACCTATGCACGCACTACGTGTAACAATGGATGCGGCATTGGAGTTTCTATATAAAATTAAGTAATAATATGTAATGTATTAAAACAAGTTAGTTACTAGGATTTAAATATGTTGTATTATGTTTGTATTTATTTTAAATATTTATCTGTATAGATTTTTTCTTACTATTTGTTATTTCGTTTTCAGTTTTTTTAATATGGAATTTTAGGTATTTTTTAAAGTAGTTGCGATTAGGTCTGGGCTATTTGATAGTTTTGATACGATATACGACCGACCGACGCCGTCAGCGCCCCGCTGACATTGCCATCGAGACGTTCGCTGTGGATTTGTATGGATGAGTTTCCAGGATTTTGGGGACTCCTTTTACATACCCTATTCGTAGATTTACTTGACCATTTGAGATGCGTTGCTCGAGATCCTTGCTGAGATTTCGTAACGCCTCTTGTTGGCAAGGTGTCCGGTCGGAGTATATTTTGGTGTTATTTGACACGCTAGCTTTGTTTTTGTTCCGAAGTAAATATTTTGCAGGGTCTGCTGTTGCAAAACATACTTTAATAAGGCGCGCTTTATTTTCCTGAAATTTTCCTAGGCGAAAGTAGCGTTCAGGTTTTGGAGATTCGCTGAAAATTGCTTTGATTATTTTAGTAATTTCTTGGCAGTTTGAGGATGTTATCTTTATTATTTAATAATCACTTTAACTATTTTAATGATTAAAATGTGCGCACTCGATGTTTACGTGACGCCACAGAGTAAGTAATAGTACTACGTACAGAAGGTTCTCTGTTAACAAATTCCCTGTTTAGGTACGCCAAACGTGCCTAAATGTGGCCATCCCTTTCTATTGCATGCAACGCGTTGCGACCCGTGCGTGTGTCCCGTACCAGCGCGCGGCAACTACTAATGGACCGCCAGGTGGCGGCCGGCCGGCATGTACTTGTACCCTGAGAAGATTACGGTTTTTTTGGAAATAATTCAATATCAGGCTAATTATTTGTATACGGCTTTTATATGTTATTTTAAACAACTTTTACTATTGAAATCAATAATTCTATGGACCGAAATTTAGGAAAAAAAAATAACCCGCAAACAAAAATGCTATCAGTATTTTTATAATGAAAACATGTTTGAGTACACAAATTTGGAGACTTACTACCTATCTGAATCCAAAAATATATGCATCAGGAAATCACGGCATTTTAATTAAATATTTAACGACTTTGAGATAATATTGAATTTCACCTGGCCTATAGAAAGGTTTATTCATTAACAAAAATAAGTGGATTATGCGCGTATCCCGAACGTACATAGACGTAGTCAATTATAAATTAAAGAAAGTTTATACCATTTTCGCCTGATCTTTACGGAATTTATGAAGATTACTTTTCATAATTTTTTACCGTATCGGTATTAAATTAAGGTGTATTATTAATGAATATTTAGTCAAATTACCCAACCTATTTTTTGGTGTAAAATATGGCTGATATCGATATATTGTTGTGTTTTCATAGAGCGAAACCGTAAAGTTCTCAGGGTATTGTAGCGGCGCGACGTAATCACAGAGTGAACCGCCCCTGATGACGCTAGCGCCACCTCCCCTTAAGAGTCCGTATACAGCCGTTTGCTGAATTCGCTAAACTTTTTGATGTCATATCATATTAAATATTAGTTTTTGTACTCGTCGATTAAAATCTGTGTATTAAGATTTCATAGGGAATACTGCAACGTCACTCTTTTCATAGTTGTAGTCCATGTTACTGTCGAAACAATCGAAATAACTGTTACGATACGCTCCAGACAACCGAAAAAAAATTGAAAATAGAACTAAAATAAATTCGACCAATCACGTGGCTGCTTTACCGAACTGTAATGAATTGGACCAATAGAATCGCTTTGATTATTGAGTTTACTCGTAGATGTCGTACGCTCGTTGATGTCTTTTTAAATATCAACGAGCGTACGAGCGATAGGCTGCACTTCGTTTCAACAGTATCGAGTTTGTTTAATTAGTTCAGTTGACTCGTAGAAAATTAATTTTAATGAACTCGTACAAAAAGTATTGTTCACAATAGTGTTATAATCAAGCTTTTTAATCTCGTACCTTACTTAGGCCACTCAGCAAGCTTCGTGGCCTAAACACGGTACTCGACTAAAAAGCTCTCTATTATAACACGATTGTGAAAAATACTATTTCCTACAGATTTTATTGCGTAATATGAAAGATCATTTCAATTCAAGTTGAATAAGTGAAAAAGTTGTTTACATTTAGGTCTCAATTTATCATATTTTGGCTCAGCCCAACCGCTGTTTCCTCAATTTTCGCTCGGAGACGTGTAAAACGACTTAGATTTGAAGAACTATTTGCTCGCTCGACCCCCACTACAACACCTGCGCTGGCGCGCTCGGAGACGGGTGATAATACCTAGAATCGAACATTTTCCGGGCCGATACGGACTCTTAATACCAGTTATCTTGAGTTAGTGTATCTTTATACCAGTCGTAATATTGTCCGAGTATTGATATCAATTGATTACAAAGCATTAAATAATAGTTTTGAAGTATTTAGTACCAGACCGCGATAGTTAAATAAGTACGAGATAACGGTTTACTGAGCCCGGTGCCTTACAAACCACGTTTATTTGATTCTGGTAGCTAATTCAGCAATATGTCTGTGCGAACGTTGTCCCCCGTGCTCGCAGAAAAGGCCAAAAAGGAGCTAAATGAAGATCCACAGAGGTTAACCAGTGACTTGCAGCATTTAAAGGATTGGATCGCCAAGCAACCCCATCTTAACGCTAGAACAGGTGAAGTCAAAAGATATGTCATCATAGTACCTTATACCTTTACTAGCTGTTGCCCGCGACTTTGTCCGCGTAGAACATGTTATCGTCTAAATGTTCGTTTAAGGAATGAATTTATAAAACATTGAAATTAGTTTTGTAGTCTTTTAGTAAACAGTCTAAAACCGAAGTTACAAATCTCTAACTTTCAAAATGTCTTGCTCTCTATACAAACTTAGAACCCCATTTGAACCCTCATAGGAAACAGTCTGAAACCGTAGTTACACATTTCTTATTTTATATATATAATCTTGCTCTCTATTCAAACTTCGAAGCCCCTTTTAACCTTCTTAGGCGATGAATTAAAAAAAACACTGATATAAGTTTTGTAGTATTTTAGCAAAGAGTCTAAAACCGAAGTTACAAATCCTTTACTTTAAAAATGTCTTGCTCTCCATACAAACTTTGAACACCCCTATAATCCCCTTTAGGGGATGAATTTCAAAAAAACGCTGGAATGAGTTCTGTAGTCTTTTAACAAACAGGCTATGATCGAAGTTACAAATCTCATACACTTTAAAATTTTCTTGCTCTGCATACAAACTTTGAACCCCCTTCGATTAACGCTTTTCGGGGAAAAATTGAAAAGAAAACTCTAAGCTTTTTTATTGTAATAAGTATTTTTTTACAAACTATCAAGTCTCTAGCTCAAAAAAAGTGTTTCCCATACGAACCTTGCACCCTTTTTTAACCCCTTAAAGGGTGGAATTTTCCAAAACGCTAGCAGTACTTTTTTGTATTTTAATAAGTAATATTTCTACAAAAATATAAGTTTCTACCTAAAAAAAGTTTCCCCCACACAAACAGTGCACCTCTTTTTCCCCCTCTTAGGGGTGGAATTTTCCAAACCACTGAAAGTAATTCACGTATATTTGTATTCTAAAAAATAACCTTTCAACACTATTTCAAGTCTCTAGCTCAAAAAAAAGGTTTCCTCCATTTAAACTCACCCCTTTTTATCCCCCTTAGGGGTCGAATTTTCCAAAACCCTGAAAGTACTTTATTTGTGTTGTAATAAAATAAGTAATCTTTCAACAAAGTTTTAAGTCCCTCGCTAAAAAAAATATTTTCTCCATGCAAACTTTGCACCCCCTTATACGCGTTAACCCCTAAAGGGTCGAAGTTTCTAAAATGCTGAGTTTTAAATTTTTATTAGTAAGCATTCTATAAAATTGTAAGTCGGCTAAAAAAATGTTAACTCCATACACATGTTGCACCCACTTTTAACCTTCTTAGAAGTGGAATTGATTTAAACGCTGAATATACTTTTTTTGTATTTCAATAAGTAATTGTTCTACAAACTTTTAAGCTCCTATCTCAAAAAAGAGTTTCCCCCATACAAAATTTGCACCCCTTTTTAACCCCCTTAGGAGCAGAATTTTCCAAAACGCTGAAAGCACTTTATTTGCCAATGCATCGGACCACGGCGTTTCGAGGTAGTTTTAGGTTCGCGGCGTCCAAGTGTTGGAATGATCTCCCTCCACCTATTCAAGGAGCGTCTAGCAAGTATACCTTTAAGCGTCAGCTTAAGGGCTATTTGTTGACGCTCCAGAAATCCCAAACCCAATCCTAACCCATCCAGCACTTTCCTATCCCAACCGTGTCGCGTTTTTTGCTTTGTGTTTTTCTTTCTATCCCATTTGGCTACTGGTACGTATTTTACAAATTTATTACATTTATTATTTATTATGTGTATACAATAATTATGTGTTTATCAATGGTCTTATGTTGTGTTGCGTTCCGTGGGTCACGTACGGTGCTGTCTGAAAATCAGCGCTGTAGGTGTCTGTCTGACACCTCGGCATAATGCTGAGACAGCGACCTATTCACTGCCGCGAAGACACACACAATATGTGTTAAATTGTAATGTATTGACTTATTCCAAACCCGCTATGTATCATCCTTTGCACTACAAACCAATTATAAAATCTCGTCATGTATAGGAAAAACACATAGCGATTTAAAATGAACCAAATTTAAATCGCCATGTAGCTGGATTTTGGTTTTTCCTTGATATTGTAAAATATTACAAACGAAATCTTTTTTTTTCTACCACCTTATCATGTAAAATCATATTGTCTACAATAAAAAAAATACTTCTAATATAAGAAAACTGCGCAGTTCCGATCTAAACAGTTTTTTTCGTTTCCTGAAAAGTAGGGTAAAAATACATAGCGATTTTTGAATTCGCACCGACGATTTGTATATTATAAATTATTTACTACAATAATAATAAATCATCATCTATTGTGTGTTAAATTACATGTTTTATAAATTGTTGGTATTATTTATGAAAATAAACAGTTCAAATTCGGTCCGGGTCCGGATTCGGTTTGGTTCGGATGGCAAGTGCAAACAAATTAAAAACAAAACAAACCATAAGCAAGAGCTGTCACATTTCCGATTTCCCACCAAAATACAGTTCAAAATGAAAAGCCGAAAGATGATAAACTATTAAGATTTTATTCGTGGTTGTGAAGACAAAAGTGTACGTTCCTTTTAAAATGTTCGAAGAAATGAATAACTGCACTCCTGAAGAAATTGCGTGAGTAGCAAAAGTGCGAATAGAAAACTTGCTGCCTGAAAAGTTTAACTATTCTGTAGTCTGCTATTTATTTAAAAATTGTCGTAGAAAAAGTATTGTATGCAACGGTGTATAACTGGTCTAAAAACGCTCGTGGCGTCTTTAATTGCGATGCTCGCCAAGGCTCACATCGCAACCCACGCCACTCACCTTTTAAGACCCTTCTTATACAACAGTTGCATAAAATACTATTAATATCTATAGATACTAGAGACCCACTTGAGTTTTGACAGCTGTTCCAAATTTAAACTCTTAACGATACCGATAATCTGTACTGTAATAACATTACAGTACAGATTTTACCTACTACCACAGACAAAAAAGTTGTCATAGAAAAATTGGTTGTAATAATGCTGGTCATTACCGACGGTTTCTGAACGCATTTTAGAGCACTACTGATATGTGCTTAGATAAACTACTATTATAATCTATGTTATATCTAAGGTTAAACACACAGCGTTTATAAAGTGTACTCGTATACAATAAAAAACAGATGCAGGTAGGAAAATATTCAGCATGCAAACTTGTCGTGCGCGCAGCGCTCAAGATAAGATGTTAGGAAGACATTGATGTACCTATGCACGCACTACGTGTAACAATGGATGCGGCATTGGAGTTTCTATATAAAATTAAGTAATAATATGTAATGTATTAAAACAAGTTAGTTACTAGGATTTAAATATGTTGTATTATGTTTGTATTTATTTTAAATATTTATCTGTATAGATTTTTTCTTACTATTTGTTATTTCGTTTTCAGTTTTTTTAATATGGAATTTTAGGTATTTTTTAAAGTAGTTGCGATTAGGTCTGGGCTATTTGATAGTTTTGATACGATATACGACCGACCGACGCCGTCAGCGCCCCGCTGACATTGCCATCGAGACGTTCGCTGTGGATTTGTATGGATGAGTTTCCAGGATTTTGGGGACTCCTTTTACATACCCTATTCGTGGATTTACTTGACCATTTGAGATGCGTTGCTCGAGATCCTTGCTGAGATTTCGTAACGCCTCTTGTTGGCAAGGTGTCCGGTCGGAGTATATTTTGGTGTTATTTGACACGCTGGCTTTGTTTTTGTTCCGAAGTAAATATTTTGCAGGGTCTGCTGTTGCAAAACATACTTTAATAAGGCGCGCTTTATTTTCCTGAAATTTTCCTAGGCGAAAGTAGCGTTCAGGTTTTGGAGATTCGCTGAAAATTGCTTTGATTATTTTAGTAATTTCTTGGCAGTTTGAGGATGTTATCTTTATTATTTAATAATCACTTTAACTATTTTAATGATTAAAATGTGCGCACTCGATGTTTACGTGACGCCACAGAGTAAGTAATAGTACTACGTACAGAAGGTTCTCTGTTAACAAATTCCCTGTTTAGGTACGCCAAACGTGCCTAAATGTGGCCATCCCTTTCTATTGCATGCAACGCGTTGCGACCCGTGCGTGTGTCCCGTACCAGCGCGCGGCAACTACTAATGGACCGCCAGGTGGCGCCCGGCCGGCATGTACTTGTACCCTGAGAAGATTACGGTTTTTTTTGGAAATAATTCAATATCAGGCTAATTATTTGTATACGGCTTTTATATGTTATTTTAAACAACTTTTACTATTGAAATCAATAATTCTATGGACCGAAATTTAGGAAAAAAAAATAACCCGCAAACAAAAATGCTATCAGTATTTTTATAATGAAAACATGTTTGAGTACACAAATTTGGAGACTTACTACCTATCTGAATCCAAAAATATATGCATCAGGAAATCACGGCATTTTAATTAAATATTTAACGACTTTGAGATAATATTGAATTTCACCTGGCCTATAGAAAGGTTTATTCATTAACAAAAATAAGTGGATTATGCGCGTATCCCGAACGTACATAGACGTAGTCAATTATAAATTAAAGAAAGTTTATACCATTTTCGCCTGATCTTTACGGAATTTATGAAGATTACTTTTCATAATTTTTTACCGTATCGGTATTAAATTAAGGTGTATTATTAATGAATATTTAGTCAAATTACCCAACCTATTTTTTGGTGTAAAAATATGGCTGATATCGATATATTGTTGTGTTTTCATAGAGCGAAACCGTAAAGTTCTCAGGGTATTGTAGCGGCGCGACGTAATCACAGAGTGAACCGCTCCTGATGACGCTAGCGCCACCTCCCCTTAAGAGTCCGTATACAGCCGTTTGCTGAATTCGCTAAACTTTTTGATGTCATATCATATTAAATATTAGTTTTTGTACTCGTCGATTAAAATCTGTGTATTAAGATTTCATAGAGAATACTGCAACGTCACTCTTTTCATAGTTGTAGTCCATGTTACTGTCGAAACAATCGAAATAACTGTTACGATACGCTCCAGACAACCGAAAAAAAATTGAAAATAGAACTAAAATAAATTCGACCAATCACGTGGCTGCTTTACCGAACTGTAATGAATTGGACCAATAGAATCGCTTTGATTATTGAGTTTACTCGTAGATGTCGTACGCTCGTTGATGTCTTTTTAAATATCAACGAGCGTACGAGCGATAGGCTGCACTTCGTTTCAACAGTATCGAGTTTGTTTAATTAGTTCAGTTGACTCGTAGAAAATTAATTTTAATGAACTCGTACAAAAAGTATTGTTCACAATAGTGTTATAATCAAGCTTTTTAATCTCGTACCTTACTTAGGCCACTCAGCAAGCTTCGTGGCCTAAACACGGTACTCGACTAAAAAGCTCTCTATTATAACACGATTGTGAAAAATACTATTTCCTACAGATTTTATTGCGTAATATGAAAGATCATTTCAATTCAAGTTGAATAAGTGAAAAAGTTGTTTACATTTAGGTCTCAATTTATCATATTTTGGCTCAGCCCAACCGCTGTTTCCTCAATTTTCGCTCGGAGACGTGTAAAACGACTTAGATTTGAAGAACTATTTGCTCGCTCGACCCCCACTACAACACCTGCGCTGGCGCGCTCGGAGACGGGTGATAATACCTAGAATCGAACATTTTCCGGGCCGATACGGACTCTTAATACCAGTTATCTTGAGTTAGTATATCTTTATACCAGTCGTAATATTGTCCGAGTATTGATATCAATTGATTACAAAGCATTAAATAATAGTTTTGAAGTATTTAGTACCAGACCGCGATAGTTAAATAAGTACGAGATAACGGTTTACTGAGCCCGGTGCCTTACAAACCACGTTTATTTGATTCTGGTAGCTAATTCAGCAATATGTCTGTGCGAACTTTGTCCCCCGTGCTCGCAGAAAAGGCCAAAAAGGAGCTAAATGAAGATCCACAGAAGTTAACCAGTGACTTGCAGCATTTAAAGGATTGGATCGCCAAGCAACCCCATCTTAACGCTAGAACAGGTGAAGTCAAAAGATATGTCATCATAGTACCTTATACCTTTACTAGCTGTTGCCCGCGACTTTGTCCGCGTAGAACATGTTATCGTCTAAATGTTCGTTTAAGGAATGAATTTATAAAACATTGAAATTAGTTTTGTAGTCTTTTAGTAAACAGTCTAAAACCGAAGTTACATATCTCTAACTTTCAAAATGTCTTGCTCTCTATACAAACTTAGAACCCCATTTGAACCCTCATAGGAAACAGTCTGAAACCGTAGTTACACATTTCTTATTTTATATATATAATCTTGCTCTCTATTCAAACTTCGAAGCCCCTTTTAACCTTCTTAGGCGATGAATTAAAAAAAAACACTGATATAAGTTTTGTAGTATTTTAGCAAAGAGTCTAAAACCGAAGTTACAAATCCTTTACTTTAAAAATGTCTTGCTCTCCATACAAACTTTGAACACCCCTATAATCCCCTTTAGGGGATGAATTTCAAAAAAACGCTGGAATGAGTTCTGTAGTCTTTTATCAAACAGGCTATGATCGAAGTTACAAATCTCATACACTTTAAAATTTTCTTGCTCTGCATACAAACTTTGAACCCCCTTCGATTAACGCTTTTCGGGGAAAAATTGAAAAGAAAACTCTAAGCTTTTTTATTGTAATAAGTATTTTTTTACAAACTATCAAGTCTCTAGCTCAAAAAAAGTGTTTCCCATACGAACCTTGCACCTTTTTTTAACCCCTTAAAGGGTGGAATTTTCCAAAACGCTAGCAGTACTTTTTTGTATTTTAATAAGTAATATTTCTACAAAAATATAAGTTTCTACCTAAAAAAAGTTTCCCCCACACAAACAGTGCACCTCTTTTTCCCCCTCTTAGGGGTGGAATTTTCCAAACCACTGAAAGTAATTCACGTATATTTGTATTCTAAAAAATAACCTTTCAACACTATTTCAAGTCTCTAGCTCAAAAAAAAGGTTTCCTCCATTTAAACTCACCCTTTTTTATCCCCCTTAGGGGTCGAATTTTCCAAAACCCTGAAAGTACTTTATTTGTGTTGTAATAAAATAAGTAATCTTTCAACAAAGTTTTAAGTCCCTCGCTAAAAAAAATATTTTCTCCATGCAAACTTTGCACCCCCTTATACTCGTTAACCCCTAAAGGGTCGAAGTTTCTAAAATGCTGAGTTTTAAATTTTTATTAGTAAGCATTCTATAAAATTGTAAGTCGGCTAAAAAAATGTTAACTCCATACACATGTTGCACCCACTTTTAACCTTCTTAGAAGTGGAATTGATTTAAACGCTGAATATACTTTTTTTGTATTTCAATAAGTAATTGTTCTACAAACTTTTAAGCTCCTATCTCAAAAAAGAGTTTCCCCCATACAAAATTTGCACCCCTTTTTAACCCCCTTAGGAGCAGAATTTTCCAAAACGCTGAAAGCACTTTATTTGCCAATGCATCGGACCACGGCGTTTCGAGGTAGTTTTAGGTTCGCGGCGTCCAAGTGTTGGAATGATCTCCCTCCACCTATTCAAGGAGCGTCTAGCAAGTATACCTTTAAGCGTCAGCTTAAGGGCTATTTGTTGACGCTCCAGAAATCCCAAACCCAATCCTAACCCATCCAGCACTTTCCTATACTTCGATTTTTTTAGCATTAGAAAGACCTTTACAGAAGTAAGTGTAAGGTTTTTTATAGAACACGTTTTACGATACCTGCCGTAAATGCGGCGGAATAAGTTGAAAACAATGAGAACATTTTTTAAAGCATATTAGACGATAGCAAAATGTGTAATTTGCATTTACTTAAAATGATTATTTAATTATACAGCATTAATATTTTATTTGTGTTATTTTTAATGTATCGCAAAAAAATTTGCTTGATAAAAAACCCAGAGAAGCAGAGGTTTCAAACAAACGGAACGTTTTAAACGCATAAATTGCGACTAAATTGAAGAGATCGTGTCCCACATCAATAAGAGTTTAGCGTTTTGACATTTGCAATCGGTCGGATAAAATATCCGCCATTACATTGTTCAAGTTCATGTTTGTTTTTAAACGTCACTCTCATCTAGTATGTCATGTGAATGCAAGTGCGATACTTTGTCATTATCCCAGAATCTTGTTGTTTTGAGTTTTTAAGTTTCATTGTTTTCCGTTATAGTTATTGTTATTATCTTTCGTTGATAGTGCGGTTCAGTTCAGGTGCCTAAGTGCGGCCCTTACTCTGATACTACTAAATAATAACTCCTAATAACTACAAGGTTATATCGCACTAGTGTGTGGTGGACGAGGTCGGCAAAGCTTCAAATTAAGCTAAAATAAGTTCTACTTACTTATTTCAGAGAGACCACTTGATATGCATGCATTTTAAGGTTAAAACCACCCAATTCAGTGTAGTGAAAGGTTAGGTTAGGTTAGGAATAGTTAATAATAATATATATATAATATTTACAAACCTAAGTGATAGGAAATGTGAAATCATTGATAATGTACCTATGATGTAACAAAGAAAAATACACAATAATTTAATATTTTATTATTAACTTCTGAAGAAACAGGTTTACGACACCTGCTTCTTTGTTTATCGAATTTCTAATGCTAAAAAAATCGAAGTATATCCCAACCGTGTCGCGTTTTTTGCTTTGTGTTTTTCTTTCTATCCCATTTGGCTACTGGTACGTATTTTACAAATTTATTACATTTATTATTTATTATGTGTATACAATAATTATGTGTTTATCAATGGTCTTATGTTGTGTTGCGTTTCGTGGGTCACGTACGGTGCTGTCTGAAAATCAGCGCTGTAGGTGTCTGTCTGACACCTCGGCATAATGCTGAGACAGCGACCTATTCACTGCCGCGAAGACACACACAATATGTGTTAAATTGTAATGTATGCCTACTCTCTTTGTCTCTGTGTGTCTTTTGTGTAGTAAATAAATGTCTTCTTTCTTTCTTTTTTTCTATTTGTATTTTAATAAGTAATCTTTTTACAAATTTTAAAGCTTCTATCTCAAAAAAGAGTTTACCTCATATTTTCTCCATGCAAACTTTGCACCCCTTATAAACCCCTAAAGGGTCGAAGTTTCTAAAATGCTGAAAGTTTTAAATTTTAATTAGTAAGCTTTCTACAGAATTGTACGTCGGCTAAAAAAAATGTTTCCTCCATACAAATGTTGCACTCACTTTTAACCCTCTTAGGGGTGGAATTTACTTAAACGCTGAATTTACTTTTTTTTGTATTTCAATAAGTAATCGTTCTACAAACTTTTAAGCTTCTATCTCAAAAAAGAGTTTCCCTGATACAAACTTTGCAACCCTTTTTTACTCCCTTAGGGGTGAACTTTTCCAAAACGCTGAAAGTACTTCATTTGTATTTTAATAACTAATCTTTCAACAAAGTTTTAAGTCTCTAGTTCAAAAACAAAAGGTTCTCCATACAAACTTTGCACCCCTATTTTACCCCCTTAGGGGTGGAATTTTCAAAAATCCCTTCTTATCCCTAGCTTACGTTATAAAAGCAACCTACTGTGCAAAAATCAACTCTCTAGCCCCAGTAGTTACTGTGCGTTGATGAGTGAGTGAGTGAATAAATCAGTCAGGACATAGGCATTTATATGTATAGATAAAACAATTAAGTGAGCGTGAGAGTAAATTCGAGCATATAGGAATAAATAAAATAAATTAATTCCCTTTTATTCCATGACTAGGCCGCCATACAATTTTGACGTTAAAGATTGATATGAAAATCCCAATAATTTAGGAATTTTGTCTTAAGTTAATCTGCAATAGGTGAGCTTTTTACCACTGTCAATATTTGAAACCAAGTGGGGATACCTAGGGATTAGCCCACAAATTAAGTTGTAGTTAGTTTAGTTATCCTTAGTTTGGCAAAACATATGTAATCAATAATCATTAGTCAACGATAGCTTGCACTACCGTGCACACTTACATAAGTATAATTTATGTAAGCGTCGGTGATGCCTGATAAAGGTGCATTGACATCAAAGTGATTCTGATTATTTCCAGATGATCAATGGCTGACTACATTTTTACGGGCATGCAAGTTCAGTTTGGAGCGGGCAAAGAAGAAAATAGACTTGTACTACTCCGTTCGTACCACGGCACCTGACTTTTTCCAGCTCACCCCAAAAAATCCGCGATTTTGGGATATTTTGGAGACTGGGTAAATGCATCAATTAGATAAATTTATTGTAGAGCTAAATTACACAGACCTACCACTGAAATTTAAAGAGTTTCGTATATATAACTTAATGGTTAATGATTTTTACAGGATATTTCTCCCTTTACCAACAATTAAAGCTCCTGGTAGCCCTAAGGTATCAATCATCCGTCCAGGAAGATATGACCCAGACCATTGTTCCATAGCGGACGTAATTTCGGTTTCAAATACGTTAGAGAAGGTAATGCCTAAACCTACACTTAAAAAGATGAAGCATAAGGCTGAATAGTATGGATCTTATTTAGATGATTTTGTGTCACGTTGCAGATCATGTATATGGAAGATGATGATGCTGTAGTATCAGGGGTGATGGTTGTATTTGACTTAGAAGGAGTAACTATGGGACATTTTTTGCAAATGACACCTCTGCAAATGAAAAAAATGACTGTTGTTGGACAGGTACTGTATTATTTATAGCCCCTCTAAAGTTCTAACCTAAAATTAAAATTATGATTTTTTTTTTATTAATTTAAATTTCCAGGATGCAACACCATTACGTATGAAAGGAATTCACTATTTGAATACTCCAACATGGTTTGAGAAAATTTTCAACCCAATTAAATTGCTGTTTAATGAAAAAAACAGAAGCAGAGTAAGTTTAGCGTAAAAAAAATGTTTTACACATATAATAAAAATGCATAAAGTACCTACCTCTTAAATTATTTCCATTTCGCAGTTGTATGTCCATAACAAAAATTATGAAGCGATGTACGAGCAGATTCCAAAGCATATTTTAACAACGGAGTATGGTGGAAACGCAGGATCAGAAAAGGATATTATAGGTGTATATTTTGATTTAATTGAAAAGAAGGTTGCATGTCTGCCACCTGTCACTCCTGTCAGTGTCAATGGCGCTAGTGTGCTGCTACAGATCCTTCCGGGTCATGGCTGTTCGTATGACTAAATGTACAAATGGTTCGAATGTTTAGGTGTCATAACACAATGTACAAAGTTTATTGGTTAAAATGTGACGGTGACAAAATGACAAAAGTTTAAATTGTATTTATGTTACATCATGCTTGTGTCAGAATGTTAACATTTTACAATGTGTTTACGTCAAATTATGTCAGAGTTAAAATATATAAATGTTACAACATTTTAATGACTAATCATGTAATTGACTATATATCTGAATATTATAATGGCAAAAATCTTCAAATAATAAAAACCCCATTATTTTGTTAAAATCGTAAAATATAGGCCAATTTAAGAAAACAATCATCCGATTGCCGATCAGATACATTGCATTTTTTTCTCCTTAGAAAGCATTTTGTAGTGACGTACCTGATGACTAGAAACTGACTTGAGTTGTAGGTACTGCAAAACAGCAAGGACAGATGAAAGTAGATAAATTAAATATTAATAACTTTTCCCAGGTGTAGTATTGTCCCAATCTAATTGTTTATTGCGGTTTAAGAACCCTATTCCCAGAAATGGTTTCTGAATTAACATAGGTTGTAAAAAAATAGTATATCCCAATTCCGAGGTGTCTACTGTAGATCCGAACGAAACCAATTGGCAGAGAGTAGGTAAATATTAATAACTAGCTGTTGCCCGCGACTTCGTCCGCGTAGAACTTGTTATCGCCTTAGAAAAAATATTGCAAACAAACTTCTTCCATCTTAAGGGATGATTTCCCAGGCAAAATCTATTCTATATCCTTCGAAGGGTCTCAAATTATCTCTATACCAAATTTCATCTAGGTACATGGGTTTTATCCAAACTTTCACCCCCTATTTCATCCCCTTAGGGGATGATTTTCGAGATAAAAACTATCTAATGTCATTCTTCGGGACTCAAACTACCTTTATACCAAATTTCGTCTAAACGGGATCCATCCAAATTTACACCCCCCTTGTCACCCCCTTAGGGGATGATTTCCGGGATCAAACCTATTATATGTCCTTCCCCGGAACTCAAACTATTTATATACCAAATTTCATCTAAATCGGTGCAGCGGTTTTAGTAGCTCCATACAAATTTCCACCCCCAATTTCAGCCCCTCAGATATAAAAACTACCCTATGTCCTTCCCCAGGGCTCAAACTATCTGTATACCAAATTTTATCTAAATCGGTTCAGCGGTTTAGGCGTGAAGAGGTAACAGACAGACAGACAGACACATTTCGCATTTATAATATTAGTATGGATAGTATGGATTCTTTCCGCTGGTCTTCCAAATAGAGATGTAGCTAGACTCACTTCAAAAAAAAAAAGAACGAAAAACTCATTCAAATATCTCAAAAAATTACGAAGCTACAACCGTTTTAATGTCGCTTATTAGAGTGAGAAAACGATCAGGGGCCGTGACGTCACGATCCTCGAGCGTCATAGTAAAAAAAACAATCGTTTCATTATAAAGATGCGTTTTGCGGAAAAGAGACACAACAAACCCCCTCTTGCAACTTTGGACACTTATAACTTAGATATTTATCTTGCGTTGTTATTTTTCGAGAAAATATAACATTATGTTTTGATTATTTTATTTAGTGTATACATCCATATTTTCGATAAGATAAGAAAAAAACGAAAATTTCTTTATTGTCAGAACTGTGTACAGTACATTTAGTTGTTTTGGGTAAAATAAAGTCCAACAGCTTGCCCATTTCGGACGTACAATATTAAACTTAAAGCTAGTCAAATATGTATACTAAAACAATAACAACAATAGTATTATTTATAACCATATTTACACATAAAATATTCATTTAGATCTATCCGACATCCGTTCTCCATTCTTTTAAACCACGAACTTCGGAATTCAAAAATATTCGGGTATCTCTATCTCTATCGCACTAACAAGTGACAGGAATGCAGATATTTATACGAACTTCGAGTTTCAGTTTTCGTGGTTTGGCTGAATACGCAAAGAGCGCGCGCGCGTGCCATTCAAAAAAACCAAATATATATTGTTCGAATTTGTTGATACATTTGCGCATATAAGTTCGCATATCAAAATCGATTCATTTTATATTTGCTTTTGGTACCTATGTGTCTCGTCAAGGTATATCGTAGACGGGATTAAAATTATTAATAGGTGAAAGCAATTCCGCCATTTTGTCCGTAGTATTTCATATTAGTCTGTGATTTTGACGTTTATTTTAGCTGACAGATGTGGCGGCGATATACTTTAAGAATAATAACTGAAAAATTAAATGAAGTCGTATATTACGGAAAATTAATTAATCGTCGCAGTTGGATAAAAACTATCCTAAGTTACAGCTAGAATAATAATGTACCTATAAAAAATGTTTTATATTTTTCCGTTCATGGGATGCTGAGAACATTCGTATCAACACAAAGCTTAGTTTCAAACTGGCTGATTCTTTTTTTAATTTAGAGATTTATTATAAGTGGAGATTATAAAATACTCTTTGGTTGCACGCGGCGTTTTTTTATTTTATATACTGAATCATTTTTTTTTGATTCATTTCACATAATGGTTATACAGGTGGTCTTAAAATAAAGTATGGTATCACATCATGTACTCTGTTGGCCGCAGCAAATAAATCAGTTTTTCAACAATTTTATGAAATTTAATTTCAAGTTGTCTTATTATAAATTGGAAATTGGGCGAAACAAACACGGCATCTCGCGATCGACCTCTTCACACACGAGCTCCCGTTAAAAGTGCTGATTGCATATTTAGTGGTTGCAGCAATACACCATAAGTACCTATTATCAATTATGACACTGAACTGATACCAACTGAACATTTTGACTCATTCGGCATATCAAAGATTATGATTTTATACATTCTGACACTCGATCGTTCTAACACTTGCACTTTGAAACAATTTGTATATTAGATACTGGCTCGTTCTGACAAATTATCTTTATGAATAGTAATGTAAATAACAATCGTTTTTTCAAACAATCGTATTATATGTCTGTTGTGCATTTTGACACTCGTATTATTTAGCACTTAGGTTCGAACTATTTGGACATTCAGTCATACGAACAGCCATGACCCGGAAGAGATCACGCAGGAGGGAAATGGCTGCGTTCATAAATCGCTGGACAATATTATTATAATTAATCTTCTATTATGAACTACGCTAATTGTCCCTTCTTGTGTTTAACTAAAGTTTTTATTATTATTATTATTTTGAATGTTATCCACCGTGAACTCACTCGACGGTTCTATCGGAAGACCAGCGCTGGCAGCAATGCCAGCATTATGCTGAGATAGAACCGTTTCGTGACAAACGCTGTGTGTTGTTTGTCCCGAATAAATGTTTATTTTTTTCTTTCTTTATTTCTTTCATATACATCTATTTTAATTAAATGTCAAAATTTAATTAATATAACTTGAATTTTAATAAATTACTTAATTATGAATATTGCAGACTTCTGGAAGAAGAAGGTTCAAGAATACAGCGAATGGTTAGAAGAAGATATGCAGTATCGCACAGACGAATCCAAGAGGATTGGGAAAGCAAAGACAGCTGAAAGTATGTTTGGCGCTGAGGGTTCTTTCAGGAAACTACAATTTGACTGAATTAATATCCATTATTAAACGGATTTTTAAATTATAGATTGGATGTTTTTAAATTTATTTCCAGATTGTGATGGGGCGCTATGTCGGGTAACCTCCTCGAGTGTCTGGACTCTACCGATTCCTCTTGATTCGGTTGATCCGCAGGGATGGGTAGTGTCTTGGCCGGTGTGCCCTGGAGGCAACGGCAAGTGATAATTTAGTGAACCCTAAATTATCGCTTGCTGGTGCTACCAATAACCCGACACGGGGGGGTCGGGGGGTTCCGCCCAGGGAATCGCAAGATTCCCCAGGTGCGGCTTGAGGGAGAGGCCATTGCCTCTATATTAAATAACGGACCCGGAACCCTGACAAATCCTTTGCTCAGAGGATTCATGTTAGGCGCGGGGGCTGCGACCGTCAGGCCAGGGCTGAGTCGTGGCTGCGAGGGAGAAAACCTCTATAAAAAGTTACAAGGGGACCTGAGAGGGTGAATCCGAGGTATATCACCCTCTCCCGGCGTAGAGGTCCTTTGGTCGGGTCGGGAAGCGTGTGGTGTCGCTCTGCACGCTAACGACGGGAGGGGGGCTTTTGCCTCAGTAGTGAGGGCAGCTGCGGCTGTTGCCGAGGGGCGTCGTGGTGAAATGTTCGCGATCCCATGTCGCCCCTGCTACACGGCAGAGAGGGCATACCTTGGTGGTTTTAGACGGTAGTCCGGGGGGTTGCCGGGAGCCCGTCATACCCATCCTAGTTCCTCGGCTAGGTGGGATGCGTAAAGGCATTTCCCCAAGTAAAAAAAAAAAAGGTTAATTTATGATAAGCTTGACAGGAAATGGACTCTTCATTACTAATATTTTTAAAGCTAGCCCATCTGCATTTAATTGAGCCTATCTGAATGTAACTTCCAACTGCTAATTTTCCCTATTTCTTGTCAAATACGGTCAACCTAAATTTGAGAAATGGAATCTTATATTGTGAATGGCTTTATGGTTAAAACATTTTTAAGTTTTTGGTAAAAAAACCCCTACCGCCTATTACACGCTCCTGTTAAACAAGGAGTTGCCTTTAGAATTCATATAAACAAAATTATTTAACCTTTCAATGAGCTAGAAATATATGCACTTGGTTATTTGTACAAAGGTTCTATCGACGGGTTGTGTAGTAATCTCTTATTACTTACACTGGCTACTCTCTTGTTGCGGATGGGGAAAGAGCGTCCTTGCCACTTTACCTTCCTAACTAACCTATGGATTTATGACCCAAAGAATGAAGTTACCAGCGTTTCCAACCTAGCGGTCTGTTTTGAGAAGAAACACCAAACAAACTCGACAGACATCTTTTAGTAATAATTTATTGGAACATATCATGTTCTTAACTTACATGGTCAAACTCCTACGACCATTCTATAGCGAGAATCTGTAGGTAATGCCAAAACAACCCGTTCATTACATGTGAAACATTTAACCCTAATCATACCCCAAATGTAGAGTATTATTCCACTCACGACAACAAGATATCCAATTGGACTTGATGGACTGCTTCGCCTGCCATAAAGCCAAGAATCATTTCATCTTTCTGAAACAACCCTGCCAGGATATCGCTATATCATAAATAGAACTATAACCCTTTGATGATAAAAAGTAATTAATCGTTACACCTTAATGTTTCACATATAATAAAATGCGGAACTCAGCACCACCTTGCCCAACCCTACTCTCAATGCGAACTTAGTTACCCACAATAGTTATTTAAACCTCCGTTTGATAATTCTATAGCGAGAATCTACAGGTAATGCCAAAACAACTCGTTCATTACATGTGGAATATTTGTCCCAAATCGTACCCCAAATGTAGAGTATTATTCCACTCATGACAATAAGATACCCAATTGGACTTGATGGACTGCTTCGCCTGTCATAAAGCCCAGAATCATTTCATCTTTCTGAAACAACCCTGCCAGGATATCCCTATATCATAAATAGAACTATAACCCTTTGATGATAATAAGTAATTAATCGTTACATCTTAATGTTTCGCATATAATAAAATGCGGAACTCAGCACCATCCTATCCAACGCTACTCCCAACGCGAACTCAGTTACCCACAATAGTAATTTAAACCTGCGTTTGATTTTATTGGAAGAGTAGACCTATATTTCAGCTATTTAGACCTACAGTATATAATTCCCAATGCCCTTAATACAGTGTATGCATTTACTCCTACGTCTACCCCGTCAATTCCTATTCTGCTTATTTCTTGAACCATACCTTAGTTCAAGAAATAAGAATGTATCCCTATTCTATCTGTAAGTAGTTCAGCCGGCGATACTGAGACAGCAACCTAACGGCCTGTGTCATTGTCTCCCCTCACTGCGCCCGCAGGCTAGATGGAATACAGTGAGTAAGACGGCCCTATTGTGTATTTAGTGTAGCCCACTTCTCGAGTACTACAGGACTTCGGCGAGCGGAGTATCCTCCTGTGCCAACCTGTGGCCACGCCTTAGAACGTAGAGGAGTCTCGATCCACGTAAGAGAGTCGTGGCTGCCTCTTGGTCAATATAAAAGAGACATCAGATCCTCTCGTTTAATCTGATTACGCACTTCAAACTCCACCTTACTCTCATTTGGCACCGGCAGGTGAGACCAAGGTGTTAGGCTATAACTGCTTACAGTGTTTGCCTAGACTGGGATCTGGCTTTCGTAATAATAAAAATGTTAAACTACCTTAAACACTATTCCAGTACCCAGAAACATAACTCGACATTATGAAGTTATTTCTCTCCACAATGGCCAGCCACGCTCCAAGGCCTGTTATAAGATTCACAAATTAAGCACTCAACATTTCAAGAGAAATCCTCACCAATAAAACTATAATGAACACCCGTTAAAACAAACTCTTAAAATCTAAGCCAGAGTCCCAATCAGTTTGAACGATGATACTTGAATGAATGCCCGGGCAATTTTCTCTGACCAAGAAACCCACCGTTATGGAAGGCAAATCCGACTGCCTGATTGGTCCACGACATCACGCGGTAGCAGTGACGTAACCCAATCAGAGAACAGCTTAATATTCGCGCCACTAAATTTACCAATCATGGTATCAAAGTGTTGTCATTATTACGAATTCGGAGTTACCAATCTACAAAGTGAGATCTAAAATAGTTAAAATGTGTTTACACGACCCAGAAAAGTAATCTTATAAAATTAAACATCTCAACTATGTTCCTTCTAAAACCGCAAGCAATTGATTGGTAAAAATACTGAAATCTAACAATCAATCTCTTCAAACTCTTCGGCAATCAGGTTGAAATTTGATAGTTGTATTAGCGCGCTAGGCCCGCCATGCATAAACACGTGATGTCGACCGCCTTATGACAAAAGGTCGTATCGCTCTTTTTATGTAGCTCCTTATGCTGAAGCTATTAAGGTTGAAATTTGTATGTCCTTATGCTTGAGACATGATAAATTGCCAGAGTAGAAATATTAGTTGGGTATCCATATTTTCAATGATTATTAAAACTCTAGTATTATATTGCAACTTGTGAACCCTTCTACCCGCTATCATTGTGTTGGATGAACTTGTACATTAATATTCTTAGATGAAATTAGTTTCTGACATTGAATATTTGTGGAAGAACCTATGTCAAGTGTGTGTCGACGTTCCCCGGCCGATATAAAGATGATGGTGACTGCCTATTTACACTAGCGAATGCTAGCTTAATTGATTTCCTTCTCCCCTATGATTAATAAGTAAATTTTCTAACTTTGGGTATGAAATAAAGGTTTGTTTTCATAATTTAATAAATGTATTATAAAAATTCAGAAATCCGCTAGCGAGCATGCCCATTCCGTTACAGCAGAATAAGTAATAGTACTACGTACAGAAGGTTCTCTATTAACAAATTCCCTGTTTATGTACGCCAAACTAGCCTAAATGTGGTCAACTGCATCCCTGTCACTCGAGTATTGTTAGTGCGATAGAGATAGAGATACCCGTATATTTTCAAATTCCAAAGTTCGTGGTTATAGCTCAGGAATCGAAACTACACCCCGTAAGCCGCGTCCGCTGCGCCATGTTTTCGTGGTTTTTAAACGTCAAACATGTTTTGCCAATCAAAACAAAACCCTATTTGTATGCCGAACCTGACGGAAAACATGTTAGATGTTTAAAAACATGGAAAATATTGTTGCAGCGGACCCAGCTGTAGATAGACACTAAATAAAATAATCATAATGTACTCTCTCGAAAAAAGTATAATAGAGAAAAAATCAACGCAAGAGGTTATATATAGGTCAAATCACTAAGTTCCAAAGTTTTATGTTAAAACGGTTTTGAGATATTTGAATGGGATTTTCGTCATCTTCTATCTATCTATACCTACATATAAATGCCTATGTCCTGACTGACTCATCCACTCACTCATCAACGCACAGCCGAAACTACTGGGGCTATAGAGTTGAAATTTACACCAGAACTACCTTTTACAACAAAGGCAACGGATAAGACGGGATTTTTGGAAATCCTACTCCTAAAGGGGTCAAATAGGGGTGCAAAGTTTGTATGGGGGAATCTTTATTATTTAAGCAAGAGACTCAATACGTTATAGAAAGCTTACTTATTAAAATACAAATAAAGTCCTGTCAGCGTTTTGGCCTCTTAGGGGGTTGAAAAGGGTTGCAAAGTTTGTATGAGCGAAACTTCTTTTTGAGATAGAAGCTTAAAAGTTTGTAGAAAGATTACTTATTACAATACAAATAAAAAAATAGCGTTTTGGAAAATTCCACCCTTAAGGGTATGAAAAAGGGGTACAATGTTGGTAAAGGGGATTTTTTTGAGCTAGAATCTCAAACCTTTTTAAAAGATTATACATAATAAAATAAAATAAAATACTTTCAGCGTTTTAGAAAATTTCACCCCTTAGGGGTGTAGAAGGGGGTGCAATTTTTGTAAATATATTTTTTTAGCAAGCGACAAACCTTTGTTGAAAGATTACATATTACAATACAAATAAAGAACTTTCAGCGTTTTGGAAAATTCCACCCCTAAGGGTGATTAAAACGGGTGAAAATGTGTATGCAGGAAACTTTTTTTTTGAGCTAGAAACTTGAAATTGTGTAGAAAGATTATTTATTAGAATACAAATAAATAGGTAAATTACTTTCAGTGGTTTGAAAATTCCCGCCCGCTAAGAGGGGGATAAAGAGGTGCAATGTTTGTATAAGAAAACTTTTTTTAGGTAGACACTTAAAACTCTGTAGAAAGATTAAGTACCTACTTATTAAAATACAAAAAAATACCTACTGCCAGCGTTTTGGAAAATTTCACCCCTGAAGGGGTGCAAGGTTCGTATGGGAAACACTTTTTCTTAGCTAGAGACTTCATTTTTAAATTTTCCCTGAAAAGCGTTCAAAGTTTGTAACTTCGATCTTAGCCTGTTTAGCCTAAAAAACTTATTTTAGCATTTTTTATTTTATTATAAGGGTGTTCAAAGTTTGTATGGAGAGCAAGATATTTTTAAAGTAAGGGATTTGTAACTTCGGTTTTAGACTGTTTGCTAAAATACTACAAAACTTATTTCAGCGTTTTTTTAATTCATCGCCTAAGAAGCTTAAAAGGGGATTCGAACTTTGTATAGCTCTAAGACATTTTTAAAGTAAGAAATTTGTAACTACGGTTTCAGACTGTTTACTATGAGGGTTCAAAGAGGGTTCTTAGTTTATATAGAGAGCAAGAGATTTTGAAAGTAAGAGATTTGTAACCTCGGTTTTAGATTCTTTTCTAAAAGACTAGGTACAAAATTAATTTCAATGTTTTTTTTTAATTAATTCCTTTAACAAACATTTAGACGATACCATGTTATACGCGGACGAAGTCGCGGGAAACAGCTAGTATGGAAATATGTCAGTTGGATCTACCTAACGCGCGTTCAAAACGTTACGTGATTACCCCTCAGTTGTGCAAATATTTATCTTTATACCAGTCGTAATATTGTGCGAGTATTAGTATCAACATCAATTGATACAAAGCATTAAATAATCTTTTTCGTGTATTTAGTACCAGACCGCGATAGATAAGTAAGTACGAGATAACGGTTTACTGAGTCCGGTGTCTTTCAAAACACGTTTACTTGATTCTGGTAGCTAATTCAGCAATATGTCTGTGCGATCTCTGTCCCCCGTGCTCGCAGAAAAGGCCAAAAAGGAACTAAATGAAGATCCACAGAGGTTACCCAGTGACTTGCAGCATTTAAAGGATTGGATCGCCAAGCAACCCCATCTTAACGCTAGAACAGGTGAAGTCAAAAGATATGTCATCATATTTAGTACCATATATCTTAATAAATCAATTAAGTGAGCGTGATAGTAAATTCGAGCAAATAAGAATAGCATTTATCCCATGATAAGGCCATACAATTTTTGACGTTAAAGATTGATATGAAAATCCCAATAATTTAGGAATAAATTTGACTTGAGTTAATCTGGAACACGTGAGCTTTTTACCACTGTGAATATTTTAAACCAAGTGGGGATACCTGGGGCTTAGCCCACAAATTAAGTTGTTGTTAGTTTAGTAAACCTTAGTTTGGCAAAACATATGTATTTAATCAATAATCATTACCATTAGTCAACGATAGCTTGCACCACCGTGCACGTATCTTATGCACACTTATAAGCGTCGGTGATGCCTGATAAAGATGCATTGACATCAAAGTGATTTTGATTATTTCCAGATGATCAATGGCTGACTACATTTTTACGGGCATGCAAGTTCAGTTTGGAGCGGGCAAAGCAGAAAATAGACTTGTACTATTCCGTACGTACCACGGCACCTGACTTGTTCCAGCTCACTCCAAAAAATCCGCGATTTTGGGAAATATTGGAGACTGGGTAAATGCATCAATTAGATAAATTTATTGTAGCGCTACATTACACATACTCTAGCAAAATACGGTTTTGAAAACCATTAATTTATACTAGCGTTTTTTTTCTTTACATCATTTTAAAACATTATTCTAAGATGCTTTTTTTCAAGAATCCAACAAACTTTCCATCCGGATGTATTTATATAGATTTAAATAAAAAACTAATTGTTTTTTTTAATTATTTATCTTGAATATTATAAAGCAGATGTAAATGAACCAAAATAAAGATAAAACCATTTATTCATATTTTTTCTGACTTTTCAGAAGCTAGTTAAGTTATATTTTTTTTGATTTTTGAAATTTTGTTGGATTTTGTCGCTAGGTAGGTAACTATTTAATTGATAATGTATCCATTACAAAGAAAAAAAGCTTTTATAAATTATTTCCAAATTTGTCATTTTTTCCATACAAGTTGTCAGTTCATTGCCTGGACTAACAGGCCTACACTGAAATTAAAAGAGTTTCGTATTTGTAACTTAATGGTTAATGATTTTACAGGGCATTTCTCCCTTTACCAACAATTGCAGCTCCTGGTAGCCCTAAGGTATCAATCATCCGTCCAGGAAGATATGACCCAGACAATTTTTCCATATCGGACGTAATTTCGGTTTCAAATACGTTAGAGAAGGTAATGCCTAAACCTACATTAAAAAAATATGACGCTTAAGACTGAATGGTATGGATCTTATTTAGATGATTTTGTGTCACGTTGCAGATCATGTATATGGAAGATGATGATGCTGTAGTATCAGGGGTGATGATTGTACTTGACTTAGAAGGAGTAACTATGGGACATTTTTTGCAAATGACACCTCAGCAAATGAAAAAGATGACAGTTGTTGGACAGGTACTGTATTATAGTTCCCCTAAAATTCTAACCTAAAATAAAACTTATGAAAAATTGTTTATTAATTTAAATTTCCAGGATGCAACACCATTCCGTATGAAAGGGGTTCACTATTTGAATACTCCAACAGGGTTTGAGACAATTTTCAACGCAATGAAATCGCTGCTTAATGAAAAAAACAGAAGCAGAGTAAGTGTAGTGTAAAAAAAATGTTTTACACATATAATTTAATAAAAATGCATGAAGTACCTCTTAAATTATTTCCATTTCGCAGTTGTATGTCCATAACAAAAATTATGAAGCGATGTACGAGCAGATTCCAAAGCATGTTTTAACAACGGAGTATGGTGGAAACGCAGGATCAGAAAAGGATATTATAGGTGAATATACATCTATTTTAATTAAATGTTAGAATATAACTTGAAGCGCGGCTGGTCCACGCCTCAGGTGACCCCAGAGCTGGCGCATACCTTTCCCAAAGGATCGCTCTAGCGGGCCAAAGAGGAAATGCCGCCAGCGTCATGGGGTCCATGCCGCAGGCAGAACTTTTAGACGGGCTAATTTTTTTGTAATTAGGTTTTAATTTTTCTATTTGTTGTTGAGTATTAAATGTTTTTAATTTAATTTGAGTCACCATATAAAATGATTACTTGTGAATTTTAATAAATAACTTAATTATGAATATTGCAGACTTCTGGAAGAAGAAGGTTCAAGAATACAGCGAATGGTTAGAAGAAGATATGCAGTATCGCACAGACGAATCCAAGAGGATTGGGAAAGCAAAGACAGCTGAAAGTATGTTTGGCGCTGAGGGTTCTTTCAGGCAACTACAATTGGACTGAATTAATATATTTTATTAAAAGGTTTTTTAAATTATCGATTGGATGTTTTTTAATTTATTTCCAGCCGTTCCATTAAACGATTAACCAATAAATCTACTGATATGATGAATTTTTGCTTTACCTATGTTATGAAAGGTAAACATCGAATACAAGCATTTATTTAATTAATTCATATCATGTATTTGTCTCTCAGTCATGTCATATTATATAGATTTTTAATAAAAATGGGCTAAAGGTGAGACGATAAGCTAACTACATATATACCACAACTGGAAATAAACACGTGGACGACACACGACCATTTAAAATAAATACTACGATTCTAGTACCACAGGTACGAGTATCTCTGAAGACTTAAGGAGTAAAAATTGGCGACATGGAATAAGATACATTTCTGTTATGACTTAATTATAATTTCCTTATGACCGTCATAATCATAACATAATACTAGTAGGTAAGTAAATAACCAACCACGTAAAACGATCAATTCTTATATCATTTAGTTAGGAGTTTAAGATACATTATCAAGAAATAATCACCCAGATAAAAAAATCGTGACAGATTAATAATAATTCGAACTGGTGCTTAAGTAAGTATTCAGTATTTTGTTTTTAACGATGCCTGTTCGACCGCTATCTCCGGAACTGGTGGCAAAAGCACGCCTAGAATTAAATGAAGACCCTAAAAAACTTGAAGATGGAATACAACATCTCAAAGAATGGATTGCCAAGCAGCCACACTTACGCGCAAGAACAGGTTAGTGTAGTAGTTAGGTAAAAAAACAGACGGACTTCAAAGAACGTGCAACATTTAGATCTATTCTTGTAGGGTTGCCAAAAGTGAATAAGCTAATTTTGTTTATTAGTTTTACAAATCACATTCTTTCTTTTAATATCGTCCCCATTTTAGTGATAATAGACGACGTAGCCTAACACTGCGTTTTGGTTGTAGCAGGTTAAACGCCGCATCGTATTTTTTATACGAAAATTTTAAGTAAAGCATGTCGCTGGAGTCGTTTTCAATATTTCTGGAAAATAGGGAGCATTAATGCATTGTTCTGGATTTAAATTACTAAACTATAATAACTTGACTTTAAAATAGGGAATATAATACTTTAATACCCAAAATAATGCATCAGTGCCGTATTTGGATGCAAGATGTTACTTTGTCAGCACTTAGTAAGTCCACTTACGTAGGAACAAGTCGTCCAAATAACTAACCTGTTTAATTTTTTTTCTATATTATATGTGGTAAGTCAGTGCTTGCATTTATATCTCTAAATTTATCATTCAGTAAAGTGAATAAACTTTTAAGTTTTTGTACTACAAAAGTCTTCGTCGTATAGTTTTAGCCTGAAACAAGACAAATGAGTAAAAATACATTTATTAAAATTGAATTGAATACGTTTCGGTTTGCTTACCTATCTTTCCACCAAATCTTTCTTTTTAGGGTTCCAGACCAATAAGGTAAAAACGGAACCCTTATGGTGTGACTCCGTCCGTCCTTCTGTCTGTCTGTCTGTCTGTCACAAAGTTAAATATCTCAGGAACTACTAATGCTACCAATTTGAAATCTGGAATAGTTGTAAACAAAGCTAATCCACGTGTATGGAAAATGAAAAAAATAAGAAATATTTTTAATATCTTTACGGACGGATAAGAGGGGGGCAAAAATTTTAAGTCTAGTTAGTAGGCCAAGTGGGGTATCATATGAAAGAGCTTGAATTGCACATTCTAAAACAGTTTTTTTTTTCTATAATGGTAAAATTTTGATTTACAAAGGAAAAAGTAGAAAAAAATAAAGTTTTTTTTTGCAGTGGGTTATTGACAATCGGTACAATACTCCGTTGTAACACAATGTTCCGTTTTTTACTCGTATCATGTGGTTTGGTATCATAATTAGCTGAAGTATTTTTCAGTAATCATACGTATACCATTATTTATAGTAACATTTTATATTTTTAAGACGATCAATGGCTGGCTGCTTTCTTGAGAGGATGTAAATTTAGTCAAGAGCGTGCTAAGGAAAAAATTGACCTCATTTACTCTCTGAGAACTACCGCACCTGAACTTTACCGTATAAACCATAGACATCCCAAATTCAAAGAGATTTTAAATCTAGGGTGAGCATTTTAACATTTTTAACATCTATGATATGTTTTTATTTTTATATGAAATGAAAAATACGCAAAAATTATATCTATATATTTCAGGTCAGGTCTGGTTTTACCCAAGTCATCGAACACCACGGAACCAAGAGTAGTATTAATAAGGCCTGGTGCATATGATCCTGCCAAGTATTCCATTCTTGATGTTATGTCAGTTATGAGCACCATAATGAGGGCAAGTATAAATAAGTATATCTATACCAGTGGCATGGTTCGAACATATACTTAGGCATGCCGCAGCTAATTAGGGCATTTTTTGTCATAACATGAAAGATGAGAAAAGCCGGTAGGAAATAAGTTCTTTGGACGCCACTGATATACTTGTACATAACAACAACAACTACACAACTACTAATGTGCCGATGGAAAGTTTCCTAAATTGCGTAGTTTTTCTGCAATTTAACATTGGAAAATTTCGGGAATTGAAACTTTCCATTATAAAAATGGAAATTTCCTTTATTTCTTGTGAAACTTTCTAGAAATTTCCGAGAACTTTTCCAACTTTTTGGTAACTTTCCGCAATTTGTACATCAGTACCTATACACTACATTTGTCATTTAGCGCTCGGTCGAGCATTAATAGCTCGCGCTGAGATATAGCCCAGTCAGTCATCCTTGTACAGGATACTTACTAAAATTTCAACGGATACAATTTCCAGATAATGTACGTGGATGACGATACGTTCGTGGTGGCCGGGGGAGTGAATGTAATGGATCTAAAAGATGCGACGATGGCGCACGCGGCACAGGCCTCGCCAGCTCTGATGAAAAAAATGGCTGTCATTGGTCAGGTACCTAACAGGTTTCTTGCTTTTAAAGTTAGATCGCCTTTCTGTTTCTATGTCAGTCCCTCGTGCTCACAGATTACAGGGCTCGTGCTTGAGGATTACTGTCAAAAGTTTAGATGCGCATAATCTACGTCCTATCGAGAATGTTCGATGTACTTACCTCCGTACATCTGCCTAGTTTTACACGGGCAGCCTTTTCTCAATTTCTTTTGTGTTACCGCAAAGTGTAAAAGAAGTGTAAAGCACGACCAGTATTTTTTTAAATGAAATAAATAAATTCATATTTGCGGACAATTTTACACAAATCGACTTAGACCGAAGCTTGTACTATGGGTACTAGGCAACGATTAACATACTTATATAGATAAATAAATACTTAAATACATAGAAAACATCCATGACTCAGGAACAAGTAATCGTGCTCATCGCACAAATAAATGCCCTTACCGGGATTCGAACCCAGGACCTCTAGCTGCGTAGGCAGGGTCACTACCAACTAGGCTAAACTGGTCGTCGATTTGAAAGCAGAATTAAGGGTATTTATTTGTATTTCAGGACGCTGCCCCTACCCGCATGAAAGGCTCGCATTATCTGAACACACCACCGGGATTCGAGACGTTACTCAACATCGGTAAATCATTCCTCAACGAAAAAAACAAAAATAGGGTACGTTAAGTATGTTAAAGTAGCTAAGATTTGTTTTTTGTATGGATTATTTTGTGAGCCCTTGATTTTTTTAAATTAGTTGCATTATAATGTGAGTGTTACTCACCTCGCTGCACAGGGGAAAATATACCTGATTGGGTTTGACAAAAATGAGTGAGGATTGTTAGAAGACTGTTTTTTTTTTTTGTTATACTACGACGGTGGCAAACAAGCTTACGGCCTGCCTGATGTTAAGCTGGTACCGTCGCCTATGGACACTTGTGACTCCAGAAGAATCACAAGCGCGTTGCCGACCCTTTATTCACTTGAGGATTCGCTGTGTTGGCAGATAGAGACATGCAGGTCCCTCACTTCCAACACAGCGCATCCTAAGGAGCTCTGGCGACCCTACTCACCACCAGGAACACAACACCACATGCTTCATAGCATGCAATAATCTAGCAACACTACAAATCAGTGGTGCTATTATGGCTGCGGTCTTCTGTAAGGTGGAGGTACTTCCCCAGTTGGGCTGCTCCACATACGAGCGAGATTACATTCCGCTGTGCCCTACCTCTCTTAGAAGTTCTAGCCGCCCGAAGAGCCTAAAACTCAGCGTAATAACTGGTGTCATGTACTTAAAGGTGCCTCACGGCTATGCGACATGAAGGGAAAGTACCTTTATTATTGACGATACGATATTTTGCTCTTTGAAGACTTTAATTATTTATAAAAACAAGTAATACTGAATTCAATGATAAAAAAATGCACTGAACTTATTTTTATAAATAAAATAATGTTTCTAAAGAGCAAAATATCCCATCTGATATCCTGTATTCTACCAACCGGGGTCAACTTCAGCATGGCTTCCAAAGCGCGAAGTCACATCACCCATACGCCATACTGCATCAGACGTGAAGTCGAATCGTTTATTTTTCAGTTACACGTGCACAATAATGATTTCGAAACGCTGTACAAGCACGTGCCTCAAGAAGTTCTGCCCGCGGAGTACGGAGGGCAAGGAGGCTCTTTACAGGAAATTATAGGTTAGTTTCAAGTTATTCGATTAATGCAAGTCCCACAGATATTTAGATGCTTTACTAATATAAGCAGAAGCGACTGTCGGGCCGTAGCCAGAGTTGAATTTAAGATAGGGCAGCCGTAATTACAGGTAGGGCACAAGTCAAAACTTAACTTGATCTAATATGTGTGAAGCAGTTTCTTAAGGTAGGGCAATGGTAATTTAAGGTAGGGCATTGCCCCATAATGCTCCCCCCCCCTAGCTACGGCCCTGAGCGTCTGCCAACAAAGTTCAAATTTCCGATCAACGGAAACTTAGTTTTACATTCTCGTGAAAGTTTACGGAAATATCTGAGAACTTTACTGTTATTTTGCGAATGTTCCGCAACTCGTACATTGTTAGTTGGAATTAATCATACACATTATTTTTTTAAAGATTACTGGCACAAAAAGGTAGAAGAGTACAGCGACTGGCTCGACGAGGACCTGCAGTACGGGACCGACGAGGCCAAACGGCCCGGCAAGCCCAAGACTGCCGCAGACATGTTTGGAATCGATGGATCCTTCAGGCAACTGCAATTCGATTAAACAATTCGTATATTCTGTACCAATAATACGAGCAGTTGTTTCATTTTATGTCAATATTTCACTAAGACTGCACCTATATCCATTGAGTTCTTATAAATTACGTAGAGTCGTAGCTGTCAAACCTGTCAAAATAATAGTCATCGTCCAGTTTTATTCTAGTAGAAGCGCAATCCATCAATTTAAAACCATGATTGTAAAAACATTACACTCCTTTGCGTTGGGCAGCCGTGTAAAAATAAATAAGTTTCTGTCAAAAATTTCATTTTTGGTACAAGCTTTTACTGCCGACTGTACTTTTCTGCATTCCATCATCAAATACTCATTGAGACGATTCTAAAGAGCCCAAACTCGATGGGGTTGGTCGTTTTATTGCGGAGTTCCAATGGCCACCTTCCAGCTCCAGCATCAGATCAGCTCCAAGTCATCATAATATCATGCGATATACATATGCTTGCAAAATTTCAGCTCAATTGGATGACGGGAAGTGACTGAAAAATGGACATAGACAAGAAAATGACAAGCTTTTATTCAAAACTAGCTGTTGCCCGCGACTTCGTCCGCGTATAACATGTTATCGTCTAAAAGTTTGTTTAAGGAATGAATTATAAACAAACATTGAAATTAGTTTTGTGCCTAGTCTTTTAGTCTAAAACCGAAGTTACCAATCTCTTACTTTCAAAATGTCTTGCACTCTACTATACACACTTAGAACCCCCTTTGAACCCTCATAGTAAACAGGCTGAAACCGCAGTTACAAATTTCTTACTTTAAAAATGTCTTGCTCTATATTATACAAACTTCGAACCCCGTTTTAACCTTCTTAGGCGATGAATTAAAAAAAACGCAGAATTAAGTTTTGTAGTAAGTATTTTAGCATGTTTGTTTTGTCTAAAACCGAAGTTACAAATCCCTTACTTTAAAAATGTCTTGCTCTCCATACAAACTTTGAATGCCCTTATAATCCCTTTGGGGGAAGAATTTCAAAAAACGCTGAAATAATTTTGGTAGTCTAAACAGGCTAAGATCGAAGTTTTTTTTTAGTATAAATTATTTTAATAGTTTAAAACATATTTAAAATTTGTAACACAAATAGTTGTTCAAGCAGCACAATAATAAGTTATTGTGCTTAGGCACTTAAATAAATCTACTTAACTACTAGTATATAAGTATACCCTCTCCAAGGTCACAGCCCTTGGGAAGGGTGCCCATAAGGCTTGCCACATTTCCTCGTTGAATTGCAATTCCAATCCGTTGGCCGAGGAAGTAGCCAGCCCTATGGTCAGCCGTATTATCTAAAAAAAATTTCTTTATTTCTTTATAAAGCCTATGGGCGTCAGGACTCCACGGCCCGAGAGTTTCAACCGCGAAGGCCGCAAATAAGTAGGTGTTTGTCAGGCCCGCATATTTGCGGCGCTTCGCGGCTTCTGCCGTTGTTGCCGCCCCGCCCCCCCTCAAAGAAGTTGTGGCTAAATGGGACGGGGCCATGGTGTCCACGCAGGTGGCGTCCCAGATAAGAGGCCGACCCATCCGCCACGGAATGAGTGTCAATCCATCGGGTCTCCTGCCATCGTCACGAGCCAGACCGGGAGGTTCCAGGGCGGCAGGCACGTTTACGCTGGCAAGAGCCCGACGGATGAAGTCATTAAGGCTAGCGTGGCGGGATAAGCGGCCGGCACTCTTTGTGCATGAGAGGCCGTGGTAACCCAAACGGTCCACCTCGACTCCGCAGGGGCAGCGGTGAGGTACTACGATATCCGCGCCTAGACGGAGACCGACAGCCAACCTTAAAGAATTGTTGTCTAGGAGAGTTGCACAGTGAATAGAAGGGTAAGCGTGTAGCCAAAATCCGGATTCGGGTTGCGATAAAGCCAATAAACGGGCTTTTTCAGACCTCGTAGAGGCAGAGTTTAAAAGCCACTCTGATGCCTGGCGGCAAAGAGGTTCATCCCAAGTTCTTTGTACTGCTTTATTTGATGGCAGGGGTTTACCCGGGCAGGCTAGCTGCCACGCATCCTCTGTTTCGTGTAAGTACGCTACCTCAAAATCACGAAGTGAGGGAGTAACGATTTTACCTATAAGTGGTAACGTACTGTGAACAGAGTAATGAAAAGCAGGAAGAACGATGCTGGAAATTTGCCTGATTCCCAGGCCGCCATGTCAGATCAAAGTTATAAATCTCATGTCTTTAACTTTTTTTATTATGTAAGGTAACGGGCCACAAGTTCGTGCTAGTACGTGATTTCGTTAGTTTTGTTTCTGACGCATATAATAAGCAATCCGAATATGTTTTATTTAAAATATACATTTGTAAAAAATCTCTATCATTTAATCTTTCCAAAAAATCTTATTCTAACATTTTGACGACTATACTAATAGAAATATAACGCTGAAAACTCTCAGTCGGCTGAGAACAGCTGTGCGGTATGCGCGAACTTGTTGTAGACGTAAGGTGCTCGCCCCGACTGCTTAAGGGAATTGAAAGGCAAACGGAAGTCCATTTGAAAAAAATCTTTGAACAGTGCTTTGTGGAGTTCCTTAATAGTTGATTTAATAAGAAATAATTGTATATTTAGGTATAGGAGTCCCTTAAAATCGCAATAAATGGACTCACGAACTAGCGATCATTATATTTTTCGTGTCCTATTTCGTGTTACTACCGAATCAAGGACTTTCTAGATACATCCTTGTATCTTTTGTATTTAAATAATACTTGAGAAATTGTAAATGTAAATCTAAAAAACAGATAATGTATTTAATGAGGTTTTCTATGAGCTAAATTCGGTATATGTTTTGTTCACTAGAATTCCCGTAAAACGAGGTTGAACGTGACCTACATTTACAATTTTAAGGTGAATTCGCATATTTACTTGCAGCATATTTTTTTTTATTGCTCGATTTCTGTCCGGTATATTTATGTTTATATATTACATATAGGTTAGTTAATGGTTATTGAACATAATTTAAATGTGATCTAAATTATTAATTGCGGGAATATCCAAGAACTAGTAACACGAAACAAGGGACTACCACTTTTAATACTTTTTCCCAAGTTCGTGACAGAGAAATCTATAGTGGTAGGGTGGTAGGTAAACACAGATCAATCCTAGTAGTACCTAGATAAGGTATGGGAAATGTGTACCCTCGTCTGCTATTTGATATTCTTCTTGAAGAGGTAACATGTACTTCGATAAAATGGAATATTTTTGCCTGGCTACTGGGTATTAATTATTTTTGTGGGATAAATAAAACAGTATAAGATTGTTCTTTAAAAAGTGTGACCCATACAACCTTGACCAGATATTTTTTTTAAGGTAAATCAATCTTATATAATCAATAAATCTAACTAGGTAGATACATTTTACAATATTAAAGACAAGAAGAGAAAGGTAACTTTATACTCTATCAAACAGAAGAGCGTTTACAGATATGTGTCACTTCCCAAAGGTTGTATAGATATTTATCTCAAGTAAACAGTTTTGGTTAATATAAATAGATAACCTATGTGTGACATACTTTCGAAAGGGTGACCCTGTACTATTGGATAAGTTATTTAACCTTACATTTCATTAAAAAATCCTGGAAAAACAACAAAAATCACGGTATTTTAAATTTACCAGAGTTTTACCCAGGCCTTCTATTGAATTATGTCAATATTCATGACTAGCTGTTGCCCGCGACTTCGTCCGCGGAGAACTTTTTATCGTCTTAGAAAATGATTTCTCTCAATACAAAATTTGAACCCTCTTTTAGGGGATAATTAAAAAAAAAGTTGATGTTCATTTTCTAGTTTGTGAACAAACAGTCTAAAACCAAAGTTAAAAATCTCATACTTTAAAAATGCCTTGAAATACTCAAACTTTGAACCAATTTTAACACTCTTAGGGGATGAATTTGGAAAAACTCTGAAATCAGTTTTGTAGTCTTTTAACGTACAGAATAAGACCGAAGTTAAAAATCTCTTACTCACACTTTAAAATTTTATTGCTCGCCATTTAAAATTTGAACCCCCTTTTAAACCCCCTTAGAGGTTGAATTTTTCTAATCGCTGAAAGAACTTTTTTCGTAAACTTTTAAGTCTCTAGCTCAAAAAAAGTGTTGCCCATACAAAGTTTTCTTAACCCCCTTAGGGGTGGAATTTTCTAAAACTCTGAAAGTACTTTATTATTTATTTAATAAGTAACATTTTGAATAGTTTTAAGTCTAGTAAAAAATAAAGTTTTTCCCACACAACACTGGCTACCCTTCTTAAGGATCTTAAGGATCCCCTTAGGGATGGAGTTTTCTAAAACGCTGAAAGTTCTTTTTTAGTATTCTAATAATCTTTTTGCAAAGTTTTAAGTTTAACTCAAAAAAAAGTGTTGCCCATGCAAAGCTTGCTCTCCTTTTTAACCCTATTAGGGGTAGAATTTTCTAAAACGATTTGTGTTCTTTTTTTGTATTTTAATAAGTAATCTTTCTACAAAGTTTCAAGTCTCTAACTCAAAAACATAAACTTTCCCTGATAAAAACTTTGCACCCCTTTTTATCCCCCTTAGGGATAGATTTTTTCAAAACGCTGAAAGTCTTTTTTTTTGTATTTTTATAAGTAATCTTTCTACAAAGTTTTAAGTGTCTAGCTCAGAAAAAGTGTTCCCCATACAAACCTTGCACCCTTTTTTAACCCCCTTAGGGAATGATTTTTGTAAAACGCCGAATGTAGTATTTTTCATGTTCTAATAAGTAATTTTTCGTCAAAATTTTAAGTCTCTATTAAAAAAAAAATGTTTTTCCCATACAAACTTTGCACCCTATTTTACCCCCTTAGGGGTGAAATTTACCAAAACGCTGAAAGTACTTTCTTTGTATTTAAATAATCTTTCTACAAAGTTTTAGGACTCTAGCTAAAAAAAATAGTTTCCCACATACAAACTTTGCACCCCTATTTTTAGGGGTAGAATTTTCTAAAACGCTGAAAGTACTTAATTTGTATTCTGATGACTAATCTTTCTACAAAGTTTTAAGTCTCTATTTAAAAAAAATATTGTTTCCCCCATACAAAATTTGCACCCCTATTTTACCCCCTTAGGGGTAGATTTTTTTAAAACACTGAATCTAGGTACTTTATTTGTATTCTAATGAATAATTTCTCTACAAAGTTTTAAGTCTCTATTTAAAAAAAAGTAGTTTTTCCCATACAAACTTTGCACTCTATTTTACCCCTTTAGGGGTAGAATTTTCTAAAACCCTGAAAGTTCTTTATTTGTATTCTAATGACTGATCTTTCTACAAAGTTTTAAGTCTCTATTTAAAAAAAAAATGTTTGCCCCATACAAACATTGCACCCCTATTTTACCCCCGTAGGGGTGGAATTTTCCAAAACGCTGAAAGTGTTTCATTTGTATTCTAATAACTAATTTTTCTACAAAGTTTAAGTCTATAGCTCAAAAAAAAAGGTTCTCCCATACAAACTTTGCACCCCCATTTTACCCCCTTTTAGGGGTAGAATTTTCAAAAATCCCTTTTTATCCCTAGCCCACGTTATAAAAGCAACATACTGTGCAAAAATCAACTCTCTAAGATTAGTAGTTTCGGCTGTGCGTTGATGAGTGAGTGAGTGAGTGATTGAGTGAATAAGTCAGTCAGGACATAGGCATTTATTATGTATAAATAGATAGAAGATAATGAAACTCCCATTCAAATATCTCAAAAAATTATGAAGCTACATCCGTTTTAATGTCGCTTGTTAGAGTGAGAAAACGATGAGGGACTGTGACGTCAATATACTCGAGCGTCATAGTAAAAAACAATCGTTTCATATGAAGGTGCGTTTTGCGGAAAAGGGACAGAACATACCCCCTCTTAAAACTTTGGACTCTTATAACTTAATCATTACCTATATAACCTCTTGCTTTGTTTTTTTCTCCATTTGACTATATTTATTTTAAATTCTTTTTCGAGAAAATACATTATGATTATTTACCATATTTTCGATTCCTGAGCTATAACCACGAACTTCGGAATTCGAAAATATTCGGGTATCTCTATCTCTATCGCACTAACCGTACTCGAGTGACAGGGATGCAAATATATGAACATTGAGTATCGGTTTTCGTGGTAGCGCCGCAGGTACTTTGGCTGAATGCGCCGAGCGCGTGCCATTGTCATTCAAAAAAAACAAATTCGTGTTAATTATATTGTTCAAATTTGTTGATTTCATTTATTGAAATTACGACATAAAACGACATTTGCGCATATAAGTTCTCATATCAGAATCGAATATTTTTTTATGGTTTATATTTTAGCATTTGTCTCGTAAAGGTCTATCGTAGACGGGATTTAAATTATTAATAAGTGAAAGGCAAAGCAATTCCGCCATTTTGACGAAAATTTGACAGTTCTTATAGCTGACAGTTGGAGCAGCGTTTGATTTCAATAAAAATAAATGAAAAATTAAATGAAGTCGTATATTTCGGAAAATTAATTAACTGTCGCAGTCGGATAAAAACTATCCTAAGTTGCAGCTAGAATAATAATGTACCTATATAAAATGTTTCATATTTTTCCGTTCATGGGATGCTGAGAACATTCGAACTGCGCAAAGCTTAGTTTCAAACTGGCTGATTCTTTTTTTAATTTAGAGATTTATTATAAGTGGAGATATTACCTACCTCTTCGATAATCTTGTTCAATACCAAATAACAAATGAGGGTGTATATGCATAAATAAAACGTATCTCCTACTATCAGGTACTCGAAAACTTTATGCCGAAACAGGGGCCACGAACTCACAAACTTAGGAGCAGAGCCAAATTTTATCACGAAATGGGGTTCAAATAAGAGGTTTACAAATAAATTTATAAAAAATACATATTGAAACTAAAACTATATAATTTTTTCATTAAATAATAGCCAAGATATCAATATTCATCACACAAAAGATTTCAAAGCGATATCATGTTCAGTAAAGTCTTAAAAAAAATACGAACTCACAAGAGGCTTAACATGCCGAAACAGTGGACGTTTACCTTAATCTTTCTAAATTTTTTTGAGATTCTAGCTCCAAAAAATCCCCTTTACCAACATTGCACCCCTTTTTCATCCCCTTAGGGGTGGAATTTTCCAAAAAGCTAAAAATGTTTTATTTGTATCGTAATAAGTAATCTTTATAAAAACTTTTAAGCTTATATCTCAAAAAGGAGTTTCCCTCATACAAATTTTGCAACCCTTAGGGGTGGAATTATTCAAAACGCTGAAAATACTTTATTAATATTATTATAATAAGTAATCTTTCTACAAAGTTTTAAGTCTCTTGCTCAAAGAATAAAGTATTTCGCATACAAAATTTGCACCCCTTTCTAACCCCCTTAGGGGCAGAATTTTCCTAAACGTTGGAAGTACTTTATTTGTATTCTAATAAATAATCTTTATACAAAGTTTTAAGTCTATAGCTCAAAAAATAAAGTTTCCCCCATACAAACTTTGCACCCCTATTTAACCCCTTTATGATTTCCAAAAATCCCTTCTTATCCGTTGCCTACGTTGTAAAAGGTAGTTCTGGTGTAAATTTCAACTCTCTAGGCTCAGTATGTCGGCTGTGAGGCGATGAGTGAGTGAGTGAGTCAGTCAGGACATAAGCATTTATATATTTGTTCCCATAAATATATAATTTGAAATTTGAGAAATTGGTTTGGGACGTGATATTTTGGGAAAACTATTTTTCTCAAATTAATCTACTTTATACAAGTTTATTCTAGGAAAGAGGGAATTTGGCGCAAATGGGAAGACAATTTATGAAAGTTTGTTACATAAGTTTCTTAAAATATCACGCCGTTAGCCTGCGAATGTCAAATAACGTTTTGTATGGCAATCGAATACATAATACACCATAAGTTCTCATATCAGAATCGATTAATTTCTTATGCTTTACCTCTTGGTATGTGTTTCGTGAAGGTCTGTCGGAGTCGGGATTTAAATTATTAATAGGTGAAATTAAGGAAAAACTATTCCGCCATTTTGACGTTTCATAAGCTGACAGATGTGGCGGCGATATACTGTAAGAATAATAAGTGAAAAATGAAATGAAGCGAATATTTCGGAAAATTAATTAATTGTCGCAGTCGGATTAAAACTATCCTTAGTTGCAGCTAGAATAATAATGTACCTATATAAAATGTTTCATATTTTTCCGTTCATGGGATGCTGAGAACATTCGTAACAACGCAAAGCTTAGTTTCAAATTGGCTGATTCTTTTTTTAATTTAGAGATTTATTATAAGTGGAGATGGAGATTAACAGTTCTGTTCGTTTCGTATGGAAGTTGTGCTTCAAAATCCCCGTGCCTCCAACCAAATCGACGTTTGCCCTAAGATTTCCCAACTTCATCCACCCGTTCATCTCCACTTATAATAAATCTCTAAATTAAAAAAATAATCAGCCAGTTTGAAACTAAGCTTTCTGTGTTACGAATGTTCTAAGCATCCCATGGACGGAAAAATATGAAACATTTTATATAGGTACATTATTCCAGCTGCAACTTAGGATAGTTTTTATCCGACTGCGACAATTAATTTATTTTCCGTAATATACGACTTCATTTAATTTTTCATTTATTATTCTTAAAGTATATCGCTGCCACATCTGTCAGCTAAAAGAAACGTCAAAATCACAGACTAATAAGAAATACTACGGACAAAATGGCGGAATTGCTTTTCCTTTCTTTCGCCTATTAATAATTTTAATCCCGTCTACGATATACATTGACGAGACACATAGGTACCAAAAGCAAATATAAAATTAATCGATTTTGATATGCGAACTGATATGCGCAAATGTCGAATTAAGGCGTAATTTGTACAAATGTAACAACAAATTCGAACAATATAAACTTGTTTTTTTTTAATGGCACGCGTGCGCTTTCTTTGCGTATTCAGCCAAACCACGAAAACCGAAACTCGAAGTTCGTATATCTGCATTCCTGTCATTTGTTAGTGCGATAGAGATAGAGATACCCGAATATTTTCGAATTCCGAAGTTCGTGGTTTAAAAGAAAATACGGATGTCGGATAGATCTAAATTAATATTTTATGTGTGAATATGGTTTAAATTATTTGGAAATACTATATTGTTGTTATTGTTTTAGTATATTTGACTAGCTTTAAGTTTAATATTGTACGTCCGAAATGGGCAAGCTGTTGGACTTTATTTTACCCAAAACAACTAAATGTACACAGTTCTGACAATAAAGAATTCTTATTTTATCTTATCTTATCGAAAATAGGGATGTAGACACTAAACAAAATAATCATAATGTTGTATTATCTCGAAAAAAAACAACGCAAGAGGCTATATAGGTAATCACTAAGTTATAAGTGTATAAAGTTTTAAGAGGGGGTTTGTTGCGTCTCTTTTCCGCAAAACGCACCTTTATAATGAAACGATTGTTTTTTACTATGACGCTCGAGGATCGTGACGTCACGGTCCCTGATCGTTTTCTCACTCTAACAAGCGACATTAAAACGGTTGTACCATCGTATTTTTTTGGGATATTTCAATGAGTTTTTTGTTTCTTCTTTCTTTTGAAGTGAGTCTACAGCTACACCTCTATTTGGAAGACAAGCGGAAAGAATCCATACTATCCATCCATACTAATAATCCATACTTCCATACTAATATTATAAATGCGAAAGTGTGTCTGTCTGTCTGTCTGTTACCTCTTCACGCCTAAACCGCTGAACCGATTTAGATGAAATTTGGTATACATAAGGGTAGTTTTTATATCTGAGGGGCTGAAATTGGAGGTGGAAATTTGTATGGAGCTACTTAAACCGCTGCACCGATTTAGATGAAATTTAGTATATAAATAGTTTGAGTCCCGGGGAAGGACATATAATATTATAGGTTTCATAAATCATCCCCTAAGGGGGTGAAAATTTGGATGTAATCTTTTTTTATGAAATTTGGTGTAGATATAGGTTAAGTCCTGGGAAACGACATGGGATAGTTTTTACCCCAGAAATCATCCCCTAAGGGGGTGAAATTAGGGGTAAAAATTTGGATGGAACCCATTTTAATACAATTTGGTATAGAGATAGCTTGAGTCCTGGGAAAGGACATAGGATAGTTTTGATTCCGGAAATCACTCCCTAAGGGGGTGAAATGGGGGGTGAAAATTTTGATGAATCCCGTTTAGATGAAATTTGGTATAAAGGTCGTTTGAGTCCCGAAGAATGACATTAGATAGTTTTATCCCGAAAATCATTCCCTAAGGGTATGAAAGAGGGGGTGAAAGTTTGGATAAAATCCATGTACCTAGATGAAATTTGGTATAGAGATAATTTGAGACCCTTCGAAGGATAAAGAATAGTTTTTGCCTCGGAAATCATCCCTTAAGATGGTAGAAGTTTGTTTGCATTATATTTTCTAAGTATAAGTTCTACGCGGACGAAGTCGCGGGCAACATTATACACAATATTCATTTAGTCCTAAGCCCCATGTATATAAAGTGTAAAGTTGTATGTTAAGTGGAACTATTCTATATTTGTGTAAATAATAAATATTATGAATTATTTATGAAAATGTGCACAACCATTTATCAGCCACAATCCTTATTATAATAATGACTGTACAAAAAACGTATGGTCGGCAATAAAAGCGCCTACCAAAAATGTTATTTTTTTCGATAATAGCTTATTGTTTGGGAGTGATCTTAATTTGACGATCAGTTCAGCCTAAGTAGTTGGCAGTAGCCCTTCCTGTGAAGACTAGATTGATCCTTGGGACTAGATTGATTTGCAGCATAACCTAATTTAGACAAAATTATATAATACATTTAAAACATCCAAGCTACGAGTACATCCATCGGTCCGGTATAGTGGTTTACGGGGGTCAATTATAGATCTAGCTGGGTTTCATGTCTGGAAAAATTTGTTTTCTCCATATTTTCACCCGAGCAGAGCTCGGTCGCCCAGGGAATACTACTTTATAATATAAAATTTCGTCAGTATCACAAACACTGCCGTTCCTATTTACCCATATACCGTATGAGGCACTTGAGATCAGACCAGAATGGGAACGGCGAAGATTTTCGATTCAATAACAGGTCCAGGTTTCTTTTTTCAATTCAAGGAATATAAAACAATTTATAAGGTTTAACATTTTAGCACGTGCAAAAAGCGGTATTTGAATGAAAAATATTGATTCGTGTCTTACATGTTGAAAATACATTAAACACGAGTAGGGAGAGTGGAGTTAACTATCAGAAAGGAAGCACATTGTCATCGTGATAATGTGCAGTATCGACAGTTGTAATAAAGGTAATAAACGTTTAATCTACACCTTCGTATTTAATCGTAATCATTGCTATTGAGTTTGTACTCTTGCGAGTGGAGGTACGTTAAATTGGCGATTTGCCTTTACGATGTAAAATAATTATAAAGAAATACTTAAATACTTTAAATTAGAATTATAGTGGGAGAGTTGTAGTTCGGTGAATAGTTACATGGTTATTTTTTTATCCAAAGTAAACCAAAAATCTTTTATTTGTATTATTGGTTAGGTATTTACAAATGAGACAGTAATCGAAATAATCAGGTACCTACATAAATAGACTAAAGCGATAAAAGTGTTGATCATAAAGACACTAAATGATTCAGCTTTCAATAATTGGTTAAGGTTTTTAAGAGTATAAATTATTAATTTTGTCTTACCTCCATTTCATTTTTAGATTATAATGCCAGTCCGACCTTTGTCAGCCGAGTTGCAAGAGAAGGCTCGAGTAGAGCTCGGGGAAGACCCGCAGCGGCTTCGAGATGCAATACAACACCTCAGGGAATGGCTGGCCAAGCAGCCTCATCTCAACGGTAGGACAGGTAATAAAGAGACTTTATACATTATAGATTTGTATCGTAAAAATGGAGACTCGTAAACCCGCGCAGCTAATACTGGAGCTAATAAGTCTAATAACAAAATAATTAGCTTATTTACTTCATTGTTTATTTTCGTAAATGATATGTGTTATCAACTAAATAATTATTTGCAAAATAGATACTTACTAGAAGGATAATGCTTAAGGTGGTTCGATTGCCATACAAAACGTTATTTGACATTCGTAGGCTAACGGCGTGATATTTTAAGAAACTTATGTAACAAACTTTCACCAATTGGCTTCCCATTTGCGCCAAATTCCCCCTTTCCTAGAATAAACTTGTATAAACTAGATTAATTTGAGAAATTGGTTTGGGACGTGATATTTTGGAAAAACGATTTTTCTCAAATTAATCTAGTTTATACAAGTTTATTCTAGGAAAGGAGGAATTTGGCGCAAATCGGAAGCCAATTTATGAAAGTTTGTTACATAAGTGTCTTAAAATATCACGCCGTTAGCCTGCGAATGACAAATAACGCTTTGTATGGCAATCGAACCACCTTAATATGAGGAAAACTGTTTATTCATAGTATTGTGATTGTAACATGATTAAAATAGGTACCTACGAAAGTTACCGGGGTGAATGTATTTTTTCAGATGATCAATGGCTAGCCGCATTTTTGCGAGGATCAAAGTTCAGTTTAGAACGAGCTAAGGAGAAGTTAGATCTACATTATACAACGAGGACATTTGCTCCAGAATTATACCAAATAAAACACAGGGATCCCAAGTTCATAAAGATTCTTAATTCCGGGTAAAATTATGCTTCTCCTTTCTTCCTCGTTCCCAGTTTGTATTTTTGCAGGCATCTCCACAGAAGCTTGACCCCTGCATGGAAGTTTATATGCCTCCTGCACGGGAGGAGGAAATCCATGGAGACGTACCTTTACTAACTTAGCTTTTACACTAAAACATATTACCATTTTAATTTTCAGCGCGTTTGCTGTTTTACCCAAATTGATTAGTCCGACCGCTCCAAGAGTTTTTCTTATGAGGTTCGGCCAATTTGATCCAAACGAGACATCTATTATAGATATAATGTCAGTGCTCAATAGCATAACAAAGGTAATATAAAAATGAAATGTACGATATAAATAACGGTCAAGTGCGAATCTGGCTCGTGCACGGAGGGTTCCGCACAAATTTGTTTATACACACCTAAATGATTTTTGATGATTAAAAACAAATAGATCGCTAGCGATATAGTATTATTCTACCTGAAATATTTTATATTTTTACCAATTTCGTATGCAACCTTAACCTCTTTGAATATAAGAATAAATTTTAAAAATTTACCTAAATTGTCAATAACTTAATTATTTCCATTGTTAAACGAAAGTTAGCTATGAAAATTCGTTCAGCACGGCTATCACAAGATAATTGTGATAAGGCCGCTGGGTAAATAATAATAATATCCGATCACTTTCCATTTTAAACGACGAGATAGGCCATAAAAGCTTTATCCAGTAATCCTTTTTCTTCCAGATCTTATATATGGAAGATGATGCGTTTATGGTATCCGGTGCTGTAAACGTTATAGATTTAGAAGGAGCTACGATGGCTCATGTTGGACAAATGTCGCCCGCACTGATGAAGAAGATGACGGTGTCCAACCAGGTGTGTAACTGCTTGTAGACTTCTTTGTTCCATTTTACGGTCTTGAAGAAAAATATTAGTTTTTAAAGGAGCGTGTCATGCATGTTGTTAATTATGTCAGGTAAACGTGCGAGTGCTCGACGGTGTACTAGTAGGTACATGGCATGGGCACTCTATGTCAATGCAATATAAATATTTAGATAGAGCGATTAGAGCAAGATAATATAGATTTATATCCCCTAAACTATATGCAATTTATTTATCTACTAAGGCAAGGTAACAAAATGTAAATTACAGAGTTGCTTAAGTAATATAGTTCAAATATTATGGAGAATTCTAAATTTACATTTCAATAATAACTAAGCACAACATTTATTCGCTTATAAAATTAATAATCTCCACTTATAATAAATCTCTAAATTAAAAAAAGAATCAGCCAGTTTGAAACTAAGCTTTGCGCGGTTCGAATGTTCTCAGCATCCCATGAACGGGAAAATATGAAACATTTTATATAGGTACATTATTATTCTAGCTGCAACTTAGGATAGTTTTTATCCGACTGCGACAGTTAATTAATTTTCCGAAATATACGACTTCATTTAATTGTTCATTTATTTTTATTGAAATCAAACGCTGCTCCAACTGTCAGCTATAAGAACCGTCAAATTTTCGTCAAAATGGCGGAATTGCTTTGCCTTTCACTTATTAATAATTTCAATCCCGTCTACGATAGACCTTTACGAGACAAATGCTAAAATATAAACCATAAAAAAATATTCGATTCTGATATGAGAACTTATATGCGCAAATGTCGTTTTATGTCGTAATTTCAATAAATGAAATCAACAAATTTGAACAATATAATTAACACGAATTTGTTTTTTTTGAATGACAATGGCACGCGCTCGGCGCATTCAGCCAAAGTACCTGCGGCGCTACCACGAAAACCGATACTCAATGTTCATATATTTGCATCCCTGTCACTCGAGTATGGTTAGTGCGATAGAGATATAATGTATTTTCTCGAAAAAGAATTTAAAATAAATATAGTCAAATAGAGAAAAAAACAAAGCAAGAGGTTATATAGGTAATGATTAAGTTATAAGAGTCCAAAGTTTTAAGAGGGGGTATGTTCTATCCCTTTTCCGCAAAACGCACCTTCATATGAAACGATTGTTTTTTACTATGACGCTCGAGTATATTGACGTCACAGTCCCTCATCGTTTTCTCACTCTAACAAGCGACATTAAAACGGATGTAGCTTCATAATTTTTTGAGATATTTGAATGGGAGTTTCATTATCTTCTATTTATTTATACATAATAAATGCCTATGTCCTGACTGACTTATTCACTCAATCACTCACTTACTCACTCATCAACGCACAGCCGAAACTACTAATCTTAGAGAGTTGATTTTTGCACAGTATGTTGCTTTTATAACGTGGGCTAGGGATAAAAAGGGATTTTTGAAAATTCTACCCCTAAGGGGGTAAAATGGGGGTGCAAAGTTTGTATGGGAGAACCTTTTTTTTTTGAGCTATAGACTTAAACTTTGTAGAAAAATTAGTTATTAGAATACAAATGAAACACTTTCAGCGTTTTGGAAAATTCCACCCCTACGGGGGTAAAATAGGGGTGCAAGGTTTGTATGGGGGAAACATTTTTTTTTAAATAGAGACTTAAAACTTTGTAGAAAGATCAGTCATTAGAATACAAATAAAGAACTTTCAGGGTTTTAGAAAATTCTACCCCTAAAGGGGTAAAATAGAGTGCAAAGTTTGTATGGGAAAAACTACTTTTTTTAAATAGAGACTTAAAACTTTGTAGAGAAATTATTCATTAGAATACAAATAAAGTACCTAGATTCAGTGTTTTAAAAAAATCTACCCCTAAGGGGGTAAAATAGGGGTGCAAATTTTGTATGGGGGAAACAATATTTTTTTTAAATAGAGACTTAAAACTTTGTAGAAAGATTAGTCATCAGAATACAAATTAAGTACTTTCAGCGTTTTAGAAAATTCTACCCCTAAAAATAGGGGGCTAAAATAGGGATGCAAAGTTTGTATGTGGGAAACTATTTTTTTTAGCTAGAGTCCTAAAACTTTGTAGAAAGATTATTTAAATACAAAGAAAGTACTTTCAGCGTTTTGGAAAATTTCACCCCTAAGGGGGTAAAATAGGGTGCAAAGTTTGTATGGGAAAAACATTTTTTTTTTAATAGAGACTTAAAATTTTGACGAAAAATTACTTATTAGAACATGAAAAATACTACATTCGGCGTTTTACAAAAATCATTCCCTAAGGGGGTTAAAAAAGGGTGCAAGGTTTGTATGGGGAACACTTTTTCTGAGCTAGACACTTAAAACTTTGTAGAAAGATTACTTATAAAAATACAAAAAAAAAGACTTTCAGCGTTTTGAAAAAATCTATCCCTAAGGGGGATAAAAAGGGGTGCAAAGTTTTTATCAGGGAAAGTTTATGTTTTTGAGTTAGAGACTTGAAACTTTGTTATTGAAATACAGATTACTTATTAAAATACAAAAAAAGAACACAAATCGTTTTAGAAAATTCCACCCCTAATAGAGCAAGCTTTGCATGGGCAACACTTTTTTTTGAGTTAGACTTAAAACTTTGCAAAAAGATTACTTATTAGAATACTAAAAAAAGAACTTTCAGCGTTTTAGAAAACTCCATCCCTAAGGGGATCCTTAAGATCCTTAAGAAGGGTAGCCAGTGTTGTGTGGGAAAAACTTTTTTTTTTACTAGACTTAAAACTATTCAAAATGTTACTTATTAAAATTAATAATAAAGTACTTTCAGAGTTTTAGAAAATTCCACCCCTAAGGGGGTTAAGAAAGCTTTGTATGGGCAACACTTTTTTTGAGCTAGAGACTTAAAAGTTTACGAAAAAAGTTCTTTCAGCGATTAGAAAAATTCAACCTCTAAGGGGGTTTAAAAGGGGGTTCAAATTTTAAATGGCGAGCAATAAAATTTTAAAGTGTGAGTAAGAGATTTTTAACTTCGGTCTTATTCTGTACGTTAAAAGACTACAAAACTGATTTCAGAGTTTTTCCAAATTCATCCCCTAAGAGTGTTAAAATTGGTTCATAGTTTGAGTATTTCAAGGCATTTTTAAAGTATGAGATTTTTAACTTTGGTTTTAGACTGTTTGTTCACAAACTAGAAAATGAACATCAACTTTTTTTTTAATTATCCCCTAAAAGAGGGTTCAAATTTTGTATTGAGAGAAATCATTTTCTAAGACGATAAAAAGTTCTACGCGGACGAAGTCGCGGGCAACAGCTAGTTAAATAATATATATGTAACAAGCCGAAGCTACGGTAGCCTACTGGTTAAGGCATGCGGCTGTCAAGCGGCGGTCGTGGGTTCGAATCCCGGCTCGTACCAATGAGTTTTTCGGAACTTATGTACGGAATTACCGTTAGCTTTTCGGTGAAGGAAAACATCGTGAGGAAACCGGTCTAATTCCAATAAGGTCTAGTTTTCCCTCTGGGTTGGAAGGTCAGATGGCAGTCGCTTTCGTAAAACTAGTGCCTATGCCAAATCTTGGGATTAGGAGTCAAAGCGGACCCCGGGCTCCTTTAGGGGCACAACCGGGAATAATAACGCTAGGAGGATGATGAAGATATCTGTAACAAGCCATGGTAAGTATACATACTAAATAAAATTACTTAAGAAAGGGTTTCATTACACGGTACGGCTATTATTAATCACAAACTCGGCAGCTGCACTGTTTCTGCTGAACCTCGCAGCGCATACTCGAACTCTATCAGCGACATCAATACGAATACATATATGTACCAGTGTGTAACCGCCATACGATAAATAAATAAATAATGAGATAAATATTGTATTATGTTCTGCATGTGAATAACACATTCAATTGTTAGTTCTTTTTTGCCTGAAACACAGGGTATTCTAGCGCAGGCACGTGTTATTTGCCTCCAATAGTAGGCTCCTAGTCTATAGTACGTAAATACTGATATACATTATGTTTTATCAATAAATTATCTTATCTAATATGGGTTAAATTCGAACTAAGAGGATTTTTCTTCATTCGAATTTAAGCCATGTCACTGCGACATAGAGTGCCCATTTTTTGTATCGGTATGGCCTCTCTGGGGGCCGTAAGGGCCTCCCAGAGGGAGTAAGAGTGCTCAGGCCATATACTAGTACAGCGGCGAGCACTCGGACGTTTACCTTAATATGGCATAGGAAATTCAAAGTTAAATTTCCATCGAGTAATGTATTTTTTTTTTCATAACTGTGGTGTTTTGTCACCCGTTTGCGGCTTAACGTTGAGTTTTGGGACAGCCTGTTTATGTTCTCAACTGTAACAACATGAACAAGATTCTCTACTGTTGTTGGCATTGATCACTGTTTGTTGTGTCCATTGTTTGTTCTGACCAAAAAGAGACGGCGAGTTTCATCGATAAGTACTTCCAAAATGTATTTCCCATTACAGTGGAATTACTTTCATGCAACGGGTGACGTTGAATAAATCGGTTTTAATCCGAAATTATTGTTTTTATTCCTGTAGCAGTGACAATATTTACTATACTATCTTGCGGCATACTCCATTAACGACTTAATTTGAAACAAGTAGTTCTGCTTTTATACTATATACATTCCCATGTTTTCCTAAATAATTCCACGCTAGATCAGAATAAAATTATTACAATTTATAATAGTTTTTTTGTTTATTTCATTTTAAAACGTTATTCTAAGATGCTTTATTCAAGAATCCAACAAAGTTTCCATCTGGAAGTAAATATATAGATTTATAAATGTAGCATGAATTGTCTTTTTAGGTTTCCGTACTCAAAGAGTAAACCGGGACCCTATTACTAAGACTCCGCTGTCCGTCTGTCTGTCTGTCTGTCTGTCTGTCTGTCTGACTGACTGTCTGTTTGTCTGTCTGTCTGTCCGTCTGTCACCAGGCTGTATCTCAACAACCGTGATAGTAGTAGTTATTTTTTATTTTTTATAATCTTACACAAATTGGCTTAGTCCCAAACTAAGCAAAGCTTGTACTATGGGTACTAGACGATGATAAAAATACTTATATAGATAAATAAATACTGAAAAACATCCATGACTCAGGAACAAATATTTGTGCTCATCACACAAATAAATGCCCTTACCAGGATTCGAACCCGGGACCTCCGGCTTCGTAGGCAGGGTCACCACCACCCACTAGGCTACAGGAGGCTTCGATACAACAAACGTGATTTTTAGTTAATGGTTTTTATAGATAATGGTACGGAACCCTTCGTGCGCGAGTCCGACTCGCACTTGGCCGGTTTTTGAATATCATAGAGCAAATGTAAAATAACTATTATAGGTATCTGAAATTTTGTTGGATTTTGTCGCTAGGTAACTATTTAATTGATAATATATCCATTACATAGAAAAAATCAGCTATTATAAATTATTTGCAAAGGCAGTGCCAAGGATAAGCTAAGTGATTCTGCCCCCCCCCTCGAGTTTGAGTTGAGCTTGTATTTTTTATGGATCACCATCCAGTAGGTCGATCACGTAACGCATTGTACGAACGTCGGGTAGGTCTAAATGTCACTTTTTATATGGAAAATTGACAGTTAAATTGTACCGACGCGCGTTCGAAACGTTACGTGATTACCCCCCAGACCACCATCAAGCATGCTAAAATCGGTTCGCTAGAAAAAACAACGAAGAAAATTCATATTTAGTTTTTTATTTTAACAAAAACTATTAAGTTTATGGAGCTCAAATTTTACACATTAATTACTAATGTAGAGCCATCCCTAAAAGTTACAAGCCCAAACTCGAGGGGGGCAGAATAATTTATCTTATCCTGGCACGGCCTTTGTCATTTTTCCGTACAAGTTGTCAGTTCATTGCCTGGACTATATGCGTTAAGGTGATATCAGACGGTTCACTTTTCGTTCATTTTCTTGTTTCATTTTGCATCTTTTATTCAAAGTGAAACGTCTGAACGAAGAGTGAAACAAAAATGCCGAATGAATTCATTAGTGAACCGATCCAACAGTGTTGGATATTTTCATTCGGCATCATTCATTCCCACTCGGAATGAATGAGAAATGAACAGTCTGAATACAGAGAGAACATTCATTCGGATTCGGCCATAGTCCAGGCAATGAACTGACAACTTGTGTGGAAAAAAATCAAATTTGGAAATAATAGCTGATTTTTACCTAGCGACAAAATGCAACAAAATTTTAGACATCACAAAAATGATAAATTAACTAGCTTCTGAAAAGTCAGAAAAAATATGAATAATGGTTTTATCTTTATTTTGGTTCATTTACATTTGTTCTATAATATTCACGATAAATAATTAAAAAAAAACAATTCATGCTTTATTTAAATATATATACCTACTTAAATACTTCCGGATGGAAAGTTAGTTGGATTCTTGAATAAAGCATCTTACAATAATGTTTTAAAACAAAATAAAAAAAAAACGCAGTTCCAGCTAAGCCGTGTGATCATGGAATGAAAGAAAAATGAAGCATTCACTGGAGTGAACGTTCATTCGAGTGAACCGTCTGATATTCCATTGAGAGCTCCATTGGTGCATTTTTTTCATTTACAGGATGCTGCTCCGGTTCGTATTAAGGGAGGACACTTTTTGAACACGCCAATATTTTTTGAAAAACTATTCAACTTAAGTAAGACTTTTATGAATGAAAAAATCAAGCAGAGAGTAAGTGTTTTGTTTGTAATAATTATTTCCAAAAAATGCACTGGTTGTCGAATCCCATTGCATTTCTACTCTTTTCATGTAGGAATTAATAGAGGAAATATTACAACAGTCTTTAAAATATGTTTTAGTTGCACGTGCACAACAAAGATTTGGAAGCATTGTACAAGCATGTACCAAAAGAAATACTCCCAGTCGAATATGGTGGCAACGTCGGAACATTGCAGGAAATAAATGGTGAGATTCCCTCAAATATTAATGGCATTAACTAGTTCATGAATGACTGACATTGACCTTAATATATCGTATAACAATAACCAAATAGGGAAATGGACACAACTAAATTTCTTGGAATCCGTGTTAACAAATTTTGTAATTGGAAATTTCATTTTGCCTTTGTCTGCGAGAGACTGGATAAGTTTGTGTTTGCCTTAAGAAGATCAAGCAGAACCTCGTCGAGAGACTTAGCACTAACCGCTTACCACGGCTATGTGTCCTCTATACTCAGCTACGGCTTGATTATCTGGGGTAGCTCCGTAGAGGTCCAAAATGTATTCATGGTCCAGAAAAAATGTGTAAGAGCCGTGTGTAATACTCACTATTTAGAACCATGCATGCCCTTATTTAAAGCAATTAAAGTATACAGGGTGGAAAGTTAAAACGGGGCAGTAAGGGCAGCTACTAGATCCCTTGCCGCCACGCAAAAACGGCATTAGGATTTCATTCCTAACTTTTTAAGTGATGACAATCTACATTCACAGATTTTTGAAAAAAAGTACAGTCAGCGAGAAAATCATCACTTTTGACGATTGTTTTTAATGCCATTCGATCCCATTCCTATTAATGATCAAAATACTCTTTGGGACCGACTAAGATTTGATAACTAGAACGCCCAAAAATCAAAGAAAACTTTTTCCATACAGTTAGTATGGGTATCCCAAAGTGCAATTTTTTTTAATGCCAATCGATCCCATTTCTATTAAGGATCAAAATACTCTTTGGGACCGACTAAGGTTTAACAACTAGAACGCCCAGAAATCAAAGAAAACTTTTTCCATACAGTCAGTATGGGAATCCCAAAGTGCAGGTAGTCCTTTAGTTAGACGATCATCAAATTGTATGGAGACGGAAATAACTTAATTTAGATTAGAAATGAGAGAATTCATTCCTCAGTTTTCTTTGATTTCTGGGCGTTCTAGTAGTCAAACCTTAGTCGGTCCCAAAGAGTATTTTGATCCTTAATAGGAATGGGATCGAATGGCATTAAAAAAAATTGCACTTTGGGCAGCTTCGCTTCATCCGACAAAATCGACTTATCCACGAATTACAATTTCCCGGCCTCTGCAATAATGTACTATTTACCTACCTTTGTCAGTGGCGAGGTAAGTATTGATATTTATTAGAATAAGTTCCCGCATACTGCTTATACCTAAGGCGAGGACCAATTGGAATACACTACTTTTCTGCTCTTGAAGAAGAAGAAAATAAAAATTCACCAAAATAAAAAGGAATTGAATACAACAGGTATGTACCTGAAGGAAGAATTTCCGGCAAATATATTAAAAGCAAGGGAAGAACTAAAACAACAACAACAAATAGAGACCGAAAAAGGTAACATAGCCTACATACGTTACGACAAATTAATCATAAAACAGAATACTATTGAAACAACCACCAACAAAAGGTTGCTCTCGACATCACCTCAAACACCTCAACAATGTTCTAGTAATATTCTGCATGAAAATACTAATTTATCAAACCAAAACATACAAACAAACAAGAAATACAAAACATCACAGAATACTATGATGTCCTACATGGCACGAGCTGAAAATGCATGAAGATTAGAGGCCCCCTCCAACTCAAATACTACAACACCACATACCAATAAAACCAATATCCTGTCCCACCACGGCCGGTCACCGCGTGACAAAAAGACCAAAACCCTTCAGCTCTTATAGAGTAAAATAAACCTGAGCACAAGTTACTAATTTGCACATACAATACAAGAACACTATTATCTAATGAAAGAATGATAGAATTTCAAAATGCTGTTGCATTAATTAGTTATGACATATGGACTATCCGAAGTACGCAGACAAGGCTACAGCATAGAAGAAGATGAATCACATATATTCTGTTACTACGGACAGCTCCATAAAGTAGCAACTGATTGGCCAAATACAGCACAAAACAGAGCAAGATGGCAAGAGCTGGAGGAAGCCTTTACCCGAGAGGGGTCCTAACCAAATTATACCTATTATATAATTAAGAAAAAAGAAAAACCACAAGATTTTTTTTTTTTTAATTCTGCTTAAGTACCTACATTTTCTTTTTTAATATTCCACTGTTCTTACTTTGGTTAAGGAATAAATGGGCTTTTTATTTATTTATTTATTTACTTTTCTGCTCTAGAGCAGAAACGTATCACTTTCTGCACACTTTTTAGAACAATAACGACCCACTTTCAGAGCATGAGATATGAAAACAAATGTGCGCCTTTGTGAGTGAACACCCTGAATATTTTGACAATCAATATACTTAAGTGACCTTCTATCCTAGATCGACTAGACATGGAGGCAACTTGTTCTTGCCACGCTCTAGAGTCAAGCTTCATGAAAACAATTCATACTGTATGGCTATCCGAGTCCATAATAATTTACCCAAATTCATAGAATGCCCTACAAATAGGTTTAAAGGAATGCTTACTGAATGGCTACTAGATGAATGCTTTTATTCTGTCAGATTATTTTGCCTACAAGCCATATATCTATCTAGGACTATATTTGATTTTTATTTTTATACTGTTACCTTCTATTTAGCTTTAATTATTCTTATCGCTATGACATTAAATATTGTAATAGAAACCAATCAAAAAATGTTCCAGAATGCAACAATTTAAATTATTATATTTATTTTAATATTCTGATACATAAAAGCGTTACAATATTTTAATATTGTGAAATTGTTAATTTGCATGCCTGTTCTGGTAGAACATAAGCAACACTGTATTTAAGTATTATGTCACCTTATGTAACTAAGTTCTCACAATAAATAATTGATTGATTGATTGATAAACAATACATGTGAACGTTATATTCTGTCCATTCGCGTAAACGCATAGGATCATAGTTGATTTTCTAGAATGCACTATAATGGTTTCGTTTACATTTTGGCATGTTCCAATGACCATAAATATACTTGAATTGAAACCGGTTTCATGTCGACATTGTCGACGTATCAAGGAACACAGACGTGTACCATAGTTAGCAAGAGTTTTCAAACACCGCGTTCGATCTTACAGGTACAGTCGACTACAAAGAGATGTATCCATACATACACACACATACACTTATACATAGACTTTACTACCATAGTAATAAGGTATACATACATAATTTTGTAACATTAAAAAAACATACTTATCTTTGTAGTCGACTGTACAATGGTTTCCCGTTTTCATTACATTTTAATACCCGTTGTACAACTCTAATGTTTAAAACACACTCTCCTATAAATGAAATTGTAAAAAAATTATGTCTGTTTAGAATATTGGGTAAAGAAGATCGAGGAGTACGGCGCCTGGTTGGATGAAGACCTGCAATATGGCACGGACGAGAGCAAGCGCCCTGGCAAGCCCAGGACCGCCGAAGACATGTTCGGAATCGACGGCTCCTTCAGGCAACTGCAGTTTGACTAAATCTACATTATATTAAAATATTTTATTAAATTGTAGTTAGGTTAATATTTAGCAGAGTACCTAGTAACCGTCACTGTGTTTTCCTTTTGATAAAAATGATAACTTAGGACATTTCCACCACAGAATCAAATGTTTCTCTTCAAGATTTACAGGTTTATCGTACCTTTAAAGATCACTAGTGATGGAGAAGCGTGATATAGGTAACGCAGTATCATTGTTAAAAATTTAAATTATTAGTCAAACAACTGTTAATGTTAAGTTAATCTTATAAAATCTATATATTTAATAGAGCTTTTTGGTAACAATATTAGTGTTTTTTTTTCCTTGATGGTTTGCAAATTTAAATATTTTCAGGATTCGTCACACGGTTGTTATCTTTTGAGTCGTAATTGTAGACACTTGATATTTTCATACAATTTATTATAGCTGCTAGAAAAATGTCTAATTATATAAAAAACCTCATACAAGGAAATTTTTTTTGGACGGTTTTTTATGTTTGTCGAGGTACAGGGTGGTATACAGGGTGGAAATAAATATATTGGCCCTGAGGGGAACCCACCTTAAATCCTTAAGATAGCTCAGTTTACATAAAGGAAACATTCTTTAATTTCCCTCAGATCATAAATGTCACCTCAAAAAAAGGCCTCCAAGCAAACAGTTGTTGACGAAGTGTCTTATGCAACTGGATTATCATGAGACTGAACTCCTCATGAACGAGATAAAATGATTAGTAATCATCCATTAAGTCACTATTCCAGTGTAGGTATTTTTACTTTATTATATTAGGTATATAATTTTACGCCTGGCATAATTTATGTCCCATATACGCACACACACACGCACACACACGTGTGCGATTTGTGATATTAATTAAGTGCTGTGCAAGAATAAAAATATAGTGTAATACTACTAAACATGTACCGAGTCGATACATGATAATGGTATCTTTCACTAGAAATGTTTATCAGTTTGTCGATATACACCGGCAAATACAGCAGTCGATAGTGATACGCAGATAACACGGCGGAGGTGAAAATTGTAAGTATAACTATATAAAATAATGCATAGTTTCAGTGTATATGTAGTTATTTGCGGTTGATTAATTATGAACTCTCTTACACTTACCTAATAATAATATAGTCATTATATGTTTTTAAACAAACAAATTAATTAAGTTTTCAAACTTGTGTGTAATGTTAAATCTATACTGTTTAAAATTCACCACCCCCCTACGCAGAACGCTCCACCCCCATTGCCGTGAAATGTGTCCGCGTTGGTGGTTTTTTGACATTGTCAGGAAAACTATAATAGATATCAGAAAAATGTTAGAACAAAAGTAATCCTCATTAAAAACTGAACAAAAAAGGTGCCGTGTGATTTTAACAAGTTGGACGGTATTCAAGCTATAGGTACTTGTAATAACCTTAAAATCACAGAATAACCATACTCGTTTGACGAAGTGTATTATATTTTCAAAACGGCTAGAACGAAATTTAATGAAATATACCTAAAATTAACACAGTGAAGCCAGCTATCAAACAAAAAAACTAAGTACATTAAAATCGGTTCATCTGTTTCGGCGCTACGAGGTCACAGACACACAAATAGGTACCTAGAGTATAAGGTATAGGAACCAGATAAATATAACTATAGTACTGGAGACATCAATAATAAATTTTCATGATTTTTTTTATTTGATAGCTGGCTTCACTGCGGTGATTTTAGGTATATTTCATCACAATCGGTTTAGCCGATTTTAAAATATAATACACTTCGTACACACAAAAAAATGAAATGAAATAATTTGAAAACTTTATTAATTTCTTTCATTTTCCCTTACATTGATTACATAGCATTTACATAGTATTCCTCTAATTATAAACAGTAAATAAATACTTATAAGGTAAACGTCCGAGTGCTCGACGTATATGGCACGGGCACTTTAAGTCAAGGCAATATGGGTTAAATTCGAACTAAGAGGATTTTTCTTCATTCGAATTTGAGCCATGTCACTTTGTCATAGAGTGCCCATGCCATATACTAGTACAGCGTTGAGCACTCGGACGATTACCTTATCCTTACTTCAAAAAGTTACGATTGAAATGATATTGTGTCCAACATTTTCTCGTAGAAAAGTCATGTGAGAGTTTACTATCAATCTAATAGCTTATCAACATCTATGTATAGTTTAAAATCAGAATCGTAATAATAGATTTGTTTTTATAAGTGGCTACCGGTGAATTAAACATTATTTATTCATTCACAGGAACTAGAAGTATTTAATTCACGAAGATGATTCGTGAATTGTCTCCCGCATTAGCTAAAATAGCAAAAGATGAGTTGAATGAAAATCGAACACGGACGCAAGAAGACGTGCAGCATTTGAAGGAATGGATCACAAAGCAGTCGCATTTAAAGGCTCGGACAGGTACAAACAGTACTTAACACATTTCACTGACCATTTGTCAACCTTATTCGCATAGCTATAAGGTTGACAGATGGTTAGTTAAGTGTGTCTTCGATGGTACATTCGTGTATCTACTACGTGTCTTATCATCACACGGTTTGAACAAGATAAATATCGATTCATTTGTTTATATTGTGATTAAGCAAATGGCTGATATGATGAAGCAAACACAACAAAGAGAAAGGCAATTGAATTGTCGTAAATTCCGGCACTGCTTATGGCGAGATAAACCCAGACCGATTAGTGATATGTATTTGCGATTCCATTTTCTATCAAGCTAATTAAAATTTATGACAGAATTGGTTATTCCTATTTAACGCACCTAAAGAAATAATAAGTAGCTCCTAATTATGTAGTAGGTAAATTACATTAGGGTATTAAAATACAGCTTCTAAAGAAAGTCATAGGCCGGGCAATTATCTCTTGCCGCAGATGCTTGGATTATAAGTTTTATATAATTTATAGTTAAGAAATTTAGTTTACGAATGTACCACATTGAAAATAAATTTATTATTTTTGATGAAAATTTTCAGACGACCAGTGGTTAGTGGCTGTTCTGCGAGGCTGCAAGTTCAGTCTAGAGCGAGTCAAGAAGAAGTTGGACCTGTACTATACATTGAGGACGACAGCGCCGGACGTAACTCTTCGCATTAAACCGACTGATGCCAAGTTTTTAGAGTTTCTCAGGCTAGGGTAAGCAAACTATACTAGTGGCTCTGTGAGCTGTAAAATTCGAAAGCCTGTCTTTAAAAAAAAATGAATTTCGTAAATGTGACTCGACAGAAAAATTCTATATCTGAACCTGCTCACAAAATTTCACGAGAATCGGTTGAGAAATGCGACCTGTAGAGGAGAACAGCCGGACAGCGGGACATCGGACACCGGACATACGAACGATTCTCGGCCCAAGCTGAAACATAGAACTTCGTTCGCTTGTTCGATAACTCGTTGTTAATGTGGGAAAAACGATATCAAACTTTTCTTCTCACGGTATAATAAAGATATATAGTATTTGTCATTTTGTCAGTAAGAAATTGTAAATTTAAGCTGTGCGTAAACACGACCTCGAGCTTTATGATGATCTACACGTAAAATATCGGCATGTAGTGCGTATGTGGATGTGGGGCCTAAGCATAGATATACATACATCTCACAACGTCACACGTCTAACAATAAAATGTAGTGGTAGTAACAGCTGGTAGTTGAGTAATTATGCGTTTTCCTAGAAATACTTAAAAATAATCTCTCTCATTATAAACGTGTTTTTTGTACGTTTTAGAACGGTTGTCATCCTCCCCGAGTCGCCTCAAAAACTGTTCCCGCGCATAATACTGATCCGCGCGGGCGCCTACAACCCCAGCACACACAACGTAGCTGACATCATGTGTATCTTGATTTATTTGGTTCAAGTAAGTCCAAATTAAATGAAAAAACATAAGGACGATATCTCTTAGCATGTTTGATAACATATTTTTACATATAGGTATTTCAAATAATGCATGCATTTACTATTTATTATGTGCCTGTATGTCACATACAGGCACATAATAAATAGTAAATGCACAGAAAAACAATAAAACAAGTGCTTAAAATAAAAAATAAAATTTCTTATTTTTCAGATTCTTGTAATTGAAAACGATACGTCGACTGTCCTGGGTACGAAAATTGTTGTCGATTACCAAGGCGTTACCGTCGCTCACTTGACCCAGGCAAACCCTACACTCCTCAAGAAAATGATAGCCGTTAGCCAAGTGAGTAAATAAGCGAAAGAGTGTCTTGGCTACAACCTATAAGTAGACGGATTTAAATCCTACAATTTGTGGAATTTAAGAGGCAAGGGTTTGCCATTAAATACACAATAGGGGTGTAGATGTAGACACCACATATCGATACCTGCAGACTCAAAGGGCGTAACAGCCTGTTGTTGTAATGGCTGTTACGCCCTTTGAGTCTGCAGGTATCGATATAACTACAACTTAGAAAACTTGAATAATTTACTTTAAAACAAAGTTTTAACCGACGAAAAATCAATCATCCCCTATTTTCCTACCCTTAAGATGGGTTTTATTTTCCAAATTTATATGGGATTAACTTTGGGGTATACCCTTTCCAACTAAAAAAGAATTATCCAAATCGAACTACTCTGTAAAAAGTTATGCGTGGTCATACAAAAAAAATATATATATATACGCGTCGACTTGAGAACCTCCTCCGTTTTTTTCGTCGGTTGAAAACCTCCGACAATTTCATTTCAAAGTTCAATATCGCAAAAACGGCTGAATCGATTTTGTTGAAACGTAGCTAAGAACCATCTCGATCACGTCAGCTTTCGGATAAAAAAAACCGCATCCAAATCGTTCCATTCGTTTAGGAGCTCCGATGCCACAGACAGACACACACATACACACATACACAGACACACAGAAACAGAGAGAGACAGACACACAGATACGTCAAACTTATAACACTCCTCTTTTTCCGTCGGGGGTTAAAAATAACCAATAATGATGAATTTTCTGGAAAAAGGATTACTTAAAAATATTATCAAATGGAGAAAAAAGTAAAGCAGGGGTTACAATAATCACAAAGTTATAAGTGTTTGGACACTTATAACTTTGTGATTATTTATAACTTATAACTTTTAGGAGGGGGTATATTCTCTCCCTTTTCCGCAAAACGCACCTTCTTATGAAACGATTTTCATTTACTATGACGCTCAGGGATCGTGACGTCACGATCCACGAGCGTTGTCTCCTTCTAACAAGCAATATTAAGCTATTCAAAGCTCTGTCAAAGAGAAAAGTTGTCAACCAGTTTAACCTTATGTCAATGCAAGAAGGTTGCTATCGCGCTGGGGTCCTTGACGAACATATCAGTCGTTGGCGTTGAACCTGCGGTGCAGATATATGCGTCGTTGGCGTCGAAAAGGTTAAAGCGGATGTAGCTTCGTAATTTTTTGAGATAACCGAATGGGATTTTCGTCTCCAGGCATATTTTTTTGACTCTTATTTTAATTTTTGTTATTATATTTATACGTCTACATCACATATATATGTCGGCGGCCGATCGTAAAATCCGGCACATCACGAAATTCCTAGGCATATTATCTTGAAACGCCGCCATTTCATGATCTAAAACTTAAATTAATCAAAAGGTACTTACAGCTGATATATGCGACAATTACGGAGTACATAGCTTGCCTTCTTTCCTTTGGAGTAATAATACATTTTGAGTCTACACCCCTATTATAGACACACTGAAAGATGTAAGTGTAGCTCTTAGAGTTTGCAAGAATAAATGTAGCGGGCGTTACGTTGATAATTTTACAAACATTTGCGTTTGGGTTTTGAAACCGAAGGAGGATATTTTGAAGATAATTCATTTTTATCTATCTTGTGTTCTTTGACAACGCATTAATGGGTCACCTTGGTTTAACAATATTTAATTATCGCGATTATAGGACACTTGATTGATATAATCCTAGCTAGCCAGGTAAAATAAGCCGTTTTCTTGGCAACTACGCAAATGAGTGGAGCTCGCTCTATTAGATAAATACAATATGTTCATTATAATTTCAGGAATCTATGCCTCTGCGGCTAAAAGGGAGCCATCACCTGAACGTGCCCGCTGGCATTGAAACGATATTCACCGTCATAAAAGGACTATTAAATGCAAAAGCCAGAGACCGGGTAAGCGTAATAATAAGAATAAAAAAAATGTACTTAGGTAGATACTTTAATTTTGATACAAGTAAGATGTATTGGCACGAGCCGCAGACAAGATACATACAAAACTCGAGACGAGGAAAAATTATAGTTTCATGGGTGAATTAAATGATTTTTATTAACAAATTTGCGAAGAAATTACTGTAAGAGAACTTTAAAAACCAATTTTTTACAACAATTCTCGGCTCACCTGTTTATGGACAGAAGGGGTGCATCGCCCGCGTAAATAGTAAAAAAATAGGAAGGACTAGGTAGTCCGGAAAAGCTAACTTTCCGCACGCTATACAGCCACTTAAGGTAACTGTTTAAAGCGATGTATAAAAACTATTTTAAATAAAACGGCGCAAGTACGGAGCCATCGACAGTAGCTTCAAATTTGAGCCTTTCGGCGTAGAGACCCTCGGACCGTGGGGACCAGGCGCGCACCGAATCTTCAATGGATTGTGCAAACGCTTGGTCGAGGCTTCACGTGACCAGAAGGCTGGCTTTTACCTCGCCCAGAGGATCAGCATTGCCGTACAACTAGGCAATGCCGCCAGCCTTCTGGGCACACTATACACGCCTGGCAGCGATGTGGGGATTTTTTTTTACCTTTAGTTTGAGTTTTATTTGGTTTTTCTTTTCTTAGCATATAAATCTTAATTATTTAAATTATGGATGTACTAAAATAAAAATAAATAATCACATATTATGTACCTATTAATTTGTATTAAACAGTACTCTTACAATTTATTTTTCTGTACAGTTGAAAATTCACAAAAATTACGAAGAATTAATGGAATTTGTACCAAAAGAATCTTTGCCGAAAGAATACGGGGGCAGTGGCGGCAGTGTTGCTGATATATCAGGTACCTTGGTATTTTTTAACATAAAACAAAATAATTCGGATAAATTTAAGTTTATTTACATACTGGTTGGATAGAGGTACATAGATATATACAATGTATGAAAGAGAGAGCTTCTAATAACGCAAACATGTATCTTTTGAACATATTCTACACAAATAATAGTTATTTATGATACAAGTGCGGAAAGTACCTATCCGCACGTGTATCATACAACATTTAACAATGCATCATGCGAGGAAATAAAAAAATAATTATGCATAAAAGGTGAAATTTTAATTGTCACGAAATCTTATCATAAATATCGCACAGTATGCGGGAATTTTGGCCTGAAATTCATTCCCGCACGGACAGGTCTTGCTTTGCACCGCCATCTTCCCGTGTTTATGTTGAACCATATAAAGGCGCAGTTTCAGAGCAAGTGCATTGTAATAGTTATTTATTTTTTTATTTAACGGCCTCCGTAGCCCAGTGGGTAGTGACTCTGCCTACGAAGCTGGAGGTCCCGGGTTCGAATCCCGGTCAGGGCATTTATTTGTGTATTTATCACGAATATTTGTTCCTGAGTTATGGATGTTATGTATATAAGTATCTATATGTATGTATCTATTATATATATCATCGCCTAGTACCCACAACACAAGCCTTACTGAGCTTACCGTGGGCCTAGGTTGATTTGTGTAAGATTGTCCCGTAATATTTATTTATTTATTATTTATTTATTTATTTATGATACAAGTGCGGAAAGTAGGTAATTCCCAACGAGTGGCGATTTTTGATCGACACGAGTTGGGAATTACCTATCCGCATGTGTATCATACAACATTTTACAATGCATCATGCGAGGAAATAAAAAAAATATGCATAAAAGGTGAAATTTGAATTGTCCTCCTCGGCTCTCTTATCACGCTCACCTGCGGTTCGCGTGACAATTCCGCCTCTGATGTAATGATCAACATAGCTCACTTGTATCACAATGTACTATTACAATGCACTTGCTCTGAATGTGCCCCTTTATATGGTTCAACATAAACACGGGAAGTGGTGTATGCCAGCACGGCGGCGCCGGGGTGGGAAGGCCCGTGCGGGAATGGATTTCAGGCCAATATCCCCGCTTACTGTCCGATAATGAGATTTCGTGACAATTAATATTTCACCTTTTATGCATATTTTTTTATTTCCTCGCATGATGCACTGTAAAATTTTGTATGATACACGTGCGGATAGGTCGATCAAAAACACTCCCTAACTGTCGTGTTTTTGGTCATCGCCACTCGTTGGGAGTTACCTACTTTCCGCACTTGTATCATAAATAACTATAAATGTTGTTTACAGAGCATTGGGTGAAGAAAATGATCGAATACAAATCGTGGATGCAGTTGGAAGAGACACTCGGGACGGATGAGTCGAGACGCGCCGGCGCGCCCTGCACGGCCGAGGCAATGTTTGGAGCAGATGGCTCCTTCAGGAAACTTGACATCGACTGAATTTCTTAACCTCGTATTCTTCCATAGACGTTGTTGAAAAGTTCTCTGTAATGTACTACAAATGAGGCTAGCTTTTCGAGTGGTTATTAATTAAATTATCTATTATACATGTTGGCGATGAACAATGGTGTTCAATTGAATTGGACAAAATCATAAACAGACCTGTAAAGTATTACAATTAAATTTAAATGTCCATTTCATAGAAGTGGTTTTTATTAAGTGTAGATAAATATCATGGAATTAGCTTTTTGGTGAAGGAAAACATCGCGAGGGAACCAACATACATTCGCGAAGACATGCAAATGTGTAACTCAAGTCCCCAACCTGCAACCTTCCCCACATACGTGCAAAATGCGCAAGGGTCTCCCATTGGCTTGGCCCAAAAGATTTCATATCTCTTTTGACCTTTTTGACTGGGATAAGACGATAATAGGCTGCGACCTAAGATTCATTAACGATGCTATTCGAACCAGGTTTTGGAGAGGAACAAATGTTTGTATGAGAACAACTACAATTAAAGAACGTAAATACCCAAAAAATTGTGGTAAAGACGGAGCTGAGCTCGCTGGCGGCAGGCGAAACGCTTCATACTAATTGACGTTAAAGTATGACGCCACACGTTGCAATTCATACTTATGGTTGTATAGAAAATCAAGTAAATTGCTGTTTCCATAGTTTTATTACTATAAAAGCGCAAGGATTCTATTGATAGCTTTAAATTTACGCTTGGACAATAAAAAAAATGCATATTTTTCTAAACTTTCAAGGTCCATATCTTTAAATGATTTTAATTATATTTTGTAATTTAAACTTTATTACAATAATTTGATGGTTTACTATCCATTTAGCAACACTACGTTGTCAATTTTAACATGACGCAACTACCCAACTAGCAAACATATATTTATATTAAGACAATAATCTTACGTAGGTACTTTATTTATTTGTACTAAATGTAGGTAGTAACTGGTTAGGTACTTACCTGAAAAGTGGCACTTTCTTTTTTTTATTCCGCTTCCAGTGGAAAATTGTGGTAATTTTTTTATCTGATCAATCAAGGATAGGTAAATAATTTTAAAGGAAAACCAAACAAAACCAAATATTGAATAGTAAAACAATAAAGTAGTCGAGAAAAAAAAAATACAGGATGTCCCAAAAGTCAAGGTCAAGCTGAAAATGGATGGTACTGTACAGTTATAAAAAAAATCCACGTCATGTATTATATAAACGTTTACTTTTGGGCGAACCTGTAGGTGTACAGCGTGTATTTTGAATATTATCTGAAATTGTAACCAGAGGTAGGTGTTAGGGCTATTAGGGGGATATTCATTATTTTTGCACCCTTAAACGGATAGTTAAGGATAGTAACAAAAACCGACAGTCAATGTCAATCGCCTACGTTTAGTAACAAAACCGACAGGTTAGACGTGACTTAAACATCACTTTAACCTTAATCGGCTATTTTTTTTTAAATACCCCATTAACCGATATTGCAAGATTTTTTTCTGAACTACTAACTTTTTTTTCCTCATAAAATAATTCAGAACGCAATATATCACCACATTGTCTTACTGATGTGACGTCACAACTGTCACAAGTAACCCGCTTTTTCCATGTGTCAAATGAGTGTAAGCATTACATTGCTGCTCGATAAATTTTCAAAAATTATTTACGCTTTGGTAGTAAAGATTAACTTACAATTTTCTTACAATATCGGTTCATAGTACAAAAAGCTATGTATGGTTACAATTTGAGGTAATATTAAACATACAGGCTGTATACGATAGTTGGCAACTGCACCTATCGTGCTCTGTATTACACGCTCGTGATCATATTAATATTTTATTGACGCAAATCGATAGCGTTGTTCAATTTGCATGTTTATAGCACTTGGTTATTTAATTGCGGCTGATTTGCATATAGTCTAACGAGCGAGCAGGACAGCAATAGTTGTATTTCGAAATGGATACTTATTACAAGGAATTTGTCGAAATTTGCAATTTAAACAAAACAAAAACTGATCATCTTCAAATTCTTTAATAAAGTTTTCTAGTTTATCAGCTTTTTTAAATTTAGGCCCTACCTCTTCCTTTTTTTATCAATTCTAGGAAGAGATAGTAAATGACGCAACCTACCTGCCGTTTTAATTTGGCAAACGATGGACCAAACACCTGTAGAAGTAGATTGTCAAAGTGACAAGAGTGAAAAAGTTACGTGTCTAATTTAATTACTTAAGTTAATTTCTAATCCTGCCAGCCTTTAAATTGTATGAGTGGATTGATTGATTAATTAACTCTATATACTTAATATACTCTGTATAAGGTTCAAGAAAATAAGTTATTAGGACCTACCGCCTGCCCAGACTGTTCAATACAGAACTCCAATTGTCAACAGAGGTAAAGTACTTAGGTGTAATACTCGATGCCAAACTTAATTGGAGCAGTCATCTAGACAATAAAATCCAAAAAGCTACAGTCGTCTTCTGGCAGTGCCGTAGAATGATAGGTAGAACCTGGGGACTAAACCCCAAGATCACTCTATGGCTGTACCAGGCAGTAATCCGACCAATAGTAAGCTACGGTGCCATAGTGTGGTGGCCTCGTACCACGCTAACCACGATCGAAGCTAAACTACAACGCCTCCAGAGACTGGCCTGCATGGCGGCTAGTGGCTGCATGAGGACTACACCGACTGCAGCCCTGGAAGCCATCATGGACATTCCGCCGCTTCACATTTTCATCAGGCAAGAGGCTCTGGCAGCAGCCATAAGGCTCAAAAGACAACATCTCTGGAGACCGCCCAGGGTTCCACACACCGAAATACTCTACGAGGCTGTAGGTAGGGAACCCCTTATAGAGGCAACTTCAGACATCATTCCCAGACAGTTCGTCTTTGACAAAAAGTACAAAGTTGAACTATACGAAACCCCCCAGGAAGGACTTAACCCCAGAGAGCTAAGAATCTTCACGGACGGGTCCAAGACAAGGTCAGGCACCGGATCAGGAGTATTCTCGGAGGACCTAAACATACGCATTTCGACACCATTAGGGACCCACAACACCGTCTTCCAGGCAGAGTGTATGGGCATAATAATGGCTGCTCACGCAATCGCCTCCAGGGAGGTAAGGGGATATCCCATCCGCATACTTTCCGATAGTCGATCCGTACTGCAAGCCCTGCAAGGTCACGCAACAACTTCTGGGCTGATACACGAGTGCCACAAAATCCTATCAGAGGTATGTAATAACAGCGACATAACCCTGCAATGGATCAAAGGGCACAGTAATTCACGCGGTAACGATGCAGCGGATGCACTGGCTAGAGAGGGTTCAGAGTCAAGAGCTGTAGGACCGGAACCCACAATTCCTCTACCCTCTGCATGGCTGCGGAGCACACTGCGACTAAACACCAAGGTAGAACACCAAAAACATTGGAACACCCTAGGAACCTGCAGGCAAACCAGGGAGGCCCTCCCGACAATCAACCCCGGATTGTCAAGGAAGCTAAAGCAGCTAAAGAGGCCGGCACTCCGTCTTCTGACAGGAGCTATAACTGGTCATGCACTACTAAACAAACACCTTTTTACTTTAGGTGTTACAGACAGTCCTCTCTGCAGAGCCTGCATGGAAGAAGACGAGACAGCCGCCCACGTCATCCTGACATGTCCTGGAGTGGCGGACTACAGGGCAAAGTACCTCGGAACACCGGGGTCACTACCGGAGGCCGTCGGCAACGTAAAGGGTCTGCTAGGCTTCCTGGTGGAACTGGGTTGGCACGAATAACAGTAGTGCCAAAACCCCTACGCAAAATAGGCGCATTTATGACGTCGAGTTGCGGAAACCCAGCCCGCGTACAACCTATAACCTATAAGTTATTAGGAACAGCTATTACCTATATTATTTATGAACTAGCTCCGTTTCTATATTCAAACAAGTTACTTACCTACTACTTTGTAGATGACCATTATATACACATTATATACCAAAGCCAGTTATATTTGAACTAAATGACTAAATAAATCGTTACCTCTCTACGACGTACCTCTTATAGAAGTCATACGTAACTACATAAGTATAACCATGTTTTGGTTGTAGGTAGAAAACGCTCCGGAGTTAAGCCTGTGCTAGACGGTTGCCAACACGCCTCCGACGGCGCGACCTTGGTTGGTGGCTCGTCGGAGGCTTGTCGTGAGCTGTCTGGCTAGACGGTCGGCCGACAACGCTGCAGCGACAGTGTGTTCAGAACTCGCTGGTTGGTGCAGACCAAGGCCACCCGGTCGGAGGGGCGTGTTGGCAACCGTGTAGCAGGGGTTTATTATATCGATCGAGCCATGCTTAATCCGCCGAATAGATCTGTGCTCTCAGTATCTGCGTTCCTAGCTTGCGGGACGCACGTCATAGTTAACTGTACAATTATCTAATCAGTGATAGTGATAAATTACTCATATGGCTGTGGCAAAGTTATCGCGACCGCGTTTCGATTTTAACCAGTTTTGTCAACCGACAGCTGGCAAAGGAATTATCTGTTTATTTTTTACTGAAATGTATTTCGCTTGAATATGACGCTCGGTTAGCGCATGCCACTAAGTAAGTGAAACTGTTACATTAGTAAGTCATAAACCACTTCATGAAGTACACAGTTTATCTGTTATTGTGTAAACATTTGCGCTGATAATAGATATTCATTGTGCATATTAATATGGTTTAGCCATACATGTAAGTTACCTTGACAGCATGTAAACCCGTAACGAAATACGTATTTGTTACAACTTATCGGCTGTCTCACTTACATTTTTATGTAGATTAGGTACCTAATACGTACTTGTTGTCAAGTGGTGTCTAAGAACAATATGTGTATGAAGTATGTAAAAAAAAATATGAAATCTATTTATTTCACATAAAGTACTTAACTAAATTACATCTTTTTGCAAATCTCTATGTATAGTTATAGTTGTTTTGTCTTTTATGCGGGTCACAAAATAATATCCTATTGATTTTATATGACTACTGTACTAGCAACTACCCACAGTATACGCTCGGCATGTGATTTTTTAAATACGTAATTAACCTTTTCTCCCACAGGGAAGCTGCCTTATACTAGTCAATTCTGGTGATTAAAATAACAGTTATTGGATAAATAAGATTTAAGTTACGAATATGACAGTTCGACCATTACCCGCGGCTCTCAAGAAGAAGGCTGCAAAGGAAATAAATGAAGATGACCGAAGGATAACATCCGACATCACGGCGTTGAAGGACTGGCTGAAGAAGCAGCCGCATCTGCACGCCATACAACCAAGTAGGTTTAAGCATGGTTTGAAGTCGATTTGACAGATAGGTACGAACGTCTCAATGCCTTAAAAAAAGCGGCCAAGTGCGAGTCGGACTCGCGCACGAAGGGTTCCGTACCATTATGTATAAAAATATTCATTTTATTCTGTTTTTAGTATTTGTTGTTATAGCGGCAACAGAAATACTTCATCTGTGAAAATTTGGAACTATCACGGTATCAGTGAGATACAGCGTGGTGACAGACAGACAGACAGACAGACGGACAGCGGAGTCTTAGTAATAGGGTTCCGTTTTACTCTTTGAGTACGGGACCCTAAAAATAACTAAGATCATTATTACTTACGCCTAACCTGTAACCATCGCATAGGTACTTTAAAAAAAACCGGTCAAGTGCGAGTCTGTCTCGCGCTCCGAGGGTTCCGCCTTCCGCACCACCACGCTTTATTAAGAAAAAATCTGTGTTGGTTTTTCAGAGATAATTCTTTATCAAGTGAACCAATTTCGATAATTCTTTTTTTACTTGCTAGAAGGTACTATCATAATACTTCCATACGTATTTGAAGAAAAAAAATTCAACACAAAAGTATTAAATTACAAACTAAATATTAAATGATTATTGAAAAATAAAAAAAAATACGCTAGTTCTGTATCGTTATACTTTTCCGGTAATATTTACGTTAATATTAATTAAATATATTATTTTCAAATTTTTCGCTACATTTCTACATTTTCCTCTGTAAATCAAAATTTTACCACTATAGAAAAAACTAAAAATATATCTTTAAATTTTGGATTTGCTTTGTTTACAAAAATTTCAAATTGATAGCATCATTAGTTCCTGAGATATTTAACTTTGTGACAGACGGACAGACGGAGACGGACGGAGTCGGTATAGGTTCCGTTTTTACCTTTTTGGTTCAGTACTTTTAGCGTGGGATTGACGTGAGTTGCGTTTACTACAGGCGCTAGCGCCTATCGTCAAGATTTAGTATGAAAAGTCTATACACCGCCCCTGGTGGTCACTCATAGAACTAAAAATCCAAACTGTAACGTGAGGCACTTATACATTACTTAATTCGCCATCGACTTCACGTTCGTTCACGATTTTCCAATATTCAACCTTATATCACTAGCATTTATCGTTTTAATTTAAATGTTTGTCGGTTATGACATTACAGAATACGCGCATCGCGACGTCGACAGTGTCCACTGTCGATACAATATGGCGGCGCGGGGGCCATTTATTTGCATTTTTAAGTACAAAATACGCGACAATCCGAATTTTGCGGATATATGTTGTCAATTCAAAACCCTTATTTTTATAAGTTCTTTAATTTGAGATAAATTTCGATCGGATCTACGGTAACTCTTGACGGAATAATACAATATCACGGGCCATTTTGCAAGTGAAATAGTAAACTACAGTCGCTACGGTATTCTTCGATACGAAATGTCAAATTTGGGTCTCACACTACCGATTGGTAGTACGAATCGAACGTTAAATTACGCATCGAAAACTAAACGCTAGAGCCTAACGTTTTGCAGTTGGTTTCGTAGGACAACGGCATTGTGAGTTACAAGTTTGACGGGTCGAATCGAAGAATACCGTAGCGAGATCGAAATCTATTCGAAGCGCGTTTATTCGATCTCGTATTAGTTACGTAACGTTAGGTTACGATTGTTATCTCACAATAAGGGTACTGAACCCTAATGAACTGAGCTGTAGATACGACGCTTTAAAGTAGGTATCTACTAATGTAATTTAGCTTCATTCAAGATAATTTAACATCTTCCTAATTAATTTCTTGGTTCAAGAATATTTACCTCAAATCAGGTAGGTATTTGTTTTTTTTGTGTGTTATTTTGTAACTTGTTTAAACCTCACCTCACCGTTCACCCATAATTATATCTTGACGCCGCGATTCGTAGTAATTAGTTAGCGCTTTGCGAATAACAGCCCTAAAGTCTGGTTAGTCGGATTATTGAACCTGATTAGGGCGCATGAATCGCTTACAACCTACATTACATTACTCCTAATAGCTCGTTAGTATGCCCGATAGATTCCCTAATGTCTTATTAGTTTTGATAGTTTTGGTAGTTTAGTAATATAGCGTCTGAGTTTTATATATGTGTTAATATATATTACGTTTCATAAAATAAGTAACTAAGTCAGATTGTATTCTAAGTTTCCAAATTAAAAGAGCGTCCAACACTTCCAGCATTTTACAAGCCTTATATTAACTTCACCTGCAACTAAGTACATAATCATTTTGCATAACTGTAAGTAACAATGTAATGAAAACTTGTCAAGTCGATTTTCACTCGCTTCCCTTAGTCATATTTGAAAATAATATATAGATGGCAAAACAATAATTTGGTACAGTCGCAATCAGATATATCGGAGTGGCAAAATTGCTCACAAATATCTGAACACATCTCTGTTGCATTAGAGACGTGTTCAGATAGTTTGTGAGCACTTTGACCGGAGGTAAAAGTTCGCATTGACAATAAACGTCACGTGTCACGTACGTGTATGTCACGTGTATGTATGCTACACTGATTCGTTTTTTCTGTGGTTTTAAGGTAGGCAGGTAACTTATACTAGAAATGAAATTTTTGATAGATTTTTTTACTCCGGATCCTACAACTTGTCAAGAAAATCGAATTATAAAAAAAACCTTAATTTAGTTCTTAACTTAGCTAAAAAATAATTATCATCCTTATCATGTGGGGTTTAGAAACCTCGATTAAAAAACTATCAGGGTTTAACTATTTAGGACTTTCTATTTAACAGCTCAATTTAATTGAATAAGTTAAACTATTAACTAGTTAATATTTTGATGGATTATCACTGAGGAATAATTTGATAAACATACAAATGACTCAGATCAGAAGCGTAGGTACAGCTATCGCCGAATCATATCTGTGAAATTATCTTTTGTTTAAATTCACCCAAACAATATTATAATTAATATAACATGATAAGTGATAAGATAACCATCTGTATCCGTTCCCTATATTGAATGCCAGGATGATAATTCGGTCTAACTACTTAGTTATCAACAACTTTTTTCTTTTCTGTCATGTAAGTTCGATTGTTTAAGTCTAATCTTGCAAGTTTAATTTTACCAATTTGTTCCAGTTTAATCGAGTTCAAATTTTGTACACTTACGTACACGGCGTCCATGCGAATATAGTGGGATATAAAATATCTCCAAAAAAGTTTGGAAAAAAGAAAAAAAAAAAGTAAGTCAAGATGTAATAGAATCTTCTCAATTAACAGTTGATGACTGTGCAAAAAAAGTACAGTCGGCAATAAAAACTTGTAACTAAGTACTAAAAATTTCATTTTTGACTAAATCTAATAGGGGTTATATCTGAAACACTAAAAATGTTTGTCCTTTTACATGTCGGCATTAACTATTCGACAAGTTTAGGTAGATCCCCTTTTTTCGTTTGTCCGAAAGTACACTGCGAATGTTTACAGCAGGTCATTTATAGTTTCGCTTTTGTAATTGTTTGACAAATCAATCATTCGCAATTACTGATTTACCTCCAATATCATTATTCCGATGTTACGATTATGTGGGTCGACTGTTCGTGTTTTATCGAATCGAAATTTACCTATTTTGTTTAAATACTTTGAAAATGAGTAAATTAAAACCTTTCTGTAAGTATTAAGTTATTTCTTACCACCTGACCCAATCGTAAGATTGTTGAATAAACGAACGAACCTACCTGAGTTGAAATTAGTGTTCATATCTACCTATATTTCATTTCGGGCTCCTACTTTCCGCTCTGAGGGACACAAGGTAACGAATTAACCTACCTGGGTGGAAATAAACATATGTTTTGTATGCTTTGACGACGACAGCGACCCACAAACAAGTTAACGGAGTCCAATACTATGAATACGCAAATAAAGAAGCGATAATTGTTTTTTGACATTTTTTTAATGATACGAATGGCTCTCAAATTTAACATTTGGCTAAGCGTGTGGATTGCGGAATGTAATGTTGAATAAGTAAAAAATTGGCTGTAAAAAAATGCCTAACAAATCGAAGCTCAAATAACTGTAGCGGTAAAAGTTGTTCGGATTAATGATATATTATGTTTGGATAATATTAAACGGTAAATGAAAGAAGTAATGAATAACATATTCGGAGAAGTTGTAAAATATGAATAAAAATCGGATAAACGAAATTTGGTCATGAAAATTTGGAAGACAAAATGAAATATGGATTGTTTTTTTTATCATCAGAATATCAAAACAATGATAGGTAGGTAGACTAAATATAGCGAACGTCAGTTAAAAGTAGCATAAATAAGTGCCTCAGAACATGAAAATAGATCTATGATCTGAGATAAATACAGTTACGGAAACCCAACCTAAGCTACGCTGTAAGCTATTCCTATATAGACAGAACAAAAATCTATCAATGTAATAAATTCATTATGACTTGTTACGGAAAACACAAGTTTCATTTCCACTCGTATAGCCTTGGATGGCGTCAAGAGCGTCTTCGTTTTAATTATCTCAGTTAGCATTCTCATTATCGGTCGTTTACGGTCTGGAAAATACCAAAATGCCGGTGAGCCGATAGGCAGCGATGACTGAAATACCCCAACAAAATTTAAAATGATACAGTATCAGTATCAGTCAGTACCTGAAAAGTGATATTCAATGACAAACGTATATTGTTAAATTTATGGCAATCTAACTAATAAACATTTATTAGTTTTATTAAGTAGGTACCTATTTTTTTTTTCATCTTACCAAAATTCTCGCCGGATACGGCTACCACAAATCCTACCTATACCGTTTCAAAATAACCACCGATGACATTTGCCCGTACGATGGAACGTTTGTTAGTCGTATACCTCGAAATCAAAAAATCCTTGTAGCTTTTCACCTATTCGCGTTTCGCCTCGATCTCAAGATTTCTGAACAGATGTTTTTCCTTGTAGTATGATTTTTGGTCGCCAATTACAATGGTGTATAAAATTCATAGTATATTTACTTTCCTGCCTTTCTCCACTGTAGTCGCTTTTTCACCTCGATAGATATTTAATTGTAATGCGTTATTACATATCGCCATATTTCCTTTAAGCACCTCTATAGTTTTGTTTCGTAAATGCAGAGAAAGTTGGTTTCTTGGTACATAACCCGGTTTTGTACGAAGAATATTTTTTCTAGCTTGTTAGGTTAGGTTAGGTTAGGTTAGGCCATGGCCCATAGTCATTTTTAGGGTTCCGTACTCAAAGAGTAAAACGGGACCCTTTTACTAAGACTCCGCTGTCCGTCTGTCTGTCTGTCTGTCTGTATGTCTGTCTGATATCTGTCTGTCTGTCTGTCACCAGGCTGTATATCATGAACCATGACAGAAAACACAGTTGAAATTTTCACAGATGATGTATTTCTGTTGCCGCTATAACAACAAATCTGCCGTGATTCTTAAAAAGGCAGCCAAATAATGAAAATTTTATGAAAAAGACTGCCTTTTAAAAAAGCACGGCAGAAATACTAAAAAAGAGAATTAAATATTATCTCCTGACACAAGCAAAATTACTTGCTTAATAGGAGGCTCCAACCTTTGCTATCTGTTAATTTATTTTTATATCCTAAATAAACTTTTTTTCATTTTTCATTTTCAAATAAATATTTATAGATAGAGTACGGAACGGAAACGGAACCCTTCGTGCGCGAGTCCGACTAGCACTTGGCCGGTTTTTTTTTGATTTGTATATTATTCATCATTTAACCGAACCACCGGCAATAAAAAGTGCTTGTGGTCCACCTAAATAACTAAGTGAACTAAGCAGGTGGACCACGACCGACAAGGGGTTAAAGTTTGGTGACTTGACATGTAAAAGTGCCCTTGTGGCCTATTTGCAGAATAAATAATTGATTTTGATTTTGACTATACTAGTTTAGTTTAGGAGCTCACATTTATTTTTCATTTAATATCAATTATTACATAATGATTACATTACAATTCAAAAATGTTTTCAAAATAAAACCGACATACGGTACAATGATTGTTGTGTTTGATTGTACATTTTGTAGGCAATACGCGAAACGAAAATATTGGTGAAAACAAAAGTTGGCATTCTGCGACTATTTGAACTGTTTAGAAAAAAGTTTGGCTAGGTGCGATTTCCGGCATAATGCGATTTATTGTATGGAGATTTTAAAATGTTGTCCCTGTGCTACCTATTGCAAGTAAAAATGAAAAAGTCAACTAAGTGCGATAATAGGCATCGTGCGACTAAATCAAAAAACTAAAAATATTTGCGGCTAACTAAATAGGCTATTGATAATACATGCTACATCAAAATTAACTACTGTTGTAAACATCTATTGAAAATATATGCAGCTAACTAAATAGGCTATTGATAATACATGCTAATACATCAAAATTTGCTACTGTTGTAAAAATCTATTAAAAATATATGCGAATAAAAAAATATACCACCGATAATACACGCTACAACAAACTACGCTATCGCGGCGAAACGCGAATAGGTGAAAAGCTACAAGGATTTTTTGATTTCGAGGTACAAGACTGACAAACGCAAACTCAGCTTACAGCGCCATCTGTGTGCATTTCCCAGCAACTCATTGTAGCTACAGTCGGTACGGACAGCGTATGCCAACCAAGCGTACCAACAAAATCTAACACGACATGGAGGAAGATAGTTCTGATCAAAACTACGAGATGGCGCTTTAAGCTTTATTATATTAAACCTTTTCATTTGTGTATACTTCGTTTTTCAGCCGATCAATGGCTCCTCGCATTTTTACGAGGATGCAAGTTCAGCCTAGAACGCACAAAAGAAAAGTTGGACATGTATTACACCTTAAAAGCGCTGGTACCGGAGTTCTTATCTAACAGAGATCCGATGGATTTGAGGATTCAAGAGATATTGAAATTAGGGTAAGAAACGGATATTAAATAATTACGCTACGCGCAATATATATATTAAATACTTATGGGTACATTTGAACACCTGGCTGCATTTTTAATATTGTGCCATACAAATGTTGCGAATATAAAGTGCTAACTAGCCCTAATATATTCAGGGTTACAGTCGTTATCATTTCCTAATGGAGCACAGATACATATTTCAAATATAGTATTGTAAATCTGAATATCTCAATAATGATTATGAAAATAGTGTTGGTATCTAGAGGAATTCATAAGTCATAACATAAATAAGTCATAATGCATTGACCAAGATATCTTTGAAGTCGGGTCCAGCGGGTCGATTGCGTAACGCTTAGTACAAAAAAAATTGTGTGTAGGGGGGTCCATTTTCTCTGCAGCTGACCGTACGTACGTCAGGTATATGCCATTTATGTGGGAAAATTACAGTTGAGTTGTTCTAGCGTAGTTCCAAAAAGTTACGTTATATCACCCCTCTAATCTTTAGGAACCTCGTTTGTAATTCCATGTACATAAGTACATAAAAGCAAATTTCGAGAAAAAAATATTGTCCTGATTCCAGTCTTTTCTTACCACTGAACAAGTGTCGAGGCGAAGATTCTTCGCGCACGTGCATTGTGCGGACCGGCGCGTTCGACGCGTCCAAGTATCACCTGACGGACGTACTGAAGATCGCCTTCATGATCACAGAGATCATGATGCTGGAGGACGACAACTTCAATGTGTCGGGCGAGGTAACAACACATTTACAAGCCTTTATTTAACTTGGAGTTATATATTGGTCCTTACCTATGAAATTGGCGGTTTTTTCACAGATATTATTTTGTACGTAATTTATTCATTTCTATTGCAACTTCCAAATTATTTTTTAATTTCATTATTCGACTATGTAACATAGGTTTTAAATACAAAAAATAGGTTTGAATTTTTTATTTAGTGTTTCAAATTAAAGCTTGAAAACCGCCCTTTTCATGTGCTGCCGGTTAAAGTGTTTCAATTACGTATAGTTTTATGATGCGAACTATTTTTAAGGAATGAAGATATGTGTAAAGTAGCTTAAAAGTTTTCTATATTCCTACCAAAATTTAGTTTGCTTTGAATTTGACATTGCTGAATAATCCGCAAAATTCAGTGTATGGTTTTACTGTGAAATGTTTCATGGCGCCAACTGGGCTGAGACAAAAACGAATGCTGAAAATGGTCTGAAAACCGTAATGCAATGGCTTAAGACTAATTTACTTACTCTAAATTTAGATATAACTAGAGTCGTACCTTTTGCTATTGCCAAGTCATCCTTACCCCCACAGTCATACACCATTCATAGCCACACATGTCAGTCTCCTTCGCCTAGTTGTCTCTGCCCCTCCCTTGCCTTAACCGCTAACATAAAATATCTAGGAATCACGCTTGATCAGAAACTGGACTGGCATACTCACATACTTTCTGTGATATCCCGGGTCAGAAAACTAATGTTCGTTTTTAAACACCTCCGTCATTCAGCGGACTCTAAAACCCTACTGATGGTGTAAAAATCGTTATGCCAATCCCTGCTCACATACTGTTTACCGCTCTGGGGAGCAGCTGGTAAAACGTTCATGCTTATGCAGGAGCGAGCGCAAAGAGCAGTGCTGAAAGTCGCAATGGTGAAACCTTATAGATATCCGACTGCTCAACTTTACGCGGAGAGTAGGGTCCTGACTGTTAGACAACTATATATCCTCCGTGCTATTCTTCGCAGACATCGTCATCTCCCTCTATGTGCCAAAACGCTTAGCAAACGAAACAAACAGACGGTCTGTCCGGTAGTACCCCGGCGGACGGTATTTGCTAGCCGAAAGTACAACTCAATGAGTGCTCGCATTTATAATAAAATCAATAAAAAAATAAATATCTACCCCTTAAACACATTCAATTGTAAAGCAAAACTCAATGCATTCCTATCTTGACTGACATATCAGGAAACAGAAAGCTTATTGTCCTGCCTAGTATAACTGACACTCACTGCACTGTCATTATAGTTCTCTCATGCAAACTGATCAAGATTAAAATTCACACACTCTCTCTCACACACACCCTAGTGCTCACACACATACAGATTACATATAAATACATACATACATACATAGACTTACATACTCTATTTAGATTCATTTTATTCATATTAATTTCATTTATTTATTATGGTGCTCGCTGGCTTATATTTTTAGCATTTGTCATCATTATTTTTTTTTGTGTTTCCTTTTCTTATACTTAAGTACTTAATTTGAATTGCTGCTATTATTTGTCCAACTTGTGAGCTTAGACATCGGAGGAATCACTGGCTCCCGAGTCACAGGCGCAAGCCTAGTTTGGGAGACAGAGGCTCACCCCCTGTTAACTTGTCACAAACCTGAACACATGTTTCTTATTATTAGCTAGCTGTTACCCGCGACTTTGTCCGCGTAGAACATGTTATCGTCTAAATGTTTGTTTAAGGACTTAAAGAAATGAATTAAAATAATTACTTCAAAAACAAAGTTTAAGCCGACTTCCATTCAGTACTTCGCCAAGCCACATAGGTACATGAACATTTCCTTTCCAATTTACCACATTCACTGCTTTTCGAGAGCAAATGTGTTGATTATTACAGAAAAAACCCAATTCGCTATCTGTGGGCTGATAATATTTGAGGAGTTCCGTCGATTCCTAAAGGATCTCAGAATTAACACTTCAAGAGTTGCTACTTCAACGGAATCATGTCAGAATCTTTGACGTACTTTACATCTTTGAGGAGTTCCATAAGTCATCTGTGGTCTTCATCATCAGTTCCACTTCACCAAAATTGCAATTTCCGAAGGTAAATACACGAATTATACAATGGCACATATAACCTCTTAATTTTTTTAAGTCGGTTAAAAAAATTAAATTAGTTTTGTAGTCTTTTAGTATAACAGTCTAAAACCGAAGTGACAAATCTCTTACCTTCAAAATGTCTTGCTCTCTAAACAAACTTAGAACCTCTTTCAACCCTCATAGTATAAGTCTGAAACCGTAGTTAGAAATTTCTTACTTTAAAAATGTCTTGCTCTCTATACAAACTTCAAACTCCCTTAACCTTGTTAGGCGATGAATTAAAAAAAAACGCTGAAATAAGTTTTGTAGTCTTTCAGCAAACAGTCTACAACCGAAATTTTGTAGTCTTTTAGCAATCAGGCTAAGATCGAAGTTACAAATCTGATGCTTTAATATTTTCTGACTCTCCATACCAACTTTTAATTTAACGTTAAACCCCCTATTAACGCTTTTCAGGGAAAAATTAAGGAGAAGTTTTTTTTTGTTGTAATAAGCATTTTTTTCTACAAACTATCATGTCTCGAAAAGAAAAAAATGTTTCCCATACGAACCTTGCACCCCTTTTTAACCCCTTAAGGGGTGGGATTTTCCAAAACGCTGAAAGTACTTTATTTGTAGTATTTGTAGTAAGCTTTCTACAAAGTATTAAGCTTCTATCTCAAAAACGATTTTCCCTCATACAAACTTTGCAACCCTTTTTAACCCCCTTAGGGGTGGAATTTATCAAAACGCTGAAAGCATTTTATTTTTATTCTAATAAGTAAGCTTTCTACAAAGTTTCAAGTCTCTAGCTAAAAAAAATATGTTTCCTCCATACAAATGTTGCACCCCCTTTTAACCCCTTAGGGGTGGAATTTTCTAAAATTCTTTCTACAAACTTTTTTAAAAAAAATTCTTTCTACAAAGTTTCTATCTCAAAAAAGAGTTTCTCTTATACAAACTTTGCAACCCTTTTTAACCCCCTTAGGGGTGGAATTTTTCAAAACGCTGAAAGTAATTTAATACTATTCTAATAAGTAAGCTATCTACAAAGTTTTAAGTCTCTTGCTAAAAAAACGTTGTCTCCATACAAATGTTGCACTCCCTTTTAACCCCCTTAAAGGTGTTATTGTATTTCAATAAGTAAAGATCTACAAACGTTTAACTTTCTATCTCAGTAATAAGTAAGCTATCTACAAAGTTTTAGGTCTCTTGCTAAAAAAAACATTGCGTCGATACAAATGTTGCAATCCCTTTTAAGCCCCTTAGGGGTGGAATTTTCTAAAACGCTGAAATTACTTTTTGTTTTTCAATAAGTAATTTTTCTACAAACTTTTAAGCTTCTATCTAAAAAAAGAGTTTCACTCATACAAACTTTGCAACCCTTTTTAACCCCCTAGGGGTGGAATTTTTCAAAACACTGAGAGTTCTTTATTTGTATTTTAATAAGTAAGCTATCTACAAAGTTTTAAGTCTCTTGCTAAAAAAACGTTGCCTCCATACAAATGTTGCACTCCCTTTTAACCCCCGTAGGGGTGGAATTTTCTAAAACGCTGAAAGTACTTTTTGTTTTTCAATAAGTTATCTTTCTACAAACTTTTAAGCTTCTATTTAAAAAAA